>JAGKQL010000017.1:1418663-1467834 GCA_018398635.1 Cyprinodon brontotheroides | reverse complement strand
AGTACAGTAACGAAGTATTTGTACTTCGTTACTTCCCATCTCTGCTTGCTTGGATGCTTGGTTGATTGAGGGTTCATCAGTCTCTTTGACCTTTGGCTGAAATACCACAAACTTGAAAGAATTTTGCAGACAGTCTGTTCAAAGCGAACTGGTTCTGCAAGTATCTTGCAGGTCTGCTTAACTTTTCACATTCGGAAGAGTGAAATTCTCCAGCCTGCAGGGAAAGCCAATCAGATATCTGATAATGCAGCCTGGGCAAGGTCCACAGGAAGAGAGTGAGAGGCGGGGATCATGCTTTTATAGCAAGCACAGTAGGAGGCCTCATACTGTAAAGGCTACTGCCTCGCCCTACCCACTTCTTCATTCATTTGCAAGAACCTGCAGGGGGTCGGCTATATTAAGCCCTTTCTGAAAGCAATTAGTTAAGAGTGTGAGTGGTTTATGAGGCCCTCCACAGCAAGTGAGCAGCAGCAAATTGTGGTCGGCATGGAGAACGAGACGTAACTTCTGCGTATGCATTTCATGCATTTACTTAGTAGAAAAACACCCCAACAACTATAATTTCAAATGGGCTTTATAAAACATTTTGCTAAAGGTGGAATTATTTGGACAAGTTATTACAGTTTGTCACAAGGTCATAACTGAGAACTCTGGTTCTGATTGAATATTTCCTAGGGTTTATTAAAGTAGCCTTGATTTGATCATTTATCCTTACAGGGGGCAAAGGTTATACTCTGCAGCACATATTGATCCACCTGTTGATTCAGCAATATTAATGCACAGAACGTGCATGCAGGACTGTAGCAAGACTTTAAAAACTACTGAGGTACACTGGAATATTTTTATAAAAGAAAACAAATATAAAAACGAGAGCTTTATTAAGTAATACACATATTTTGTGTATAACTTAATGAAACCAAACATCCTCAACTTCTAAAAACTCATCTAAATTTATAGAGACTATTGAGAGTTAATCCATTTAAATTAGTTAAATAAAACAGGATGAATTTGGTGCAGTTTTTAAAGCTTTTGCATTTATTATTTTCATGTTGTTCATTCAATAAAAGAGACATTTCTATACTGCCACCTGTAGCCAAACCACAGAACTGCAGCACTCACTCTTCTGTTCATTCTTCTAACACCCATGTGGAGTTTTCTTTCTTTCACTTTTTTTTTCTTTTCCTTTTTCCCCCTTACATTGTTGTCTGAGGTGAGTTGGATGCTGGTCCCTTCAAATATCCACGAAATCCATCTAGAATATAAAGCTTCAACTGTTCGCTATATCCGTCCGTCCGTCCATCCGTCCGTTCTCTCTCATCAACTCTGAAGAGCTTCTCTTTTCTTGCATAGGAATAGCACCCCCACAGGACGATGCTTCCACCACAGGGACGGCATGATTAGGTTTTCGGTATTTTTAGTTCCCACTACATAAAGGTCTTGAGTTGACCAAAATGAGCACTAAATAAAGTTGGTAGAAAAAAAAAACAGCATTTGCAATCAGTGGATGTGTTTTGGTTGAACTCCAATAATAGCAAGTGCAATTGCTCCACTGATATAAACAAATAATGTGTGATACTGCCAGAATTTCAGTGTCTCTAAAAGAAAGATAAAGTTCTATCTGAGGAAAAGGGAAGAAATATTAAAAAAAGATTTAAAAGTCAATAATAAATATAATGTACACCACATGTAACATCAGAATATCAGAGTGCTATAAACAAAGTAAAAACAGTAAAAGCTGTGGCAGCAGCCAGGTGAAAAAATGCAGCAAACAGCTTAAGGAAGCGTAAAACGTATGATGCAAACTCCAAACCAGCTGAAAAAACATATGCAATAGAAAATACTGCCATTAAAAAATGTTGCAACCCCTGAAAAAGAAGCTAAAGCCGACAGTCAATAAAAAAAAAATGCTTAAAAAATACTGCAACAAAAGTACGAAAAAGAAAAAATGTATATATAGGAAATGTTGTCTTTGTCTGCTCCTTACATCTGCCTTTCAAAGACACTAAATATAGATGAAACAACTGGACCTGCTTTGATAAATCAATTAACAGTTGGTATTTATATGTGTTCATGAGAATATTTGATGGTCCTGAAAACACCTTTGAGCACATAAATCATTTTGGACATTATATAAAGATGGTCTGGGTGAAAATACATTTGGATGTCTTGTAAGACACAAAAACCTTTTGAAGATCAGTTCAGAAGGAGCCAGAGCTCCTTTTTTCACCTGTTTGCTGTTTCTCCTGGTTTTAACTAACATAGGAAAAACCTTCTTCTACAGCTTTGTTCCACTCTGTGTTGGTTTATCAGATGAAATACACAGAAAACTCTTGTGAAATGACAGAGTTAACGGGACTTAATTATTTTGCTTTCAACACGATTCTAGAGTTGATGAGGATTTTCTTTTTAATCTCTGGAAAAAATGTTCTGTCAGGATCAAGCTTTGTTTTGATTCTGAAAGATCGCCAAAGCAGGATTTTATCCGATCCCTGATTTCAAATATCAGAACATCTGAGAATTGTACAGAAATTCTCCTAATCATAAAAACCTGCAACTAAAAACCTGGAGCAGGAAATAGCTTCTCATAGGATCAGAGCTTCAGATGCTGGAAATGCAGTAATTACCAAATTCAATTCATACTCATGAGGAAAGCAGGAAGAGACTGCAGAGTTTACAAATCTCCAACCCACTCTGCAGTCCCAGCGTTCTCCTCGCTATTTATTGGAAATCAGGGGTCGCTGGTTACAACAGCTGAGACTGCTCTGGAGATGAGAAACAACAGGAGAAATTCAGACTTGCAGTCTCAGTAAACATCCTATAAATTTCAGGGTTCAGTCAAAGTTTAAGCTGTTGAAGCTGTTCATCGAAGTTCAGCAGGTTGAGTGCTGCTCGTAGATCAACCACAACCTCCCCAAAAGCAAATCTACAAATCAGTTTACTTCAGAAAAGATGGCTATGAACACATGCACATAAATAACACTACACAGATACATTTATACACAATTATTCTAACAAATGAAACCAACATTTTTACTACATCTTTTGAACTTTCTTTTACTGTTCCCCACAATATTTGACATTTCTGCAGCTGCAGGTTAATTGCTATCATGTTTATTGTCTCCTCAGTTCTGCTCAGAGTCTGGAGAACAAACTGGAGTGCCACTTCACCTGGAACCTCGATCCTGGAAGTCACACATTTTCTCGTATAGGGAGGGTTGTGGAGGACTTCGGCACAGATGAGGGAAACATCTGGCTGGGTCACATTTACAACCTGCAGGGGTTCATCCAGTGCAAGCTGGGCTCCTCTGAAGAGGCCCTGAAGTCCTTCAGCCGAGCCACTGAGACCTTCCAGCGTCTTAAAGGCTCTGATGAAGGTCCCTGGTTGATAGTGAACTATGGGAATCTGGCTTGGCTGCACCATCATATGGGCGAAGACGAGAAGAGTCAGGATTACCTGTCAAAGGTTGAAGCTCTGATGAGTAAATACCCAGCACCACCTGAGGAAGAGCTCCACCCAGAGGTCTGTGCTGAGAAGGCCTGGACCCTGATGAGGTTTGACAAGGAGAAAGCTGCAGAGTTCTTCCAGAGAGCCATAAAAATGCAGCCAAATAACATAGAATGGCAGAGCAGCTCTGTGATGCTATCAGCAGACACCTTCAAGGGCAACATGAGCGAAATTACTCCTGATGTCCTGGAGAGCCTGAGATCCGCCACAGAACGAGATCCAGAAAACCTATATGTTGCTGCTCTTTATTTGGAGGCAAGAGCTGCAAAAGGAGAACGAATTCAAAAGGAAGCTCAAGCATTGGCTGCAAGAGTACTAATGAGGTCTCCAAGCTTTTACAGTGGAATGAGACCGTTACTGCGCCTTTACAGACATTATATATCTAAAGATGAAGCTGTTGAGTTAGCTGAGAAGGCCCTGAAGAGGCATCCTGACTCACGTGTTTTAAAGAGAAGTGCAGCTATCTGCTACATGAAAAAGATTTTGTCTGCAGACTGCAAACACAATACTCTAAGAGAAACAATCACTCGAGCAATCAGTCTCTGGGAGGAAAGGATCGTTCTCTTTGAGGAATCAAAGCTTAGAGTTCAAACGACTCTGGCTGATTTATACGCAAAGGTTGACATGGAGAAAGCCGACCAGATTTATGAAGAAATGCTGAATAGAGAAGATCTACCTTTAGCTGAGAAACAGATGCTTTACAACTATTATGCTAAATATTTATTCTTCAATAGAAAGGATAGTCCCAGGTCTATTGAGTACCACATGAAGGCAGCAGAGATTCCAGTAGAATCCAATCATCGACAGACGAGCATCAAAGAGCTGGAGAAGACCTTGAAAAGAAGAAGAAACCCTCAAATGTGTGAAGAGATCTGGAGTATTCTGAACAGCCTGGAAAATCGGCCTGAAACGCAGAGTCAGTGAATGATAAAAACCAGGGGTCCTTAAAAAGTCTTAAAAGGCATTTGAATTCTTCAAAATAAAACTAAGGGAGAAAGCTTGAGTGAGGTAATTAAAATGTCTTCAATCAGTCTTTTTAAGTAGGTCTTATTTTTAAAAACATCATAAATAGAGTTATTTTTGAAGTGATTTATTTTTGTAATCTAGATAAAACATGAAACAACGACTTTTTTTAAATAACGGCTCGCCATTATTGGTTCCGTCCCGATAGCGGAACCAATACAAGCGTTGTTACGGCCAGGACATTTGGGAGATGCACCATTAACTTTTGTCTGGAAAATATGAGCAAGTGTAAATGTAACCAAAATTGTCTCCAGCCAAGAAGTTTCCTCCATGGCTAAAACCAGGAACATACATGAGGCTCAGTGGATTTAGTGCAAGAAGTCATTCAAGCTCAGAACGATGGGAATTAAGGCAGTGGAGTCGCTTTATGCGAAGCGCAGGAAACAAAAAGCGTCAAAATGGAGTTACAGAAAAACAGCCGGTATTTCTCAGTTTAGTTCCACCCTTGTACTCTGCAAAAAGCGCCTCCACTTATCACCAAATCAAACATACTAAGAAAACCATACAAAGAAAAATAGCTGCTAAAAAAAGACTTAGCACTAGTTATGTTGGGGCTTTAAACGGATTTGTTTTGTTCCTGCTAAAAACAAAGTTTGTGAATTCAGGATTAAATAATTTAGTTAAAATATATCTGTCATTTTGTGTGTTTTAGCTTTCTTCCTGGTATAGGAAGCTTTTCAAAATTTGAAACATTAGTGCAGTGGTTTATGTTAAAAGAAAACCTTTGGGTTCCCAGTGGGCAAAAGATGTCAATTAAACATCAATTTGACATCAAACACCGATATCAAATTGTTATCAAAATTTGGTCAAAAAACGTAAATCAAATTGACATCAGTCCTTTGACATCAATTTGATGTATGGGATATTGATGTTATTTTGACATTGTTTTTAAGTCAAACATTTGAAAATAAAAACATTTAAAAATATGCACAGACGGAAAGATTCTGCAACGTTTTGTATTGCAAACAGACTTGGCTTCATTTGTGAAAGCCCTTTGGGAAACTCCTCCAACTCCCATTGTGACACAGCACACACAAGTGAACACTGCACACCATGCCGATCACCATGCATTTATGCCTCACCCGTGCAAGGGGCAGCCCTCAATAGGCCCCAAAGGGAGCAGTGTGGCGGGGCGGTACCATGCTCAGGGTACCTCAGTCATGGAGGAGGATGGGGGAGAGCGGCTGGTTGCTTACTCCCCCCACCAACCTGGCGGGTCAGGAGTCGAACCGGTAACCTTTGGGATCCAAGTCTGACACCCTAACCGCTCACCCACGACTGCCCGACATTTACTTAGATAAATGTGCGGTCTCAGGGGACCTTCATTAGGATTAAAAAAAAAAAGTTCCTTTGAGAAGGAAATGGCCTAAACAAACCCAATTCTGTTTGAAATACAAGACAGCTGTATTGCAGTTCTGCAGTGTTTCATGCATGGCCTTTAAAATAGCAATTCTGTAAAGTATATTGTCAATAGTTCTAATATTAATCATTTTTGGATCATCTAAACTAAGTTGATGTTCTACAATTGCTATTTTTTCGGGTTGCAAAAAAAAAAAACATTTTTATAAAAAATAAAATAAAATAATTGGTAATTCAAAAATGTTTTTTGAAATATAATGCATTTCCCCACTTTTGGTGGTCAAATGGTGCATGTATTTTCAGCATGAATAACACAACCAAGATTTTAATAGCTTCATGCTTGTTGCAAGTCCCTTATCCCAAGATGCTTTGTGACATCAATATGACATCAATTCAATACCTTATTCCCAGACATCAAATCAACGTCAATTTAAAGTTAAGTTTTTGTGCAGAGATATTGTTTTAAGTTCAAATATGTTTATTAGCAATATGAGGCAGTATTTGGATGCTAGATTGATTTATTGGTTGGACCTTTTTACAACTATAAGCTTCTGTAGAATAATTATCATGGAAGTCAAAATCTTGACCAATCTTCAACATCAAATTTGATGTAGCAGTTGCCCACTGGGTTAAAAATTAGAGTAAGCGAAGCAGGTTTTTCTTGTTTCTTGTGAATCTTGGTCTTAAATTTTTATTTCAAATGTAAAAAGTCTTAAAAGTCTTGAATTTAACTTGTCTTTATGCTGTAGGAACCCTGGAAGAGCAATCTTAGAGCACAGACCTCTCTGCCAAGCGGAAAATTGTCACCTATAGCTAAAACTCGCACATTATCTGGATCATTGGCAAATTCAAAGAATTGTTCCATAAAATCTGTTCATAAGTTTTCAGTTGATCCTGCTCTAACAAACCAACAAAATTCCCTTTTTCTTTTTTGTTTTTGTCTTTGAATAAAATAGCTGGTTATCACTCCGCGTCGCAGTGAGCTTTTCGCAGATATTTTTATTTTATGCCCAATTTTGGAAGCGTGGTCTTAGCTATGTTATTCCACGCCACAGCAGAAGGAAAATCACAAACTAAGTATGATTGAGGGTGTCCATTCCATGGGTCGGTTTGACGAGCTCGTTCGCCGTCTACAACCCGTCATCAGCGCGAGGGCGATGCGGTTCACCATGGCGTTCCCAAACCGAAGCAGCTAGCCCTGCGTGTTTTGGCCGGGTACCAACCAACAGACATGCCCGTCGCACAGGCTTCCCCAGAAACTAAGCGTCCTGTACGCCGCCTGGCATAGTGTCCCAGGTAGGCGTTGTGGACGAGTTTCTGCCATTAGGTACCAAACAGGAAATGCGCATAGTGTAGAGCGGATGTAGAATTGACCAATCAGAGGCCTCTTGTCTGCGGCGCTGTCTGCAGTCACCTACAATTTTGGGGAGGTGCGTCAGAGTGTCTGCGGAAGGCGGGGGGTTGTGGGGGCACATATTAGCGATAACTGCGACACACAGACGACCTGGTTTCTGAGCGTAAACCAGGCTTGAGGCTGTCAATAGTCACTGCTGCCACCCTCTGGTTTAGTGGGGAACTGCTTGTTTCGCCAAATTTCCCAAACTCACAATGTTAGAGAATCTTTAAAACAATACCTGTATCTAGATTAGAATCATCGGCAACCTTTAATGGATTGTTACTTTGCATGAGGGACACCTCAGATTTCATTCAAATCTGTACATAACTTTTCAAATTATCCTTTACACACACAGACAGACAAACTCTCCCAAAACATTGTAAAGAAATCACAACCTGCAGGTAAAACTGCAGCCAATGATTTCTCCTGGCTACACCTGATATTAAAACAAATGGGTGATTAACGGGCTTCTGCAGCGGTTAATGGCTGGAGTAGAGCTAGGTACTATGCAGGACAGCAGGTTCTAAAGAGACACATTGCAAGCATTAGAGATTATCCATTTTGTTATCCAGTGAGCGGAAATAAGAAAGCAGGTTTGATGGGATCAGTGTTCTGAGGGGATTCGATCTTAGCTTTGCCATTAGACCCCCTCTGCAGCCACGCTCACGCCGCCTAGCACCCGCTTCCTGGCCCGCTCAGCTCACCCGCTGCCTTGTTTGCATCCGTCCGTAGGCCTCCACAGCTTTTTAAGCGGTCAGGAGTGGCTGTTTCTAAAGCGTTTTGTGACTGTAGCTCCAGCAGGCATTTGATGTCGTAGATGCAGGATCGATGCCTAATTTGTAGCGTTCTGAAAACAAAGCTGTATGAGGTCGCTGCAGCCAAGCACTGTTAATGATGGAGCGCTAATTTGACTGTGATCTGGTTGAACTGTAAAGCGCCTTGAGATGACATGTGTTGTGAATTTGCGCTATAGAAATAAATGGAATTGAATTTAAATTGAATTGAATGTGCTCCATTAAACCTGATTCACTAAAGTGTAAAAAGATTTTTCTGTGAGATTTGACTACTTTGTTTTTATTTTGGATAAAATCCTCATGGATTTGCATCATCAATTGGTCTGAAAACTCTCCAATTTCTCTAAATAAGTTAAAAGCTAATTTGATCCCAAATTCTTCCAGATAAACTTTGGTTTTCAAACACAAAATCCATCTTAAACTTTTATATGGTTTTCCTTCCACATTGTACATAGAATTTTAGTTTAATTGAGTTTCACCAGTTTTATTTAAGAGTTTTAAACTGAAATATTTTTGGACTTGGAGCTGAATGATTTTTGTTAATAAACTTATATTTTGAACAGAAGTTGTGGTGAATTTATTCCATGTATGTGCAGAATTAACTGTTTGAACACTATTAGAGCTCGAATCACTCTTTTTTTATTTATTGTTCTAACACACACACAGTTAGTAGGGCTGTGTGTCATAAACAATATATAACAGCCCGAAATAATAATTTTTACCACCCCTTACAGGGATAAACATCTTAAAGTATCCAGAAAATATGAATTGCCAGCTGGCTGGGAATTAAATATACAGCCTTATTCACAACAGTAATAAAACTGATTTGCTAATGGCTTGTGGTTTTTGAACTTTGACCTTATCTAGATTTCAGGTTTGGTCAAACAGGTTTTTGTAGCCCTGAAATATCTGAAGGGTCATGGAGATGTAAGCATATAAATCTCTGGAATGTGACTGAGACACATAAGTTAAAGGTTTTTGTTTGACCTCTAGTTAAAAGACAAATGGTCACATTATTTATCCAATGTGAGAAATGAAACCGTTCCTATCAGTAAGAATCTGTTTTTCCATCAAGCAGAAATAGAAACTGTTTCATTTTATCTTTCGAGTTGCAGAAGTTCACTGTTTCCTGGTAGAGCTCAGCAATAAAAGTCATGTGTTACCATGAAAGTTATTTTCTTTCACCTGCTTATAAAAGCATAAAACTATAAATACACGCACATATCTAATCAGAAACTATTGGTTTCTGTCCTTATTTTGGTGGGAATCAGTCTCTTAGTCACAATTCTAGTTTGTACTTTCAGCTGAAAGTCATTAACACGAAGAGCTGTGATAAAACATTTTTATGGTGCTGCGCCTCAGAGGATATAAGAGAGCAGAGCCTGAGGAAGCTTCACTCATCAGAGACCTCAAAAAGCTGGAGAATGATGTGAGTCGATCTTTTTGCTGATTTTATATGCACAGATTTTTAATCATTGATAATAATATGTATACAGGTTTACTCCGACCTAAACATGTATATAAATGTACTCTTTATCAGACGATATTGTCCCAAAATTTAGAACATCCATCCGTCCATCCATTTTCTTACACGCTTAATCCCAAGCGGGGTCGTGAGGGGTGCTGGTGTCTATCTCCAGCTCATCCAGGTTTTTATGTTTTCAGACATGCCTGTAATCTATATGTAATGGGTTAGCTTCATCTCGGGATTTCATATAGACAGATATAGCTGGGTATCATCAGCATAATATTGAAATTTCAACCCCATGTTCCCACCATATAGAACATGTAAAGTTATATATCTATATGTTGTTATATAAAGATATATATATATGGGATTATATATATATCTATATATATCCATATATATATATATATATATATAAATATATATATATATATATACATATATATATATATATATATATAGTAAGTATATATATATATATAAGAGCAGCGGGAAGGCGGTGGTTCGGCGCGCAGTATATCCGGCGGCGGTTATCCATATGCGCGTTGACAGGCAGCAGGCAGCGTATGACGTTGGCGCGAAAGCAGCGGCGTCTGCGCAGATGCGCGGCGTTTTGGCGCTGTTATATAAGGCGGCTAAGGCGTTGTTGTTGCTGCTGCTGCGCTGTTGCTGCTGTTGTTGTTGCTGCGACAAGGCATACATCTACATTGCTACAAGCATGCATATGTATATTTTAAGGTGTTGTCTGTTAAAGATTGCTATATGGTTGTTACATATTGGCTGTTGTTACATATTGCTATCTTACAGTGATATGGTTAAGGTTCATATTACATCCATTATTATTCAGATACATAATAGTGATTTAAGTGTTATGTTGTCCATACATCTATAGATATATATATCTATAGATATATATATATATATATATATATATATATATATATCTTCATAGATATATATATCTAGATATATCCATATCTATAGATACATATCTATGTCTCAGTATGTCCATATGTCTGTTGTGATTGCTGGTTACATCTGCTGCATATATCCGGCATATATGATATATATCTATAGGATATAGATATCAGATATATATATATATATATATATATAGATAGATATCTATACATTTATACTATACTAAACATTTAGTTGTTTCTTAATTTTTTCCTTTGAATGATGTGTTTTAATTGGCTTAAATATTTTAATCCAGATAAATTCTGAGCTGTAATTATTTTTCCCACCTTTGTTGGATCTTACTTTATGTTCTCATCATAAAGTCTTGACTCTTTTTTTAAGTTATTATCTCCTTTTTAAGAATATATCACATAATTTATTTCAAAGAAGCAAATTAAAATCCCAGATGTGATCAATCTTTTTTCTTCTTTATCTGATTTTCTCATCAGTTCTACAGACGCCTTGGAGTCCAAACTGAAGGCCTTGCAGTGCCACTTCACCTGGAATCTAGAACCTTCCAAGTTCAAACTGAACTATCTCAGGGATGCACTGGAGGACATCGCCACGGATAAGGGAAACATCTGGCTGGGTCACGTCTACAACCTGCAGGGGTTTATCCATCAGAAGCTGGGCTCCTCTGAAGAGGCTCTGAAGTTCTTCATTCGCGCCACTGAGACCTTCCAGCATCTTAAAAGCTCTGAAGGTCCTTGGTTGATGGTGAACTTTGGGAATCTGGCTTGGCTGCACCATCTTATGGGTGAAGATGAGAAGAGTCAGGATTACCTGTCAAAGGTTGAAGCTCTAATGAGTGAATACCCAGCACCACCTGAGGAAGAGCTCCACCCACAGGTCTGTGCTGAGAAGGCCTGGACCATGATGAAGTTTGACGAAGAGGAGAAGCTGCAGGCTGCAGAGCTCTTCCAGAAAGCCGTGAGGATGGAGCCAAACAACGTGGAATGGCAGAGCAGCTGGGCAATATTATCAGCAGATTCCTTCAAACCTTTCATGGAGGACATGACACCTGAAGTTCTGGAAAAAGTGAAATCTGCCACAGAACGAGATCCAGACAACTTATATGTCGCTGCTCTTTATCTGAATGCACAAGGTGCAAAGGAAAAACAAATTCGGGATGAAGCAAAATATTTAGCTGGAAAGATTCTAGAAAAGCCGATGCACAACTACTGTGGGATCAACCTGCTAATCAAGCTGTATAGAAAGTACTTATCTGTAGACGAAGCCGTTGAAATAGCCGATGAGGCATTGATGAGACATCCTGATTCACGTTTTGTAAAGAGGTCTGCTGCAAAATGCTACACTAAGAAGATCTTTTCACAGGAAGGCAATCCTGATCCCAGAATTATCAGCAAAGCAATCAGTCTGTGGAAAGAAGTGATTGATGCTTACCCTGAATGTTCCCTGAAAGAAAAAATATCTCTAGCTGACGTCTATAGAAAGAAAGACAGAGACGAAGCTGAGCAGATTTACACCAGAGCTTCTGGAGAGAGAAGATCTGGATCTTTGTAGAAAAACAGATGCTTTACAAATATTATGCAAACCATTTATACTTCGATAAGAATGAATCATTCAGGTCTGCTGAATACCTCATGATGGCAGTAAAGATTCCAGAAGAATCCATTTATCGACGGTTGAGCATCACTCAACTGAAGAAGATCTTAGAAAGAAGCATAAACCCAGAATTACAGGAAAGGATTGAGGAGCTCCTGACAGGCCTAAACATATCAACCAATTAAAAAACCTGAAAAAAAGTGCCTGAGATCCTAACGATGATCATATAAAATAATTGTGATGTTTGTTATAATTTAGATTTCTCTTGTTTCATATATTTGGTTGTGCTATTTATCCAGTGAAAAATGTTTTTACTCAGTCTGTTTCACATGCAAAGCCATAAATGTCTGAGTGAAAAAGTGTTTTACATACAAGGAATATTTATTCCATGACAAACCAAATTCTTTCCCAAGAATTGTTATAGTTTAACTTAATGGTGTGTAATGTGTGTTTTGAGACAACCTTCACGGCTTTTTCCTTGTTATTAGTAAGGGATCAGAACAGGGCTGATTACCAAGCAAACCGGCCGTATGATGAACTGTTCTCTCTGTGCAAAGATCAAAATAAAGCGCCGACTGAGTGAAATCCATCGATCTCTGTTTATTTAACTGGGGTGAATAGTTGAATACTTTTTTTCCCACTACAGCTACTAATACAAAAAAGATTCAAACAGAAAGAAAAATGTCAGAAAAAGTGTTGAATTTGAGGCTTTATACAGTGGACCAAAAACAAAAGCTTGTTTTGGCTTAGAAAACATGGTTTTGTTTTTGGTCCACTCTATAAAGTCTCAAACTCAACACTTTTTCTGACATATTGAATTGAAAAAGCTTCCTAGTTCGGAAGCGAAACGTCTTCAAACCTGGAAACAAAGTCCAGTGAATTGTTTAATAACTCTTTTTGGAATGTATGATAATCTTCACCAGCGTAAATTAAAATCCAAATTAAGTCTGCAAAGGTCAGAACGAAAGCAGAAGGATTTTGATTTATATAAATTTTCCTCTTACTGCTAAATTAAAACAGTTTTATCCAGAGGTCTTCAACAGAGGGGTCCATGACCCCCTAGGGGTCCACAGAGGTACTGCATGGGGGTTGCAAAAGTTTTGGTTGATAAGACTTTAGTTTTTTATATTCCCTCCTGCAGTTTTTTCCACTCAATTGAAACGCCTTTAAAATCCAATATTGCATGAATCCAACAGACCGCAGTAAACAGATAAATGGAGGCAGAAGATGTGTCTTTCAGTCATCAATGCCTCGCCATTCAGCTTACACACAGCTCTTTTCAAGCTGGACAATCGCTTTCATTCACAACACCTGTCCCATCAACCAGGAAGCAGAAATACTCTAATAATCCCAGGGGAGGGATTACTTTAGTTACATAACTCCATCTGTAGTAGAGTGACTATAGGACCAGTTTAATAAAACACTATTTCATAGAATCGTATATAGAATTAGGGGGTCCTGCTCCATCGCCATCAGTTTGGGGTCCTTTGCCTGGAAAATGTAGAAGACCTCTGATTCTATTCAGATTAGGAAATATAAGTAAACAAATTCTATTGTTCGATTGGGCTGTGTTAAAAAACTTTAAATAATTCCAATTCTGATTCCATTTTATTATTAATTTCCAGAGGTTGATCAGGGAGGGATTTACCATTAGGCAAAACTAGGCAGTTGCCTAGGGCCCCAAGTTCCTGGGGGCCCCATAAAACTTTGTTTCCATGTATGGTTAATACAACTATTCCTTATTTGTGCACATTAATTATGTTTTTGATCAAAATCCTTTGGCTAAAATGCCATCAGAACGCTGATAAATAGAGAGGAAGAGAGGGACAACACCTAGAACAGATAATGGATGTCTATTCTATTAACATTTCTCTTATCTGTAGAATGGGGCTGTTTTATGTGTTGTCTTCTCAGAGGGCCCCCTGCCTGTCTTTGCCTAGGGCCCCAAGTTTCCTAAATCCGCCTCTGCGTATAATCAAGGATCGTTCTGGGTTTTTTCAGCATAGCAGGCTGCTGTTGAAATGTTCCTCCTTTTTTGCATGTTTCATGAGAAAAGCTCTATGAAAACATGAAGCCCTTCAGACTAAGTCATCAACGTAAACTCAATCTGAATGTGTTTGCAGGCAGGTGAACATATGTGCTCCCAACCCATCAGCAGAAAAGGAGCAACTTTAGAAACCAGAGGTGAAATGTCAGTGTTCTGAAAGATTCCCAAACGGCCATTTTGTCAAACCAAATAGGCATAAAATGCATTTTTTATTTTTTTGCTGCGCATAGCCCACCCATCTTGACTACAGGTGGAGCAGCAGGAGGTCTCACTGGGTCATTCTGATAGTGTTTAATATGGAGAGAAGAAGAATGGGCCTAATTAGCAATGAGGAAAAACAGAAAGCGGATATGGTTGCAGCACAACATCCACACTCACAAAATGTCCTGTGAGAACCGTATGATTTAAAAAAAAAATAAATAAATTCTACTGTCCTTAAAGCTGCCATTTACTGCTATTGCTTTTTTAATATCCTTATGACTATTGATATAATCCCAGAATCCATATATTTTATACCTAACAGAACTAATAAATTTAAGAAATAAGATTTAAGATGCAACCAGATGTAAAATAATCCTTCTAATACTTGAGAATGGGCATTGAATCCATATTTCTCAGACTCAAACTAAAAAAAAAAATGAATCAAAAGAATTGCCTTGAAATAACTTATTATAACTAAAAGTAACAGCAGAGTTTCTCTTTTAAAAGAGGCTGATCCTGTCTGCTGGAAAAACATCTTATTTAGTGTATTTTAATCCACAAAAAACTCAATCCTACGTAATAAATGATATTTATCAATTTCAACATATTGGACAAACTGATGCTGAATGAAAAAATATATCTAATCTATTTACCAACAAAAAAATTACGGACACTAATATTGCACAAAAATCAGATAAATTATTGAGTACCAGGGTGTTGATTCCATGCTTGTTGTGAGAGATTGCTGCAGCGTAAATAATTCTATGCAAAAATGTCTGCTGTTGCAAGATGCTCACCCAGAAGGATCGAATCCTGCAAGCTCAGTGAGTGGGTGCAGTCAGCTTTTATAGAATACCTTTTGACCGATCTGTCTGTATGATGTCATAATTGTCTTTGCAGAGTGCTTTGACATGTGTTGTTGAACACTGTAAAAAATGATTTGAACAAGAACTTGGCTTGTTATGAAATAAATATTCCTTGTATGCAAAACAACTTTCTTTCAGACTTTTTTTAGCCTTGCAGGTGAAACAGACTGAGAAAAAAAAATCTTTCACTGGATAAATTGCATAACTAAATATATGAAACAAGAGAAATGTAATTTTCTGACCACAGCGTACCGAAATGATCAAATTGAACGTCACGCGCTGTTAGCGCCACTTAAGAATTAGATTAATTTCCTTTTTGCTAAATCATTAATGTTACACATCTAAGGTTATGTGAAAGATCAATTGATATTTATGCCTTTATTCTATTTGACCCTCCTGCTGTGATGAACAAGCAGCTGCTGTGGTTGATTGTTTGGTGAAGGAGTGAGTAGTGAAACCACCAATTAACTTTTATATTTATTGAAGATTATTTCTGTTTAGGTTTAAAAAACTCTTTTTGAAACCAGAAAACTGTGCTTTTCATTTTTGAGTGAGTCGAAAACCTCCTCCTGAAAACTACTCTGGCATTTTTTTGAGTTTTTTAAACTTATGAGTTTGCAAGAGTAGCTCTAGCAGGTAGAAAAACTTCACTGATGATTTGAAGAAGGTTGGTGGATCCAGCTGATCACTAAAGAAAGCAAAGCTGTTGGTTTTGGAAAAGGATTCCAGCAAAGAAGGATGTTTGTTGATGAACTTTTTCAGAAGTGAAGCGTGTGATCATTAATGATGTCTGACCCTGGAACATCTGAGAACATCTTAAGCATGGATGCAGCTATAAAGACACCGGGTTTGCTTAAGAGAAAATGTATTTTTATGAAGATTCCCAAAGGAAAACCCAACCAGACTAAAGCTGTTTGCACCTTGTTTAATTGGTTTACAGCAGGAGTTCTTCCAGTCTCCAGTTCCACCTAAAGGCAGGTAGGTTATGTTACCTGATTTAAAATTTCATTTCATCACGAATTATTAGAACATTATGTTTGCTTCTTGATGATTGCTTGGGTGAATGTGGGTAAAGTTGGACGCTTTTTGAAAAAGTAGCTTCTGTGGTGTCTATTTAGCCTATTTTGTTTCCAGAGCTATAGATCTTATTGAATATTATTCATTTTTATCACCAGTTTTAATTGTCGAAAAGCTTCTCTAGCAGTTTGATGATTTTTGGAAACAGGAGATGAACCCTGGTCTAATGCGCCTCCTCTTCAATGACTTACTTTTCCTTGTAATTTAGATAACAAACACGTATCATGATTATCATTGGCAGAATTCAAATGCTGCTCCTGCATTGAATGCTGGGAAGCCTCTTCCAGTAGAGAACAGTCCATGGTGGGGGGTGAGGGGTCATTGATGATGTCACGCGGGCTCGGGACCAGCATGGCGCTGAGGATGAAATGTCTTTAATGGAGGGAAGAGGAGCCCCCATGATCCTCTCTGCTGGCTCATCACCTTCTTCCAGTCTGAGGCGCTGCAGCCTCCACACCACACAGTATAGAGACAGCTGCTCAGAGCGCTCTCTATGGAGCCTCTGGAGAAGGTGTGGGGAGGGATGGGGGGGCAGGAAGCCCAAGCCGCTTCTGGGCCCTTTGGACCAGTGAGGTGGTGTTTCCAGTCCAGGTGAGGGTGTCTGGTGATGAATGACCACCTCTACAGCTGAGCTGATGATGAGCAGTGGAGCGTGGTTAGGCCGCTTCTTCCCTGAAGTCCACCATGATCTCCTTGGTCTTCTTCCACCTTCAGGATCAGGCTGTTATCTCTTGCTCCACCAGCTGCTCCACCTCCTCTCTTGTAGAGGAGGTCGTGTTATCAAATCTCTTGATGGGGCTCACACGCCGCGTGGCGTCGTCTGCAAACTTCACCATGTGATCGGTGGTGAACCTGGGGACGCAGTCGTGTGTCATCAGGGTGAACGGCAGGGGGCTCAGGACACAGCCCCGGAGGGGAGGGGCTTAGAGTGATGACATCAGAGGCGTTCTGACTGAGGTCTGTTGGTGAGGAAGTCTAGCAGCCAATAGCAGAGGGGTGTATGTGAAGCCCAGCTGTCCCAGTTTGCCCCATCAGATGCTGTGGGATGATGGTGCTGAAAGCTGAACTGAAGTCCAGGAACAGCATCCATCGTGGGTGTTCTTCTCCTCCAGGTGTGCCAGGCTCAGGTGGAGCAGCAGCAGAGATGGCGTCCTCAGTGGAAGGCGGTTCCGTGGTGGCGAACTGGAGCAGGTGGAGATGTTGGCGGCAGACTGGAGACGATGTGTTCTTTAACCAGCCTGATCTGAGTCTATTTCCTCCTGCCAGCTGCAGCAAATGTTCTGTCTGACCTTTTGTAGATTATCTTGGTCTATGTTACATTTCCAGTTCTCATCTTTAGCAAAACAAAACACATCAAAGCCATTTTTTATCAACCTGGGCACAAACAAATCATTTATCACAATGATCAGCAAAATTCTAATCAAATGAACTGATTAAATCACCATAACGCAGGGCAGCTGTGACCTGTACTGATAACAAACTTCGTCTTTTTTAAAAGTGTTGCGTTCTGCTCCTCATCTACATGTTAACAGCTGCCTCCCAGCTAACCAACAACTGTTGCTATGCGCAGGATGCTAACTCTTTCTACCATAAATCTGTCTCTTTCCCACTCATTCACAAAACTGTAAATTCTGGGACATCCCAGAATTTCTAATGGGAGGCAGATCTTTTCGCTAACGGGTCCAAAATGGAGACTGTCTCGGGAAATCAGGGACGTCTGGTCACTTTAGTCCAGAGGGACCAGCCTCCTCGGGTCAAGCAAAGGAGAGAGCTTCCATGGAGGTTTAGAGGAAACAACTGAGAAGCAGGTAAGAGGATTTTTCTAACTGTGGAGGAGCTGCAGAGATCAGCAGCTCTAGTGGAAAAACCTTCTAGATCTGTCCCAAAATGTGGCCTTTCTGTAAAACCAGGATGAAGAAGTTGTTCTGGTCAAATGAGAACAAACAGGAGGTTTTTGGTCAACAAGCTAAACTTCATATGATGGAAAAACTAGCCAGACTCAAACATTCTGTGGAGAAATCAGGTCAGGGATGATTGACCTCAAAGAGGTCACTGTTGGTTCAGAACTGGAAAGGCTTTATTGTCTCAGCAGGAGGCATTAATGTTAACACAATCATTTTCATCCGATCATCGTATAACAGTACATTATTGGTAGAGTGAGTCTCCCCATTGCTGCGTCTGGGAGGCCTGGTTGCTTCGTCCTAATCAGCAGCATTAGTGGAAACGGAGTGGAATCCAGAGTGGAACAGGACATTCAGTTTATTAGTCACTCAATTCAATTACTTCCTGTTTTGTGCTGATTCATGGTTTAACCGCAGCTTCAGAGCGTTCCACTGAACCCTGAGCATCTCTGTGTTCACAGCAGGTGTGTAACATCTAAAAATATCCAACACCTCATTGTCTCCTGTTGGCTGCACAGAGAGGAGAAATGTGGAGCTTATTTACATCTATTTACATGTTTAGCCTCCTATGTGTGCTTTCAATTCCATATTCATTCTGGATATATAAAAGCAATATGCATTGATCCTTATTGTGTTTGTACAACTTTCAACATCTGGATTTGTTCATTTACTCCATGATTCAGCAGAAACGACATGCAAGCCCTTAAACACAATGCTGTAGGTCTTAATGTACTTAGGAAGTAGAAATGGTAAAATAAGCCAACAGGAGGCTAGTTTACTTTATTACGTAGGCCATGCTTCTTTCTTATGTAGATTAATAAAAGTGCATGAAAGCAGACATTCGTCAGAAAATGCAAAAGAAAAGTGCGTTAAAAAAGCATTCAGATCATTTTAAAAGTGAGCAGTAGTTAAAGCAGCCGCTAAGATGGCGGCTTTTTGCCGACTAGAATGGAGGGAAGTCTGCAGTCCTGCTTAGAGATCAGAGGAAGGCGGAGAGATTAGCTGCCGTCAAGCTGCCGCTCACGTTGTAAACGTGCAGCTCCTGATCGCTGCTGTAGTAAGGCAGGTAATGGGCCACATCTGCAAGCGTCTGCAGGATGTCGTAGGTCACAGCAAACAGGAAGTAGGTGGGCAGCAGCCAGGTGAGGCTAAACATGCAGTCCCCCACAGGCAGCGGGACGGCCAGGTGCCTGAAAAAGGAGACACAGGAGGCTGAATGCAGCGCAGGGAAAGCTCAGCGTAGGTACTGATAGAGCCGACATCTCTGGTACTCACTGGAAGCGGTCTTCTCTGGACTCCCTCAGCATGATGAAGACAAACAGTCCCACCTCAGTGTTGAGGGAAAACGAGACGACTTTGTCCAACATGACAACAAACCCCTGAGGCAGACAGAACACGTTACAAACCCATGTGCTGCTGAAGCGTGTGTGTAGTTACAGCAGAGCAAGAAGGTGTGTTTGGTGTTTCACTATGAAGCGAGGACCGTTTCTAGGCTGAAACCATTAAAACCAGTACTGGAGATGTTGGGGTTTAGCTCAGTGGAAGGGATGGAAATAAACGGAAGTCTGCATGGTCCTCAGTGAGTCAATGAAACAAGAATGTGTGAGTGCGTGTGTCTTGGCATTAAAGTGAGGACATTTTGCAGGACATTGTTGCGTAGCTAAAAGGAGACAAATGAGTGTTTTCCATTTAAATGAAGAACGGCTGCTGGTGGAGAAATAGAAAAGACGACGGTGGATCGTTCTACGTTCTACTGCAACTGATCTGATCTGGCGGATAGTTGAATCGTCTCATTATCTGCTCCTGCTAAGCATAGCGAGCTCAAAACTATCAAAAGGACTTTTTAAGTGGATCTGAGATGGTAAGTAGATGGACACTTTTTGCATTGCATGGAGACCGGTAGGACTTTGTGTGTAGCTTGTTTCCTAATGCTAATCTGGAAGCACAGCAGACATATTTACATCAGAGTGGTCCCTTCGTTCCACTGAGCAGATGTGATCGGTCTTAAAGGGGAACGTTGCCCATAGGAAGACCTGGATACCTGGATATAAGCTAATGGAATATCTTTAGAACGGCTCCAAATGACACTAAACTCATATGGGTGATTAGAACATGATGGAATAACGTAAAATCAAGGGGCCAATGTAAAAAAAAAAACGGTGCTCCCCTTAAAGCTACAGTGTGTAATTTTCAGCGACATCTAGCGGTCAGACTGCAGACTGCAGCAACATGAACATCTCCCCACACGCTTCTCCCCCAACAGTGTACGGCGAGCGTTGCGGGACAAAATGTCTTCCACGGCGTCCGCATCACCTACCTTCTCAAGTGATGAGGTTTTGTTTACATAGATAATTTTACAGATAGTATTTCATTAGTCTGTGTAGGGTATAGATTTCATGTAGACTTAAGATAATAAATATACCCGTTGTTTTTTCTACATCGTTGTGGCGTTTTGGTGAGCTGCTTTGCATGGTGATATAAACAGGCGAAGTAATTGTAGTCATTAGTTTAACAGCGATTGTGTTCGCTGGAAGAATATATATTCCCGTTTACAGAGTCCAAGTCATGTTTGTGGCACGGGGGGTTACAAAGGCCGAGGAAGAGGGAGAGAGGAGGCGAGGGCAGAGACTAGAGCAGAGGAGGAAAGGCTTGAAGATCTCCAAAGGAGCGGAGAGAAGTAACCGAGGCCATATATCCGTGGCTTCGCTAATATGCAGCTTCATATATCTGTCTCTCTCACACACTCACACCGCGCCACTATCAGCTGTGGTAATTTTATGAAGCTGTGGCCTTATCTAGGTAATGCTACCAGACATCTTGAGAATAGTTTGGTTGAAGCGGGATGTGGGGGTGGGGTATTACGTGTATAAAAAAGACAATTGTGTGTGTAGGATTAATTACCTGTCAAACAGAAAACTGGCAACTTGGCGTCACTTTGAAAACCTTTTTTCCTCCATCAGTGACTTCCATCGTGGAAATGCCGTGCCAATGTTGATCCGTGTTTTTGCCGTTTCTTGTCACGCTTGCGTTTATTCTCGTCGTGTTTCCGCTTCTTAGATGGCGGGGGTTCGTACGTCCGCCCGCTTTTCGTTGTGATACAGAGTAGGCATGATCCTCCATTCGTCTGATGTTTGGCCACACAGTGCCAAACAGTTTGTAAAGTCACTCACGCCTGCCGCCTAGTTCACCTTTCTTGTTACTGAGCGCCTGTATACCTGCTTCTTCTTCTTCTTTGGTTTCAGGCAGACTAAGCGCTTCTCAGGCATAATACTGCCATCTATTGTTCGAGAGTACCGTCTCAGTTCATCTCTCTCAACTTGCCGTAGTTATTTTCGAGCGTCCATGGGCCGATCTTCGCAATCGCTAGTTTGTTGGTTCTGGCGCTGCCCGTAGCGCAGTAATATGTCTGTACTCCATGGCTACTTGAGACCAGCTCCTATGTAATTATAAATAAATCGAATTCTAAAGAGGCAACATAAATATATTAAGGTTAAGAGGCTGAGCTCATAGGTGATGATAAATAACATAGTTATGTATAATATATTAAATTTCTGACTTTATATCCCTGTAATTATTACACACTGTAGCTTTAAACACACCAAGGGATTATCTACCCGATTATCAGGGCCTCTTGGAGGGTGAGATTTGGGGAGTAATTCCTGTCTGAACGGTGATTAAGTTAGAATAAAGTATGAACTACAACAGGTAAGGTGTAAGAAAGGGTTAAACATGACTTCAAATTAGATAGTCCTCACTACATAGAGAAAGAAGAGAGAATGTGTGTGAGTGAGAGTGAGAGTTACCCTGGGATCACACATGGACACAATGAAAATGATCCCAAATGCAAGCAGGGAGAGTCCCAGTCTGGCTGAACTGGAAAACAAGAGAGAAACCATTTTGATCAAAATCTAGGAAGTTTCTAGAAATACCTTCTCTCATCTCTGGAATATTATAAAAATTTAAATATCGTCTCCAGTGGTGATGGTGAAAAAGTAGTTCATGAGAAGGTCAACAAACTGTAGTTAAAAAGCCTTCAGCTGATCCAAAATGCTGCAGCCAGAGTTCTGATGAAAATGAAAAAAAAGAGAGATCATATCTCTCCTGTCCTGGCTTCTTCTTCATTGGCTTCCTGTTAAATCCAGAATAGAATTTAAAATCCTCCTTCTCACATATAAAGCCTTAAATGGCCAAGCTCCATCTGATATCAGAGATCTGAGATTGTTCCTTATGTTCCTAACAGAGCACCCGGCTCTCAATCTGCAGGTTTACTAGTGGTTCCTAGAATTTCTAAAAAGTAGAATGGGAGGCAGATCTTTTAGTTCTCAGGCTCCTCCTGTGTGGAACCAACTACCAGTTTTTAGTCCCGGACGAGGCAGACACTACTGTCTACTTTTTTAAGGCTAGGCTTAAAACTTTCCTTTTGACACCAGTTCAGTTAAAGTGGTCCTCAGGTTATCCTGATCTATCTCTATAGTTCTGCTGCTATAGGCTTAGACTGCTGGAGGACATAGGGACCCCTTTTTCATCATTCTGCTTCATTCTATCTCTATTCTCCCACTCTGCAGTATTTATTAATCTAACCCCTTACTGTATGTGCTCTCTTTCATCGCTTTGGCGCTGTGCTCGACTTCTTAATGTTTTTTTCTAGACAGACACCTATGGAGCCAGTTTGCTGTTATATTATTTATAGATCAGTGCTTCTATTTTCCTATTTTCTGCTTCTGTCTCCTTCAAGCCCAGTTGGCGTCAGCAGATGGACGCTCACACTGAGCCTGGTTCTGGTTCTGCGGGAGGTTTCTTCCTGTTGAAGGAGGAGTTTTTCTTCTCCACTGTCACTGCATGTATGATCAGTGTGAGGGATTGCTGTAGAGTCAACACCAAAATGCAAGTGCATATCTACTGTCAAGCCATGAACATACAGAAGGAGCAAATCCAGCAAAGTCAGTGACTGACGCCATCAGCTGGTTTTCCTTGGATAGAAACTTTGAACCAATCTGACTGGATGATCTGATTTCTGTACAGAAACGATCCAATCAGCGCTATAGAAATAATCTGAATAAATCGATTGTAAGGACAGTGGCCTTTTAAGGCAATATGAGTTTGCAAATCTAGAATGATAATTTTGAAAGTAAAGTAAAATATAGTAAAGAAAACACTGATATCAAAAACTGATCTTATTTGAGACTGAAGAAAAAGCTCTGAGAGAAAATATTTTGTCATAGAATAAATAAGATAAATTAACATTTGTAAAATTATTTCCAAGGGGAAAAGACTTTTTACTCTCAGATATCAGTTATAATAATTTCACAAATAATAATTTACCCTTGATTTGAATGGAATTAATAAACTATAACTTCCAGTTCTAGTTATTTACTATATTAATAATCTTCTGGTAAAAAAGCACAACAGTGATTTATAAGAATCAGGAAAAATCTTTTGTCATCATTAATCCTAAATCCTAATGTGATTTTTCTGGTTTCTTTAGCAAATCTATCTTTAACAAATATATAATATATATCTAGGATAAATCTTTAATAATATTAATGTGTTTGTAATGAATACAGCTGCTTGAGGTTGACCCACCACTTAAAATATGCATTTATGGTATACATTTAAATATATTACAATAGAAAGAATAGAATTTTTCATCATAAAAGCTTCAATTAAGTAATTCTTCAATAAACGGTTCACAGTCTCCCTCTTGTGGTGTTATTGAGGAACTACAACAGTTTGTGATTCGTAAGAATCAGGAATAATCTTTTCTCATCATTAAACCAAAATCCCAACGTAAAGCTAACATGACAAAGAATTTGTTTTTTTATATATTTCTTTTGCAAATATATCTTATTTATAGCAAATAAATCTAGAATAAATATTATGTAATATAATAAATATATATTATGGCTATTTCCTTTCAGTATAAATAAGCATTTTTAAACCAAGATATTTGAGGATTTCTAAGACAGAATATTTGTACTTGACAAAAGTAAAATGCAAATCCAATGTTTTAACATTTAAGTGATTTGATTAGCCATGTTTTAGGTATATTTTCAACTCTAATCATATGAATGGTAACATAACATACAAAAAAATAATTTCATTTAAATAACTAAATTTAGTACGAGGATGAGATAAACTCAGCAAAAAAGTCTAGATTTGTTAAGATATAAAAATATATTAAAAAAAATTAGATATATGCATTTTTCAATATTTACCATGTTTATAAATACATAAAACCTCATTTTGTGAAACACAGATTAAAAAGTTTTGAGCTCTTTTAGATGAAATATGGAACCTGCGACATGAACCATCATTTAAAATACCTGCAAGTCAGACCTCTCTGTTTGTTAAGAGTCCTCTTTATTAGTCATGTTTGTGCTTCTTACATTACCTGTCTGTTCAGCACAGTAGATCTAGTCTTCCTTCACATAGAATAACAGTGTGTGATTAAAGGGACTATCTAATTAGGACAATTGGTACAAACGGTCCTTCCCAGGGGCCAGATTGATAAAGCACACGTCTGTAATCCTGGGGCCAACATGTAGCAGAGAATGAGGCGGAGTTTTGATAGCATGTCAGGAACTGACGCGCACAGCTAAGCTTCCACCTGATGCAACATAGACTTACGAGCTATTAGAAGCAGGAGTTGACCTGTTTCATGGCACAGTTTCTGGATGCCACCAAATTGAGGCCACAGCTGATCCAACTGGCTGCGATAGCTCTGCTCTGAAGCAGTCTGATCTGGATCAAATCCTGGTAAACTTTTATTCTGGCCTTCAGTCATTTTCTGGACTTAGCAGCATTAAGCTAATGAGCGGTTAAACATCGGTTCTCCCAGGAAAAGAACTGGGGGGGAAACTCTGAGGTGCATACGCCTTCAGGGGGCAGAAGCTTCCACGACGTGTTTTTCCGGTCAGTGTTACCTTCTTGGTGAGCAGCTGTGATGTTTGTTTGGTGAGTTTTTCTCCCAGGCTTTAGAGAGCCATTCCAGGCGTCCGCTCCACAGAGAGCTCACCAGACCATCAACTGGATAAAGAAAACAAGGCTTAGATTGCTGGAGGACAAAGGGACCACTTTTCATGTGTTTCTCCACCATTGCTGCAGGCATGCTTGGTGTGAGGGATTGCTGTCAGGTCAACAACTACATGCAAGACAATATGTACTGTCTCCACATGCTCATCCAGGAGGAGAAAACCCTGCACAGCCCGTGACCGATGCAATCAGCTGGTTTTACTTAGATACAAACTTTGAATCAATGTGACTGAATCGTTGGGGAGTGGCGGCCCAGTCATTAGGGCATAAAGCTTGGAATCATGAGGTTGTGAGTTCAAGCCCCGCTCCCACAGACTGCCACTCTTGGTCTATGAGCAAAGCCTTACCCCCACACTGCTCCCTGGGTGCCACACAATGGCAGCCCACTGCTCCCCAAGGGGATGGATTAAATGCAGAGGTACATTTCTCTAATGTGAGATCAATAAAGTTCCAATTCTAATTATCTCATTGGATTTTATTCTGTTTTATGAATTGGCGCTATAAAAATAAACTAATTTAACCCAAACTGAGTCTGACTCAGATTAATTCTAAACTCTGTAATCCTGAAATGGACGAGATGAACTCACTGGTGTGTTTCATAGCAGATCCCATCACCAGGAAGGACACGGTGACGCTGATGGCGATAAACACCTGAATCAGCTCGGCCACCCAGGAGAAGGCCCTGTACCGCTCATTAATGATCTACATGGGGGGGATGGATGGATGTTTTAAAATGAAAAACAAAGAAGCACATGTTGGATTTTTTAATAAACAAAGAACTTTTTGAATAATCACAAGTCTTGTTATATTTATATATATTCTATAACTGATTTCTGACTACAGTTTTATGAAAATTCAGAGTTTAAAAGCCTTTAGAAGCAGAACCTAAAGCATCTACATGTGTTTTTATATATTTATAGCAGTTTGACATTTTCACTCTTTATAAAATGACAGCTAAGAACTGAGGGCGGCGTCCCGTGTTCATGCAGCGTTCTAGGAGGCCGTTTGGCTGCATCCATCCTCCCATTAGCAGGGATGAACAGCCCTCCTGTAGCAGCTCAGATCTAGTTTAAGCCTCTTCGGTTTTCTGACCCGTCTGCTTTCTTCCTTGGTTAGTTTTGTTTCTCTAATGTTCTCTAACAAACTGCCGAGGCCGTCACCCGGCAGCTGGATTTTAACTGAGACTAAATTGCAAACAGATTTAGAGGAATCAGATTTCAGGAAGGCAGGTTACAGTTTCCTGATGTTTATTTGGATGTAATATTTAAATCCATGTTTAGTTTTCCTTCCACTTTGCAGTCATGTTCCTCTCTGGGTCTGTCTGTGGTTTACTGTGTTTCAGTGCAGGGAGCGCAACGCGTGGAGAGAATAAACGTAGATTGACTCATTCCCTTTCAGGCTGTATGACCTGGAACTGGGACTAAATGTGTTTGCCAGCCCCCG
The DNA here is from genome assembly GCA_018398635.1 of Cyprinodon brontotheroides. Lineage (NCBI taxonomy): Eukaryota > Metazoa > Chordata > Actinopteri > Cyprinodontiformes > Cyprinodontidae > Cyprinodon > Cyprinodon brontotheroides. The sequence continues at coordinate 1,441,196 of JAGKQL010000017.1, read as the reverse complement.
CAGCTCAGAGCGGCATGTTTTCATCAGCACCACAGGTGTCTGTTTACAGGACAGAAACATTGTTTTCTGCTTAATTGGATCCAAACACAGGTGGATCACATTTTTGCTACAGTTGACTTCATCATTTATTATAATCTGGCTCTGCGTGGGTCTCCGTTCGCTTATGGGCTGCAATAAACCTTTGCAGCTTTTCATCACATTCATTTATGTCTGGCAGAATAAAAATCTCAGGAAAACAAAAAACATTAGTAAAATGGAAAATGTTTTATAACACATAAAGAAGAAAATGATTGGAGTTTAAAAAGAGCATAACTTCCCATTACTTTGGTGTCTTGATGCTGAGAAACTAGTCCATGCATTTGTTACTTCAAGGCTGGACTATTGTAATTCTTTACTATCAGGAAGTCCACAAACTGTAGTTAAAAGCCTTCAGCTGATCCAAAATGCTGCAGCCAGAGTTCTGATGAAAATGAAAAAGAGAGATCATATCTCTCCTATCCTGGCTTCTCTTCATTGGCTTCCTGTTAAATCCAGAATAGAATTTAAAAATCCTCCTTCTCACATATAAAAGCCTTAAATGGCCAAGCTCCATCTGATATCAGAGATCTGATTGTTCCTTATGTTCCTAACAGAGCACTTCGCTCTCTCAATCTGCAGGTTTACTAGTGGTTCCTAGAATTTCTAAAAGTAGAATGGGAGGCAGATCTTTTAGTTCTCAGGCTCCTCTCCTGTGGAACCAACTACCAGTTTTAGTCCGTGAGGCAGACACCCTGTCTACTTTTTTAAGGCTAGGCTTAAAACTTTCCTTTTTGATAAAGCTTCTAGTTAGAGTGGCTCAGGTTATCCTGATCTATCTCTATAGTTCTGCTGCTATAGGCTTAGACTGCTGGAGGACATAGGGACCCCTTTTCATCATTCTGCTTCATTCTATCTCTATTCTCCCACTAAATCCAATATTCTGTTCTTCACAGCTGGACTTTTTGCTGAGATGTTTGAGTTTTCATGGTAACCTAGATTCATTTATGCAGAATGACATTTAAAGGCCTTTTCAGTTTTCACAACGATACCACAGAAGAGAGCATGAAGTCTTACCTTTGTCAGGGGAATGGTAGCTATCTCTCCAGCTTTTTCAGATCTGAGAGGAGAAAATAGACAAACATTGCTTTCATCAACAAAACTATTACTTATCATATAGTATATAAGGCTCTTCAGTGAGCCCCAGGGCAGCTGTGGCTACAATGTAGCTTGCCACCATCAGTGTGTGAGTGTGTGTGTGAATGGGTGAATGAATGTAGTGTAAAGCGCTTTGGTTAAGTCTCCTGACTTAGAAAAAGGCGCTATATAAGTACAGGACATTTACCTTTCTATATATAGCTTGTAAATATTAACATTTTGCAGAGACGAATCAAAGGAAATAGAATCAGTAAAGTTGGCAGGACAGGGTTTAAATGTCTTTAAGTCTGATTCTTAGCAATAAAAGCCGGTTTTAAGTCTTTGAATCTTTGAACGTCAGTTCAAACTACACTGGTTAGGAAAAAGTGAATTAGGATGTTTATCACATATTTATTCAAAAACTCCCATCACTTTATTTAGGGCAATCAAATGAACTATTACCTAAAGTAACTGATCGTCTCTTCAGCATTTCAATAAGCTCTCTATGTATGGAGTGAATTTCAGAGCTGGAAAAAGTACTAAAAAATTGTAATTGAGTAAAAGTATCTTTACTTTGTCTAAATTCTACTCAGAGTGAAAGTAAATTTACCCATCTCAAAATTTACTCAAGTAAAAGTACAAAATTACTTCATTTAAAATGTAATTTGAGTAAAAGTTACTTAGTTACTTTGAGTTATTTAATGCAAAAAAGGATGAGTCATGAATGGAATTGAGCACAAGGTGTTTTAATCGATTTTAAGGCGTATTTCAGTGGAAATCCACACTGCAAAAGATCAGCTGGGCTAAAGAACAAACTTCCTCACAGCACAAGGACAGTCACAACCTGAACCATTAAGTGCAAACTATGTTTCAATCCTACTGTCCAACAGACAAAACCATGACAGGAATAAAGAAATTTAAACTACATTATAAAGTTTTTAAAATGCACAAAAAATTAAATACCCAAAATATACCAGAAATCAAACTAAAACACAACAGGATGCCACTGTTATTAACAAGCTCCTCATTTAATGATTTTATTTTGACTGTTTTACTTTAATAGTGATTTTTAACTGTCATTTTTACATCAATTGTTTATATGTTTGAATTGTGTAAATAAAGTGCTGTTAAAAGTCAAAAGTCTTCTTCTATTTTTTAATGGCGATTAAGTGTCCGGTTCTGTGAATTAGGGGTTTTAAATTTCCATCCGTATTTAATTTTTTTCACCATCAAAGTATTTTTTACTTCTACTCAGTAACGTGAGGGGGTTTAAAATGTAGCATCGAAGTAAAAACTACTTAGGTTAAAATTTACTCAAGTAAAAGTAAAAATTACATATTTCAAAAAACTACTCAGAAAATTACAAATTACTCATAAAAAAGTACTCAATTACAGTAACGTGATTAAATTTAATTTGTTACTTTCCACCCCTGGTGAATTTGCTCCTTTATTATTAAAAGCAAAAGAAAAGTTTAATAACTGAAAATTCCATGAATGAAAATATCAAAAAAACATCTTAATAGAAGGTTAAGATTAACTGTGATGTTTTCTCAGATGAATCATTATTCTTTCATATATAATTTCACTTTTAAACAGACTTTATATATTCGGATTGTATTTTTTCAAATTTTTGTATTTCAGGTTAAGTTTTAGAAATTGTGGGCTTTCCTCTGTAGGAGAGAAGAAATGTTCTGCTGGACGTTAGCAACATTTTTATTCAGCTTGAAGTGAAGACAATTTATCTGTAAAAAACAATTTAATAAGAATGCAACTGAATGCAAATATATTTTCTTTGAGAATCGTATTCAGGCAGAGCGGTAAAGCTACAAATGTGGAAGAAGTCGGACCAAAACTGTTCAGAAACGGACATTAAACAGCAGATCAAACTGCTTCACTGTTTATTTCTTTATCGAGATGTTTTCTCTGTAATGGATGAGTCCACTGAGTTCTCATGTATTTCCATAAATGATTAACTAGATGAATAAAAATACACATTTACTTATTAGAAAGCAAGGCCTTCAAAACTCTGTTTTCTTTGGATTTTTTGGAAACTTTTTATGTTTTGTAATGCGTAATAAACTGAGCTGGTCCTTTAACACTTGCAGTGGATCCACATTAATACAGTAAAAGAATCATATAAGATTTATAATCTTAACAAGGTAAAGAAATTCTGAGAATTAGTGCTGATTTTTTTACAGATTGATGCAACATTCATGCTGTTTTGATGCCATTTGTTCGAGAGCTCCGATCATTTAGATGCTGCAGCTTTTAAACCGACTGAACTCATTTCCTTCATCAGTGAAACATTAACTATATTTGAACCATAAAGGTTGTTATCTGTTAATAACGGACGTTTCCTGTCATGCACCTTTCTGTGAACTCAGAGGAACAATGTTCCACCAGAACAGTTTATTGTATTTATTCATTTATTGGTTGATTTGGGAGGCAAAGTACACATTAATAAATATTTCTGTAAATGTTGCTGGTTAGCGTATGAAGCTAACTGGTTAGCTGCTCTGCTCTCTGTAGTAAAGAAAACTACGGAGTACAGACGAGCAGTTAGTCGTTTTATTTTAGGGACTTTTATAACTTAGCTAACATCCTTTATCAAATAAGCAATTAGTCCAATCCAGGGACTTTTCTCTGTGTTTTGGGCGACTTTAGCAACTTTAAAAGAAAGTAGACATTAATAAAGAAAACAGTAAAGTGGGTTTAATGCATAGAGGAGACCTGCAGCTAATATAATATAAAACAAAAACTTGCGTTTTTATATTCAGTTTTTTTTTTCTCTGAAACTTTTGACAAAGATAATTTTGTGATCACCACACAGCTTGAATCCCTTCTTCACCTCATTAAGCATCTGCCTCTGATTGCTGCCTCTTTGCTATAATTAGATGAATGCAGGCTGGATTCAGGCCACATGTAAACGTTCATCATTGGTTCATAAAGTCAGATTAACATATGCTGCATTTCAACAACGCCTCAGCCACCAAAACAAATCAGAGTCATAGTTTAACAGACCTCTCTGCAGCTTCTCTACTGTTACCCACTCTTTAATCCATCCAGACAGTGTCTTGCCCACGATCAAAATCTAATAAATTAGCAAATATTCCCAAAGGAGTAAATCATGATAATCTAATTAAAATCAAAATAACTCCAATTGGGGAAAAAGTTCAAAACAATTAAATGCGGTCTGTTTAACATAAGATCGCTTTCCTCTAAAAAGTCTGCTAGTTAATGACTTGATTTGTGATAATCACATTGACTTGTTTTGCCTTTACAGAAACCTGGCTGCAGCAAGAGAGGATTATGTGAGCATAAATGAGGAGCAACTCCCTTCAAAGCTATTTTTAAATTTTCACATCCCCAGAAGTTCTGGGCGAGGGAGGACACTGCATGAAAAGTGAGATTTTTAGTCCCCACGTGGAACCCCGTAAACTCCGCTCAAGAATCTCCCTGATTTTTTAGTCAGTTTCCGACAATTTGCAACCCGATGCTTGTCGGCGTTTGTCGTGCCACCCTAAATTGCTCCAGCACATTACTATGAACGTATGTGGAGAAGCGATCAGCTGTACTAATGGCCCTATCAGCTAGCATATGAATACAGCAAACCTCACGGGCTGGCCAAGTCTGGCTTGAATAACCTTCCAGTATTGGCTGAAACCACTATTCTCAAACAAAATGAAATAGCTTCGTGATTGGCAGCAAAACCACTCATTAACGCGCAGGCTTTAATTTTCTTACTGAGTATTGACCTGAACCACTTCTTTTTAAACAAGTAAAGTGGCTAGAGTATTGATTGGTTGGCATATATATATATTTACATATAAATTTACATATATATATTTATTCATATATATATATATATATTTATTCATTCATATATTTATTCATTCATATGGTGTGTATTTATGTTATCCTACACTACTACACAATTATTATGCTACCATCAAGGACATGAATGAATTTATACAGGAAATGAAGATTTGCCAGGAAGCTGTTTATGCAAAAGAAAGAGCTTTATTAAAACACACACAACTATATACACAACGCGTATCCAAACACATGCGTTTCTAAAAATTAAAACTCCATGAACGGTCCGTTTGCTTCCTCGAGGGGTTGGAGGTAACTGGCAGCATTCCCTCGAGAGCAGGTCCGATGTGCAGACGCCTAGTGCGTGGCCCTGTTACTTCGGCATCGCTTCTAACGGGACTGCAGCTTAACACAGGAGTTCAGAGGGATCCGACCTACCAAAAATGGCGGCGACGGTACAATCCATCCAGAAGCTTACCGCCGAGGAAAGGCGGACTTCCAGGATTCCACTTCCTCATCTGCCAGCACACTCTGCCTCGCTTTTCAGCAGCTGAAAAAACAATGAATCAGCGCGACTGCGTATGGACACAACACATCTATTAATGCACCTGAAAAAATAGTCACCAAATAAGCGGAATACTTACCCTCTTTCTTCTGCCCGACTCGAGCAGATAGCCTCACGACGCAGCTGTTGGCTTCAGCTAAAGCGTTATAGAAGCTCCCATAGCACCGTCTGAAAATAAGTCTTTACAGGCAGCTGGAAAACAATTAAATGAGAGTGGTATGAATAAAAATCAAGCGCAAGTCACAGTAACAAGGAAGGAGAAAACATTAAAACAAGTCACTTACACACAATGTCGTTCTTTATCAACATCGCAATGTTAAAAATCTGTTACTTGCTGAGATGGGAGGTCTGTGAAAACAAAATGTAAAGCTATGATCGGTATCTATCCGTATCCATTGCCTTTTACCGCAGAATGAAAGCATATTCTTTAAAATCTTACCCTTGCTCCGGGTTCATAGCGCCCGCAATTAGTCTCGAGGTTGTTAAGGGCGGCATACTGCTTCCTGTAAATCACAAAAATACACTTTTAATAAAGCTTGTTCTAGCAAGGCTACTATTAGCCGCTATTAGCCTGTAGCTCGAGGCTAGGCACGCTTTTAGCAGGCAGTATCGAACATATATTTACGCTAGCATCTCTTCTTTGAGTTAGAGTCTTGTTCGATGCAGAGTAAGCTCATCAAGGCGTCAAGAGGGAGTTTTACCCATCGAAATCCAGAGGCTCCAGACGCCTGCACAAAAGCAAAGCATCCATCCTCCACTGTGGCTGCAGAGCTCTCAGCTCTGAGTTTCTTGGAGATCATTGAGGGCATCTTGCGCATGAGATGAACCAGGGTGATGTCACGCCCGGATCAATAAAAATAATTAAAAATCATTCTTTTTTTTTTTTTTTTTTTAAATCAAGGCCTTAATTGGCACTAAAATTATTTAAATATGTTTATCAAGTATTTGCATAATTATAATTCTTTAATAAAAATGCTTATAAAAACAATTTATGTCAGATATATTATATCGCTCAGGCGGAGAAAAAAGCTAGAGGATATATATATATATATACATATATATGTGTGTGTGTGTGTTTACATACATACAGGAGTCATGGAACTCTGCTTACAGCTCCTTCATATTTCATGTACACTAATTAATAACTTGTGTACATGATTCTTGTTGATGGCAATAAAATCATTTCAAATAGCATTAAAATAGCATTAAATTAGAGTCACTCATTCCTGTATGAACCCTGTGAGCGCTTAATTTAATATGACATATTAAAAAATCCCACCATCATCCAGCATATGTTCAGTTTCTGCCCAAATATATATATATATATTTTTGTAGATTTTTTACTAAGGGGATAAGGATAATTCAAAACTGCTTTTAGGGAATGAACTTGTTCTCTACTCCCAAAACATCTCTTTTCATTCCTGTAATAAGAAGTTTCTTTTTGAATGGATTTCATTAAGTTTACTTCAAGTCCCTCGGTATAAAATAAATATATTTTGATGGAGATGTGAGAAATCTGCTTCCTCGTTGGTGAACAACCAATAAGTTTGGATCCAATCATTTAAATAAACGGTATGTTAGTTTTTTTATATATATATATATATAAGAATTGTGCTATAATTTCTAGTCACCGTCTGTTGCTGCTATATTTTAATTTGACTAACCGGAATTTGTCGATGTTCTTTTCCTGTTTGAGATGCGATTGCAATTGCGGATCTTGACCTTGGCCGGACGCCCTTGACCCACAGTGTACCAACCTTCTGATGGTGGCTACTTCCAAATATGGATAATAAGCACATGTTATAAAAGGAATCATCTCAAGCACTCCTTTCTTTGAAACTTTCCACTTTAAGTAATTGTGAATTGAGCATATTGACAGACAACATTTTATTTTTTATCTTAAATGCAATTTTTTTTATAATTACTGCTCTAAAATGTATTGCTCTGTCAGCTAAAGATCTGTTTTTGGTCTCTATACTTTTTACCTAAATAAATCAATTTCAAGCTAAAATGTAAGAGGCTATACTGAGGGGGCTACGTGGCCCACACGAAGTCAAAACGAACCGCTAAAGCGCTGATATTTTCCAAAAACGTTTGCGTTTGCGTAAAGACGGAGACGTAGACAAAATGAGGCCGTCCACACCTAATGCATGAAAAACGGCTGCAAAATGTATGCTGGTAGGCCTGTAAGTGGCGCCTGTGGTGCCAAAAGCAAAAATAAGCGACGAAATGTTGGGCATGTGCACTAATATTTATACATGGTTGCCCTCGCGGGTCCATTTAGGTGGTTAAGTGAAATTCAGGTGCTGAACTATGTGGTCGATATTGCTCTTGTTCTTCCTGGAGATATTCCAGAAGAAGAAGATTCTGTTGTATGGTTGCTGACAGCAGGGTGAGTAGCATTAGCAACGGGCGCCATTGTTGTGCCAGTGAGACTGAGATGGCTAAGACAAGTGCGTGTGTAGAGGGCGACGCTATGGCGCATGCGTGTAAAAAAATATAAGCCCACGGTTGGTAAAGATGAAGCAGCAGCGGCGTTTCAGAATCTTCTACCACTCTGAAGGCTGAATAAAAATGATGAACACACAGACCCAGCGACTTAAAATTATGGATGAAGGCTGGTTTGGTGAAAATTTATTAGCGTTTAGGCCAGGGTTGGAGTCTTCGTGTGGGCCGGGGCCTGAGCCTGATCTCAGAAGGGTATTACCTTTAGAAAAATGTCACTTGGGGTAAACCCCCTGCAACCCTGGGTTTGCATTTGTATAGCCTCACAGCATGTTCATTTATTGATGTTAAAGCCTCCCCTAAATTCCATGGGGAGGCTATGGGGAACACCGCTCACGCACAGAGTCCACGCCAATTTCTGACGAATTTACGGGGAGTTTTCGCTAAGCCTGCAAATTCAGGTAACCTGCCGCTAACCTGAAGTTCCACTCCACAATCTACAGTGCGCAAAGATGTATGACGAAATCCCAATTTTTCTTTATGCAGTGAGGAGTAGCAACAATCTTCCAGTCTGACTTACTGATTACTCCCAAAACAAGTTAATACCTACAACTCTTTTTGAACATTTAACCCTTAATTTCCCTGATCCAAATTTCAAAGCAAAGAAAACCTCTTTTGTAACTTTGTATAGATCCACCAGGTCCTTACTCAGAATTTTTAGATGAGTTTTCAGAGTTCCTTTCTGATTTGGTATTAAATACTGACAGGGTCATCATAGTGGGAGATTTTAACATCCATGCTGACATTGAAGGCGATAGCTTTAAGAGCAGCCTTTAATGCTATCTTAGACACTATTGGCTTTGTTCAAAATGTGAATAGTCCCACACATTCTCATCTTCATACTTTGGATCTTGTGCTGACATACGGTATCATTAGAAATGAAGAAATAACGCGTATTTCCTCACAACCCTGTCCTCTCTGACCACTTTCTAATAACCTTCAGGATTACTTTAACAGAGTTCTCCTCCCCCAAAAGGAGATTTTTCCTTAGATACAAAACCTTTAATCAATTTGACTGTATTGTGAATTGACTTGTGTTGTGAATTGGCGCTATATAAATAAACTGAATTGGATTGAAAATCTAACAGCAGTAGTCGACATCAAAGTAGCTAACGGGTACAAACAGTTCCAGGCCAATGAGTCCATATTTAAGGACAGTACTGTAATATGAAAGGGTTAAACTGTTTTACACTTTACAGATATGTTGTTGTTGGCTGCCACTGAATACCCACACACAGGCATGATTAATCATGCCTGTGTGTGGCAGGTTTGTGCTGCTCTACAGTCCAGAGGCGGCCTGTTTCACAGCCCTGCATCTGAAACGTTGCATTGCTCGGTGAAATGAGGTCAGGATGCAGCTTCTCTGCCAGGGGAACAAAGACATCTTTATTAAATATTCAGCAGTAAGAGCCCATATGATTCAGGTTTATTCCACACTGTTTAGGATGCATAAAGGAGGGAAAGGTGATCTCTGGCCCGCTGTGTTCAAATCTTCCAACTAGCAATAAGGAAATGTCCTGATAAAGAGCTGACAGAAAGGCGTTATGAAAGTTACACACGTCGGGTCAGAGGAGCACATCTATAAGCCAAGAGGGAATAAACACCATGCACTGTTTCCAGAGTTTCACTTTACACAACAATAGAAAGTAAAAAAAAGGTCAAAACCATAAATAAACACTAACATGTAGGAGTGGTAGAATAGTTTGAAATATTGGATCCAATGGACTCCAACTCTGGGTCCCTGAGCCAGACCCTCCACCCATGAATGCTCCCTTTGCTCCTGTCTGCTCACTAAAGACCCGGTCACACCTTGATGATTTAAACCCGGGTATGCCTGACGAACAAAAAAATCTAGCAGAAACACTGGCATACGTTGGATAAGTTATGAACATGCGTTATGTACACTGAAATCCGCTGAAACATGTCGACATACGGCGAGTGCGTATTCCAGCGTCTGCCATCCGTGGTCCATCAGTTCCAGGTCAGTTATCTGATGGTTGACAGAATAGGTTCAGTGTCAGTTCCTCATCAGTGCGTGGCGTCTGGCTGATCCTAAACCTCTGAGTAACTTGTGCATAACTTATGCAGAACTTCTCTCCAACATATCAGCGTATCTGACGTGTTCCAGGCGAACGCTGAGCGTGTTTCTAACTTCCAGCGCACTGTATAATGAAGCATTGGCAGCGTTTTTGGTATAAAGGGGGTTCACAGGAGGAAACGCCGCCAGTTCTCCTCCAGACTTCACCTCCCCATCATAGGGTGAGCCAGAAGGTGAGTGATGGATCCTCCCTGTAGACATGACATTGAATCTGCTGCGACTGCAAACCTTATTTCTTTCTTTGTCTTTTTATTTATTTTTTTTGGCAGGCGGTAAATAGCAGCTACGTTAATGCAATTAAAGAAATCTTTTTCTGCAGGCGGGGCGCCTCCAGGTGCATCGCTGGCCCCCCTCATGGGCTTTACGCTGCCGTGCGTTATGCAGAAGTTAGTAAGTTCTTGGACAGAAGTTCTGGACTCATTATGAATACTTTGTGTATTTTTCCAGTTTTGGGCGTATACATAAAGTTCAGCGTTTACTTAGCGTTTTTAGGCGAGGGGCGTGCATACATAGACACTAGGTGGTGCTAAAGCACTAGGAAGTTTGCCCTTTATCAACGAAAATGCCCTTTTGAGCTTCGTTTTTTTTTTATTTCTTTTTATTATTATTAATATTATTAAGATTTTACTGAGGTGGGTTTTGAAAAGATCTTTTGAAAAACTGAGCCATTAAAAACGACTGAAACAATGCCCCTAAATGAGCCACCTCCTTGCACACACAACCAGCCTATCTCTCTCTTCCTTTGTCACGTGAACTTCGCGCGGTCGCCCGCAGATGTCGCACCCAGATGCGCAGCATCATAGCAGTTCAGTAAGCGTCTTCAGATAGCAGGAACGGTTAGGCTTTTTATAATTAAAGTGTTCCGCGATGCGCTAAAAGTGCCCTCCTCCTGAGCATCCGCCCCCAAAAATGTCTGTGCACGCCTCTGGTTTTAGGAGACTCTGGGACGTCAGGCAGACGCTGGATAAATCAACAATGTGTGACAGGGACCTACTGTAAGGGAATGTCTGACAAAACGTTGAGCATTATCATATCTTTTCATTGCAACTGAAGAGCAAAAACATTTTGAACAGAAGCTTTAAAAAAAAGTCCTGCTGACTCCTTTCAAACAGGAAGGTCGTGTCAACAGTAGAAAAACTGAAATTCTCTGGAAAAAGTTTATTTGAAGGGATGATTGCAAAACTGAGCACATTTAAAAATATATAAATTCTACAAGAAAGAAGCAGAGAAGATGTTTTATAAATAAAAAAGAATTGAGATTTTGCAAAATGTTTTAATCCATAGAAAGTCTGAGAGTAACTTAGTGGTTTTATTAAAGTTAGTTTCAAACTATTTTATGGGAAATTCATATTTCATATTTTAGTTTTTAAATTTTAAATGGTTAATTTTTTTTTTCAAATTTCTGTTTTTCAAAGTGTGTTTTATTTATCATATTCACTTAAACCAATATAATCACTCATTAGCCAGCGGTGGCTAAAGTTCACTCATTTAATACTTCAGTAGAAGTATAGAAACTGCAGTTTAAAATGCGAACAGAGACTCAATCTGGGAACGTTTTCAGCTTGGAAATGGAAATTAATGAAATGTTATCAAGAAGAAATGAAGAAGGAGATGGTGGTCACCGTTTCAGTCTTCTTAGTTTTTTTTTGTTGCTCTGTTTAACTTTTTTCTATCAGTCTTTGATTCTGTTGCTTTAGTTCTTCTAATTTTCCTGTTCTAATTCCCCCCCCCCAGCAGTAGGGTTACATAATAAATGTAAGTCTTTACTTTCTCAGTGTTAAATTAAATTAATTTGCATGTTTTATGTTGTTCAACAAATAGACAAACTAAATTAGATTGTAATTTATTAATACTTCATATTTACAGCTCCATCATAGTCTTTCTGCAGCATTAAGCCTATTTGGCGTCACTATGTGTGAAACTCAAACCAGTGAGAGGCAGACTACTGGTGACCAAAAGCTAGAGGCAGAGATAGCGCCGGTATATCTGATGCACTTTGACCTTGAAATGTTTCTTTCATTTTTAAATGCTGCCATTATAACTGATGTTATGACCAACATTTTGCGTAAATCCTGACAATTTTTTTGTTGTTGTGATAAATTGCAACGCTTTATGTTCAACTTGTTTTTAATTCAGTAACAATAACTAAAAGGACAACAAGTAACTCACCTTTAGATGAATAAAGTCCAGAGAGAAAATCCAGTCACCCTTATGGTCGGTTAGCGGCGGTTATTAGGCCCATTTATTCTACTCAGCTCTCCACATCACTGCTATGTTGCCTTTCTTAAATAAAACATCCTCATCCTCCCTCTGCATTGGTAGGACTTTCAGTTTTTAACCATCAAACATAAATACATAAAAAAAGAAATACTCTTAGCTTAATGGTTAAATCCACCATGAAGGTTGCAGCTTATTAGGATGCATCAGTTTTACTGAGCTGACCCAGTAAACTGACAGCTGTACATTTGTCCTCATTTAAGCAATTCAGAAAGTCATTCCTTAAGATAATAATCCATTAGCTAAACGTTCTGAAAATTAATTAGTTATGCAATAATAACAAAATTAGGAGCTAATGAAGTCTGATATAAAATAATTAACATTTCAGACGGTTGTGATCTTCGGCTCAGAACACTGCAGCAAAAGCAGGCGTTTGAACAGTCCAGTGGAAGTAAAGCTTCATCAAAGGGCATCGGCTAATAGCGCGGCTGCAGATTGATCTGGATCTGATTTAATGCCTTCCTCTTTTAATGCCATGCAGATTCCATCACTGTCCATTTCCCTTGTTGTTGCCATTCATGCTAACCTCTCCTGCTGCGACATTAGATGCTGAGCATTTTTCTTTAAATGTGAGACACTTACTGTAGCTGAGCTGGAAAAGTGATGGAGATGAAACTAGTGAAGGGTCAGCTAAAGAAAAGTGTTTTAAATCAGCAAAGCAAACAACCCTTAAAGTAATGAAGGACAAACTGTTCATGCTGGACAGAGACACTCAGGATTCCTATTGGTCCATCATTGCAAACAGAGATACTTAATTAAAAATGTTTTTAAACATTAATTATTCAGGTATGGAGTGATTTTTTTCCATTACTGTTGCAAGCAAAGGATACATAGTTTTGTAAAAGGAAAAAAAAGAAAAAAGGAGTTAATTTAGCAATTTAATACTTTTTTATTTTGTTTCTATATGTTCATTTTCTTTTTTTTATTTCTGATTTTTTTAGATTGAGTTTTATGAATTGGATCCGTTTTAAATTGTGTTTTCCACATAGTTTCCTCAGCATTTCTGGGGGCGGGCTTTACTGAGGAGCAAAGACGCATTTCTATTGGTCTGCATGGACATTAACAGTAACATTCTATTGGTCGATGTGAAGAGAATGTGATCTGTTAAACACCGTTCATTTCAGTTTGCCGATTCTTGTGCTCAGCTCTATTCATTTTTTGAACCAAAGCATTTTAATAAGGCGTTTTTATTTTTATTTTTAACATAATAACAAATAATTTGGGACACTTTGCAGCTGTGAAAAAAGCCCAAATCATTACTCAGCCACCATCATCAGTGACAGTCTGCATGAGGCGTTTCTGCTAATGTGCCTCGCAGACACTGAGCTGAGTCTCATGCAACACATTTCAGTCGTGCACTCGGTTCCCGACCGCCATCTTTGAAGGTATGTGATAAAGCCGTGTTTCCCAAACGTTTCTTCTTTTTCTTGTTTGGTTAACGAGAAAGTCTCTTAACAGATGAAGAGAAGTTGCTACAGAATATAACAATAAAATAAATTACAATCTTATTTAAATTTCTAAAACTACCCCGATTGATGGACGTTTAACTACAGCATTTTATTAATCATATACATATTTCTTGAGGGTAATAATAATTGAACTTTATTGATCTAAATATAATATACGTGTGATTTCCTTTAATTTTAGTTAAATTTGCTATTCAAACTATGATGCTATTGAGTAAAAGTTCTAAAATATTAATTTACTTTCCCTCAAATTAGTAAAAGCAGATATTAATTAGGTTAGGATAAAGGAATTCATTTTAAAGCTTTAGTGGAAGATGTTGTTTTTCCGGGTGGATCATCTAAATAAGTGGACCTCCTAACTGTCAATCATTCTGTTGAAATGTTAACGTAAAGCCGTCCTACGCGCTCGTCCACATTTCCACTTACTGACATAGTGGAAAAATCTTTTGGAAAGTAAGATTTTTATGAGTGATGCAAACAGCAACTTTTAAACAGAGCGTGCACGAGGAGAAAGGGGCTCGTGCACGCTCTCGCACCAGTTTGAGTTTACTGTCGGGAGCAGGTACAGGGTTGTGCATGTGCATTTTTTTTCAAAAATTCGCAAAAATCCTCAATATACCTTTAAGTTAATGACCCATAAAAACTGTGCAGCTAATGGAGACGCTATTTATGAAATAGTTATCCTTCCCTAAACTGGGCCTGATAATGGGAACAGAGGTGACAATTTGGATCATTTCCCAGATAATAACCAGTGTGGTTCCATATTGCTGGATAATTCTAGCCTGACGTAGTCCGAAGGCCTCAATTCTAGTCAGAATGAGTCTGATGCTGCTCCATAGAGCTGTGATTATGGGGCGTGTTTCGAGTCGAACCAGGAAAAAAAATGCCTCTGCACTCAATTGGATAGACCTACAACCAATAAGAGTAACGGGAGTGCGTGGCGCTTATCTTAAGCGACGCATAGTTGTTGTCAACAAAAATCAAAAGCGTGCAGTTTTTTGCGCCTAGAATAAGGAGAGATGAGCCTTGATCGCTTTTCTCTGTTCCTCTTTTAAAAATTAATTTGCTGTCGATATCTTCTAGAACAGACCTAATAGCAGAATCTACTCACCCAAACTCTCCAGCGGCAGCCATTGTTGTTGTCACCCAAGCGCGCTTGGGTCACGTGGTTAATAACGTTACTCTTGATCATCTGTCCATCATTCGTATAAAGCCCTCCCCTGACAATTTGATTGGATGGCCTGACAGTGGGCTTTAATACTCATGCTACTATGGAGCAGAGCCAGGACCAACTTCCCGAACTCAAACCTTGTGGGCGGGACTAAGTTCGGACTGGCACCTTGTAGGCTAGAGATAATTCATCAACGTGTTTTTCCCTTAATGTGCGTTCAGACCAAATGTGAACTCCAGACCAGAGAGATTCACATAAATGTCATATGAAGGGCGGCTCAAAGGCACAGAAAGGCAAAGGACGTGAATAGTCAGGCGAAAGGCGTCTCTTTGGTGCTCACAGCGAAGCGAGGTCACCTGTAAAGATCGCAAAAATTTGCACAAGTTTGAAAAATGTGAAGCTTTGTGTTATTTTGAATTACAAAAGCCAATCAGGGACTGGATGTGGCTGCAATGTGGAGTGAGTCCGATCTATCTCTGTCCTGCTACGATCTCCCGCTGGTGTACAGATCTAGCCTCAGCCTGCCGCTGCTGGGTTTCTTGCTCAGATTTACGGCAGCTTTTCTCTAAACTTCACGACACCGTCTTAACTGAACCACTATGACATGGTGGAGGTTTTCTCTCTCTGTGTTCCAACAGGCAGGAACTCAGACGCAGCAGCTGCAGCCCATGTGAGCAGAGCGACTCTCCTCTGTTTCCACACATGCACAAAGCTTTCACTGATAAAACGATTGTTGTGCAAGTGATGCCATAAATGCTTGCAAACTTTTCGCAGTCTTATGCTCCCTTTTATTCCAGTTTAAAACAGGAAAACATTTAACCTATAAGCAATAAAGTCTGGGGAAAAAAACAATCCTATCACATCCAACATACCAAATTACTGATCAATTTCCTGTTCAGGTCTCTTTTTCATTCTTCCAGCTCCAGTTAAGAGCATTAAAACCCACTAGACCTGCACACTTTTCACAATCTACTCTAATTTGATTATGCTCACCTTCACATCTTCATTCCTGACCTTATCTGATGTCAAAAAGACTTTAATCAAGTTTGCTCTGCTAAATGTTAAATGGTCCCTCTATGGTACACCTTATGTTAATGATTAGATTTCTCTTTTCCTCATAATTTAGACTCTTTTAGACCAAAACCCAGAGCGAAAGAAAATGTAGTCCAACTTCCAGTTTGAATTTAAGTAATTTTACCCCCCAGGCTGAGTGGCAGTGATGCTCGCTCTTACTGACCCAATTATTGGCTTCTGAGATCGGAAATAATTAAGGAAAAAGTTCACATGATAGGTTTGAGAGAATTTAAACTTCATTCAATATTTCTAATGCTCCATAGAAAAAGTAAAAGGATTCTATTAGTTTGTTCAATAAGTCCAAAGCACAGCTTAATTCCATAAAAAGAAGCTATACTATAATGTCATCGTCTCCCTGACCTAAAACAGACGTTACCTTTACTTGCATCTTATAACAAAGACACACCTGAAGCTAAAGTTGCCTAAATGCATCTGCAAAGGCTTCCTCTTAGGTTGTCGTGGAATATTTGACCTCACACAGAACATGCAAGGTCAGACACTGATTTTGGACAAGAAGACCAGGCCTTCAGCCTTTTTATGTTTATAGTCAGGACTCCAATAAAGACCAGGCACACCAATCTCCCTCATCCAAGTCCAAGTCCAGGTCCAGGTCCAGGAACAAGCTCATGTCCTGCCCACAGTCACCTGTCCTCCACTGCCATTGACTCTCCAGCTTCTATGAATGTATTCTCTATACGCTATACATCTCTATAATGCCCCTGAAGAGTTATAAGGTATATAAAATGGCAACATTAAGGTTCGTTCTACTGAAAATAAGGCACAGCCTTTGTACCAAAATATTCTTCTGTCATGATTTGTGGAGATTAAGATCTAAGGAGAAGCATCATCTCCTGTGATTCAGTGAAAGGGTGGAGTCAGAGTAAAAAAATTAAAAAAGCACCACCAGGAGAAGGATGGAGTCACTCGAGTGGCTGGAAGCGGGCCGCCATTTGTCTGGCGTTTGACTGGGAAGGGGCCATTTTGAATGGCTGCCACTGTAGGTAATAGTGATTCGTCTCCCTGGAGAGAAGGTCCTTAATGCTCCAAGTTGGAAGAACTCCACAGCCCTGCATCTGCACCTGCTCAGGTCGCTCTGATATGAGGTCAGGATGCAGCTGCCTGGCTACTGAAACTTTCCATGTGTTGTTCTTCAGCTAATCTACAAACCAAATGAAGTGTGGAGGTCAGCAGCTATTGACTCTGCAGACAGACGCTGACCTCTGCAGACTGTCCGTGTCAAATCACTCAGCTCCTGCTGCTTCTATTGGCTCCTCACTCTTATAATTAGAACTAACAGTTCACCACAGAATGCTTAGTGAAAAACATTGTTAATAAAAACAAAAACTGTACAGCTGGCATCTTATCACACTACTACAGTTAAATTCACCGTCTGCATCTGCCAGGGACATAAACTTTATTAAATCATTTTGGCCTCATAGTTTTCATCCATCCTCCTAAACTGTATCGGTTAGATGCTTTTCCATCTTTCATTTTGCAGTTAAACTCGTCTAAGATTAAAATTCAACAATCAGCAGTTAAATCTTTACAAAAAAACACCTTCTGTCCCCTAACATACAGTAGTAGCTATTCAAAATTAGCCACTTTACTCAATGGGCCATTGGCTGATCATTGGATGGTCTTTGGTTGATCCTTGGATGGTCCTTGGCTGGTCCTTGGCTGGTCATTGGATGGTCCTTGGCTGGTCCTTGGTTTGGTCCTTGGTTGGTCCTTGGCTGGTCCTTGGCTGGTCATTGGATGGTCCTTGGCTGGTCCTTGGTTTGGTCCTTGGCTGGTCCTTGGTTGGTCCTTGGTTTGGTCCTTGGCTGGTCCTTGGCTGGTCATTGGATGGTCCTTGGCTGGTCCTTGGTTGGTCCTTGGCTGGTCCTTGGTTGGTCCTTGGCTGGTCCTTGGTTGGTCCTTGGCTGGTCCTTGGCTGGTCCTGGTTGGTCCTTGCTGGTCCTTGGTTGGTCCTTGGCTGGTCCTTGACTGGTCCTTGGCTGGTCATTGGATGGTCCTTGGCTGGTCCTTGGTTGGTCCTTGGCTGGTCCTTGGTTGGTCCTTGGCTGGTCCTTGGCTGGTCCTTGGCTGGTCCTTGGCTGCTCCTTGGTTGGTCCTTGGCTGGTCCTTGGCTGGTCATTGGCTGGTCCTTGGCTGGTCCTTGGTTGGTCCTTGGCTGGTCCTTGGATGGTCCTTGGCTGGTCCTTGGCTGGTCATTGGATGGTCCTTGGATGGTCCTTGGCTGGTCATTGGCTGGTCCTTGGATGGTCCTTGGCTGGTCATTGGATGGTCCTTGGCTGGTCCTTGACTGGTCCTTGGCTGGTCCTTGGATGGTCCTTGGCTGGTCATTGGCTGGTCCTTGGCTGGTCCTTGGCTGGTCATTGGATGGTCCTTGGCTGGTCATTGGATGGTCCTTGGCTGGTCCTTGACTGGTCCTTTGGCTGGTCCTTGGCTGGTCATTGGCTGGTCCTTTGCTGGTCATTGGATGGTCCTTGGCTGGTCATTGGATGGTCCTTGGCTGGTCCTTGACTGGTCCTTGGCTGGTCCTTGGATGGTCCTTGGCTGGTCCTTGGATGGTCCTTGGCTGGTCCTTGGCTGGTCCCATAGAATTTCTTTTTAAACATCAATCTTTGTACTAAAAATATTCTTTCTGTCATGATTTGTGGACATTAGGATCTAAAGAGAAGCGCCATCTGCTGGTCAGACCCTGTAATTCAGTGAAAGGGTGGAGTCAAAGTTAAAAAAAATATGCATCCCCATTGGCATTGGAAGTTGGAGGGGATTTTGCTGGGAGTTGCAGGGACGTGTGCTGCCATTCGGCTGGCATTTGACTGGGAGGGGCCATTTTAAATGACTGCTGCTGTATTACCACTCTATATATGGGGCTTACATTTCTTTAATGTAATATGGAGCAGCTGGAGCTCCGTATAACAGGACCCATTAGGGTCATTTAATTATTTGGTTGCATTCCAAATCCTCTGCTTCATTACATTTTTTATTATTTTCTTCACCTGAAACAAACCAGACAATTAAAACGAGAGAAAAGCAATTAAAAACTCAGATCTAAATCTGCATTGCACTGTAGTCCTTAACGTTCAGTAATCTTACTTTATCCCAGACACACAGGCATTGATTTCTACTCTGTTTATTTATCAAGCACTAAATCACAGCAGATTTCCTCTCAGAGCCCCTCACTCCAAAACGGAACAGCTTCATTTTCAGAACTGATTGCATCATTCACTTCAAGGAGCTCAACCTCCAGCGAACATGAAAACCTCCTTTATTGTACAGCTGCTCAGAGTTAGTCTGCCTTGTTTGTCCTCCCAGCGGCACCATCACCTGCAGCTCATAGGGCTGCTTTACATCTCCATTATTGATACAAGAAAAAAAAACAAAAAACATGTTGTAAACAGAAATGTGAAAAGAGAAATTAAAGTTTGGAAATGTTTTAAAAGACAGATTTTATGGATACATTTTGTATTTTTTCAGATTTTATGGCAATGCATTTTTCAGATTCTATTTTTTTTCTATTTTGTTTTTTTATTATTATGATTTTTTAATTCCTCATGTTCAGTCCACTGCAAAAAAATCTAAATCTAGATAAGTCATTTTTTCTTAAAATAAGTGCATTTGTTTTTGAATTGAGGAGATAAAAGAGACATTTTGCCAACAGAACAAGACAATTTAGATTTAAAATAAGAAAACACTATTGCATTCTCTTATTTCAAGTAAAAATACTGATTCCATTGGCAAACTATCTCATTTAGCTACTCAAATCAAGGGTAAATACACTTAATTTAAGAATTTTTTACTTATTTCTAGATCATTTTTGCAGTGGAGTTGGGCTTTTTTTTTCCTCTGGAGAAAGAAACACATTTGTATTGGTTTGTGAAATTAAAGAGATTATAATTCTAAAATTCTATCTACAAAAGAGAAATTTGAAATATTTTTAAAACCGCTTTTCACTAATCCATTTTTTTATTTTTTCAAATTTCCATTTACAAAACAAAATGGACTCCATATTCTCCTGGTTGATTTCTGATTGTTTATCTAAGTCCTTTAAAGCCCATCAGATGATTGGTTTGGGAAGCAGTCAAACTCTGACCAATCTATGAGCTGAAGATCTGTGGCAGGAACAACAACCGATGCAAACAGGCTCTGATGGTTGAGAGTTTTTGGTCAAAGACATTCGTGAAAAATTAACAGAGATGCACAAATATAACTGAGTTATTCTAAACCATTTTAAATGCCAGCATGGGTCAAACCTTTAGACATATTGTTAATTATTCTTATTATTAAGTTTGCAAAACATTCCCCTACTTGAACATCTTAAAAAACCCTAAACTAATTTTAAAATCATTGCCTGGATCAGATTAAAATAGCACAGATAAGAAACACAATAACCTTCAACCATCCTCATAAAAAGCTGCAACAAACCTAAATATTAACTTCTGATTCTGATGCAACGCAGACGGCTGCACAGTTCCCTGCGCTCTCCTTCATCATTGCTAATACCACTCCTATCACACCTGAACAGTGTTAAAAGCTCATAACTGCTTCAAAAGTCTCAACAGATGAGGTGAAGCAAGGTTAAGGATGGGATTTGTGGAGGAATAAACAACCATGTGCTCTGAACAGATGTTTTTCAGGGAATTACAGAAATCCACTAGAGGGCAATGTTGTTTAACTAAAACTGCACCAGGCAGGGAGGGGAAAAGGACATTTCATCGAAGGTGTCTGAGCCATATGGGTCACAGCACTATGTTTTTTCAAATATGAACAATGAACAGTGATGGGAAGCAGGGAGAAATAACAGGAATAAAAATTCATGCCCAGCAATCAGAATGAAACCTTTTTCTTCCTGCAAATCAGTGTAATAAAGGAGGCTTTAATAGGAAAGGAAAGTCCCGAGCCAAGGAGCCGTTACAATCCAAATAATTACATATTCTGCACAAGAGCTGTTAATTGCACACATTCAGACAATTTTCTGCTGATGTATCGTCACTGTCACCCCAAGCCATCAGCGAAACAGCATCATCCTGAGTCAGAACCGCAAATGGAAATCTGCTGCTGCCTTTCATGGGTATGTTGACAATATAAAACTACAGCAACCTGCTCCGAAAGCAGAGCGTTATTCCACCTTATAGGAGTGGCTGCTTCTCTAGGCTCGGATTCTGCTCCACACTGTCTCTCGGTCTCCCAGAGTCATTTTAAAATCAAGCTGAAGAGAGTAAGTGGATCCTACGCTGGACGAATGAACTGTCAGCCTCAATTTTCCTGCTTATCCTATCAAGAAACTCTACTAGAAGGGTTGTTTGGAGTCAGAAAGTTAGACATCCAGTAACAGCAAACCCACTTTGATGAATCCATATGATGCTGAATTCTGCTTCAGTTTGATGCTGTTCAACAAACTGGGAACCTTGGATCAGAACCAGTACATAAAGGGTGCACAGTTTATTCAAAGAGAATCATGACTATCCTGAAAGCTAAGTAAAGCTGGAATCGAATGAGGCAGAACTCGACCTTTGAGGCAGCAGAGAGGATCTCAGCAGAACATGCAATAAAAGGGCTGGCTGAGAGCTCGTCTGCCTGGCTGGTATTTCCTGGGCGAGGGGACTTAACTGTGGAAGCTGAGATTTACCTTTTGTATCTATGCTTCTTTTTCTATTACCCCGGCTACACTACCCTTGAAAAACGATCCATGCGAGAGACGGTCGGAGGCACCGGATCGGTTAACTTTCCATCGATTACTTGTTCTGGCGATCGTTTACACATCACGCTATCTCGGTTCCTCGACTCCTAGTGGCGATCTGCGGTATTACTGCCAGTATTGAAGGAGGAAATCAAGCAGGTGGTGGCGGTGTGGTAAGGCACCAAAGTTGTTTGCCAACCGCCATAAAACACAAGAAGAAGAAACGAAGAAGGAGGAATCAAGCAAATCAGGAAATATAGGCGGCCCGTCACTTTCAGAAAGTTATGCTTGATTATTATTACTGTACTTTGGTGTTATTATTTAAAATGTTGCGTGGAGAAGATTTCGATTGTTCTTTATAGTTGTTCTTCTTCTTCTGTTTTGTGTTGGTTGGCAAGCAATTTCCGTAGGGGCATTACCGCCAACTACTGGAGTGGAGTGTGAATCGCAATGTGCAGCCATGATGCGTTCTGCTCATGCGCTCGTTATCAGAGAACCGAGCCAGGGAAAAACCGAGCCGAGCCCACCTCTGGAACTGGTCTGCAGTTAGCGCGGTCCGGTTGAGTCTAGCTCGGTTCGGTTCAGTTTGCTTTCCATTTACACACCATAAGTTATCTCAGTTACTGAGCTCGGACCGGTCTCAGCACGGTTTTTCAAGGGTAGTGTAAATGGGGTAAATGTCTGCTTCTGTCTCCTTGAACCCCAGTGGGCCTCAGCAGATGG
>JAGKQL010000017.1:1353372-1398663 GCA_018398635.1 Cyprinodon brontotheroides | reverse complement strand
TGAACAGGATGGAATCATTTCAGATTTAAAGAACTTTCAGAAGTTTTGTTTTCTGAATACTTTTCCTTTTAAAGAGATCAAAATTGAAATTGTAAAAATGGAAATACTCATCTTAGTGTTTTTTACTCCATCAGAGGTGAATACACAGTGAAGAGGCACTACAGCTGATGAATACAATCATTCTTACACCTTTTGAAACTCACAGCCTTGAAGCAGATATTAACCACCTTGTTTAAAAAGCTCTTCTGTGTTAAACTTGTTCCTTTATGAGTCTGATGTCACGCTGTGATCCTAAATGTTTTCTTTAGCTGTGGGCAGAAAATCATCATAACAGAAATAAAGACGTGAAAACCTTCTGTGCCTAATTAATCTTTATACGTTTCACTTGGTGAATGGACTTATGAAAATAAATGAACTTTCCAATAATACTGTATTAAATTAAGTTTGTGGATACCTGATATTAAAACTGTTTACTCATAGAAACAAGAAAGAAAACAGTTTACCCAGAAATAATCTAAATTTGATCTAAAAATGAGAAGGAATTTCTAAAAATAACCTTATTTTCCCATCAATTTAATAGGAAATTCAAATTATCTGCCAATTTATTGAGATTAAATGCCCCTAAAATAAGATAATTATTTACGCGGCACCTGAAATGAGATAATAAAGATTTATTTTTCTTATTCTAAGCTAAACAATCTTATTCTACTGGCAGATCATTTTACCAACCAGCTGAAAGTAATTGCAAATACACTCCTAGAAAATATGACTTGTTTTTAGATAACTTTTAGCAGAATAGCATTTAGCCTAAACATATTATATTCACACTGCATCGTAAAACTGTTCAGCTTAATAATAAACACAGATCGTCACCAAACTGTTCTGGAATTGTTGGAAAATGTAAATTTTTATTTTTTTTAATGCTTTTTTCCTTCATGACCAGCTGACAGCCTTGTCCTATATGTCATATAGATATATATTAAAGATTTTATTGATCAGTCAATGTATGGATGAGAAATCTAATAAAAATTTAAATGAAATGTTTGGTTAAATGATGCCACCCACATTTTTTGGGTCCCTGTGCTGCAGATCAGCGTATAAATCCAAACCAATGTGACTTCATTTCTTATAGAGAGATTGATTTTGATTAGCGGAAAATAAAATAAATTTGCGATGTCTTTGGATGTCTTTTAAAATCTGAGTTTGTAAGTGCACTAAGGGCACTAACAGACGCTGATGAGAGGATTGCTCAGAGGACAGGCTGACTGCAGGTGACAGGAAACCAAAGGTGAGGTGTTCCTGCGGCGGGAGGCGCTCCTTAACAAAACGCTTTCATCAGAAAAGTGATGAAGCCACCACTTGTTCCAAGGCGGAAAGGAAAATTACGGTTCCGTTAATCAACTTGTGCCATTTAGTGGGAAATTGGGGGTGGAGGTGCACCTACCCAACACTGCAGGGGCACGGTTTAGAAAAATGGAAATAAGATAATACTTTTTTCACTTAGATATCAAAGTGTATGATTTTTGTCTGCAACTATGTTTTGTAAAAAAATGTTTTAAATTTCCCAGAAAAAAATGATTATCCGATCTATCTCCTAGCATCACATGACAACCATCACCAAGACTAAAGCGGTTTTACTGCCTTTGGTTATTAACACGGACGCCACAGTGACTGCTGCAGCGTAACGTCCACGCTCACCACATCAGCAGGGCTGCCAGATGTCACAGACTCACGTTCTCCAGCCCAAAAATGTTCATAAACCGCCTGGAGATACGAAATCTTGCCCAATCTGAACCAAAGTCTACTGATCTCTCAGACCATTAATCTAAAGAAAATAATTTTTTATCCACAGACGGCCGTCCTAAACTGCCAGACTGGGAAACATCCCAACCTGGCAACAATGCATGTAAGACGGGAAACGTCAGTCTTAAGATGCTAAACGGCATCATGCACTGCAACATATTTTGGCAAAATATTCAAACATAAATTTGCCAAATATAAGAGGAAAATCATAGTTTGGTTTAAAGAAAGCATTTTAGTTTTATTATAATTTAGTTTATTTCAAGGGTTTAACAGTTTGGAGAAATAGGAAAATGACAGCATATACCAACTGTCATCAGGATGAGCATGAAGGAAGGGCTACATATGCTGCATGCATCATTTAGGGAGTTAACATTGGATTACTGCTTCAGATGCTTTAGTTATTTACTGCCACAGGTAGGAGCTTCAGCCGGAGAGGAAGCGTCGGGGTTTAAGGAGGGCCGGCCCTCGCAATCTGAAATTAGGACCAGTCCACTGGGCTCAATATCACAGATTACCAGTCTGAGGCTGGCCTTGGACAGATGACCTGCCTGTTCCTACTGTCAGTGATCGCGCTTCGTGTTTCTTTTGTTTGTTTTTTCCAGCTACTTACACTGTCACAAGTGCAGAGCAACGTAATTCACTCTCACCATCTGCTCCCCCTCCCCTTGGGGAGCAGTGGGCTGCCATTGTGCGGCACCCAGGGAGCAGTGTGGGGTGAAGGGTCTTTGCTCAGCGATGCAGAGTGGAAGTCTGTGGGAGCGGGACTTGAACTCAGAACCTCTAGGACCAACACTCCCCCTCCAACCCACAGTGATTCATGTCTGCAGTGTTCTGGAGGGTCACATGAGGACCCTTTAGAAATGACGCAGCCATTATTACCCGGCTGCCATGTTCTTGTCTGAATGAAACAATCGTAAGGATATATGAGTGAAAAACATCTTTTTCTTTTTCCAGTCCTTTTTTATTTCCTGCAGATTTTCCATCTGTTTGTTCTTTTGGGTGGGATTTTCTTGCCTTGCTACCCGTCTTGTCACCAAAACATGCACCATCATTCCCAGAAGCCAAACACCTGTTAGTTGCTGGGCACTGAAAGGATCTGCAAATATCTGCACAAAATTCCTCCAGTGTGTCTTTATGTCTGCTATTCCAGTAATCTTCAAGGGATTTTTCACTACGGGGTTGGATTCCTCTCAGCCTTTAGTATTTAGTAACCAAAAAAAAGAGAGAGGCAGGAAAAAAGGATGGGGGGGTAGAGGCAGAAAGGAAGCGGTGAGAAAGAAAAGGAGTGATCCTGAACAAAGCTGAGCCTCACCTAGAGCCACGGTGCCCATTAGGAAAGGTTTCCCCATCTGACTGAAGTCACTGCTGCTCTGCAGGCCGACCTCAGAGCCCACTGCAAATGTCACCACCACCTGAGACACACAGACATAATGCAGGGCGGTGAGCAAAAAACCAAACATGCCCTGAGCCGTCTAGCTCAGAGGAATAGCTAACTAATAAACCTACAGAAATAATATCAGCAAACAGTTTCCTGTTTTTCTTTAAGGTGTCTTTGCTTTTGTTTGAACACAGATACTGAAAAAGATGATTTTAGAACAGTTTATAGAAACGCAGGAAGGGTTCCCAGCTCACAGATCTATAAACACAAAAAATATCAACTAATCTGTATTTACTTCCTTTAACTGACTTAAATGCTTTGCTCCATTTGTGCATCTGCATTTAAAATAAAACTAGCATTAATTCGGCATTTGAAAATGACATGTGAAGCCATGTAACGTGTCACGCATGTGATTTACATGCGAATCCACATTACATTCAGGTTAAAAACACACAGGATTTACAAAAATCACATGTACATTTGGTTCCACATGTGAAGATTCCCATCTGAAGCTGATTTGATTCACATATTATGTTATTAAATTGTGACAAATGGGTTTTTCTATAAGGTTTTTTGACTAATGTGAAAAAGTTTTACAAAGAGCCCGATCTATTCACATGAAAATTAGTTTTAACATGTAGTGAACAAATAAGCAATCACAAGTTCCAGCTGTGATTAAAAACTGACTAGAACATGACATACATGAACAAAATGCTCGATCATTTGTGGAAAATGAGACCCATGTAGAAGATGAGTCTCATGTGAAGACATGTGACAGTCATGGGATTTATCTGCCTTTATTCTCTTTAATCCCCAGTCGGCCTCAGCAGATGGTCGCTCACACTGAGCCTGGTTAAAAATAAGTTTATCCTCTCCACTGTCGCTGCATGCATGCTCTGTGTGAGGGATTGCTGTAAACAACATAATAAAAGTGAATATCTACTTTCTCTAGCAGCTCATCCAGGAGGATCTACTACTGTTCAAAGCTCAGATGTTTTTTTTCTTTAGATCCAAAACTTTGAACATTTAATCCAGTCTAACCAGATCAGCCCAACTGGAAGATCTGGTTGAATTGTCTCTGTAAAGTTTGTTGAGATAACATGTTGGTGCTATATAAATACTCAAAATAATTGAATTTTAATCCAGTGCAACTAATTATGTGATGAAATAAATAAATATCCCCATGTTTTGCTTTATAAAGCAGCAAATAAAGGTACAACGGCAAATACACCAAAGCAGCACAGCAAACCAGTACAGGAAGCATGTAGAGGAAGGAGTTCTGGCTTCTTTATCAACATTAAGCCACCGTTTCCATGGTGAAACCTGGTGATGGCAGCATTTCTTCACCACAAACTAGAGAGCATTAGAGGAAGATGGATGAACTTGTTAAGAAGCCAAACTGGCAAAACATGTCATAGAAAGAAAAGACCAGAGACCAGAAACAACCTTTTTGATTCACTAGAAGGCTTTCGATCAACCTACCGTAGGTTTACTTAATAGAAATATGATCTATATATAAATATATATATAAGTGAAGAACAGAGTAGTTCTATAAAGTACTTTATCAGTAGAGCTAACTATAAAAGACATGTTCCTGCTCTACTGACAATTACTGAGTCACAAAATGTGTTAATTTGTAGTTTTTTAAACAAAAATCCCGATAATGAACATTATGAAGAATAACGATAATCAACATTATTGAAAATAAATGCAAAAAAAGTGTTACTGTGGTCGGAAAATTTGGTTTCTCTTATTTCATATATTAATTTATGCTATTTACTCACTATAAAAGTTTTCACTCAGTCTGTTTCACTTGCAAGGACACACAACTCCCCTGCATAAAGGTGTTTTTAAGGTTTATTCATAACATGTTACTGTTTAACCAAAGTGTCTGTAATTTGTTTTGACTCTATTTTCCATTATTGTCAGTAAGGAGGAACGAACGCTGCTCAGATCAGAACAGGGCTGATTACCGAGCAATAACGGCCGTATGATGAACTGTTCTCTCTTTGCAAAGATATAAAAATAAAGTACCGACTGATTGAAATCCATCAATCACCTTTTATTTATCTGGAGCAAATAGTTATACTTTTTTCCCCCTACAAATGTTACTGGCCTCTACATGAAAGGCCAGAATATATATGTCCTTCTTTCTGAGCCTTAATAAAATTTCAGCAGCAGGTGCAATGAGCAGACATAAAACAGAGGTGGCGCCAATACGCATCCATCGACTCAGCAACTAGAAGCAAATATTCGAACGTCTCGGCAGCTTTAACTCCCGCTTCATTGAACACCAACTATCATACTGTATTCTCTGTGCTGTTCACTTTTTCTGTTACATTTTTTCACATTACTTCGATTTCCTCAATGTTCCCACTTTGCTGACATGTGCTAATTGGCTACTTCCTTCTTTACCCCCGGCACACATATCCTGGGTGCCATTCCGAACTTAGTCCCGCCCCACAACGCTTGAGGTCGGGAAGTTCGGTCTGGCATTGCTCAATAGTAGCGCCGGTATGCTCGCATTCGCGCATCTGGCGGCCAATCAAATTGTAAGGGCGGGCTTTTATACGCATGATGGACAGATGATCAACAGTAACGTAAATCAACCATGTGACCAAAGCGCGTAAGTGACAACAACAATGGCTACCGCTGGAGAGTTGAGGTGAAGTAGATTCTGCTATTAGGTCTGTTCTAGAAGATATCGACAGCAAATTAATTTTAAAAAGAGTGAACAGAGAAACGCCATCAAGGCTCATCTTCTTATTCACGCGCGGAAACTGCACGCTTTGATTTTGTTGACAACAACTATGCCAATAAGCTAACATACGCCACGCGACTCCGTTGCTCTGATTGGTTTGGTAGGTCTATCCAATTGAGTGCAGAGGCATTTTTTTCCTGGTTCGCTCGAAACACGCCCCATAATCACAGCTCTATGGAGCAGCATCAGACCTCATTCTGACTAGAATTGAGTAAGACTACGTCAGGCTACTGCACACATGGGAGGATGAGAGAATCTTAAGAAAAGCTTCATATGCAACCAGACTGAGTTTCTGGAGCATAAATTAAAAAGGTTAAATAAACAGATTTAGCACTTTTAACCCTTTACAGGGCAAGTTAGCATTCTATATCACTTGCATATGGAGACCTCCCCCCGTCCCTCAGTGAGGTCTAGAAGCACAAGATCTATATCCATGGCTGCACATCTGATTTTGGCAGTTAATAAGTCAAGAAAAAAAGGTAAAAAGCTAATTGAAAAGTTAAAAAGTTAATAAGCCTAGTTAACAATTATATTTAGATTTATAAACTAAAACGTGCCAGTATCAGAATTAATGCCTCTAAGGCTATCTTGTACCAAAAAAAAAAAAAAAAACTTGTTTCTTTCACTCTTTTCTTCTAGAAGGACTTTTGTTATTTTTCTTAATATATTTGGGCAAGTTGGCGTTTCTTCTTATTACATTGACTTTCATTCCTGCCATCAAAATATCCATTTTTTTTCATGTTAAACGTAATAAGGTTTTGTCCTGGATTCCGATAACACTGTTGACTGGAAATTGTGATTTTCAAAAAGAGTTGAGGAGTAATAATCTGGCAGCAGAGCTCAATAAAACAAAGAGAACTGATGGGAATCTACAGAAAAGACAGTTGGCAACTTAGGGAGAGATTAGGCAGAAAAAGGTAATGAAGAAATGGAAAGTAATGAAAGTATTGACAAAGATGGAAAAGTAATTGAATGGATTTATGAGCAAAGGAACAAAGAACAAAGAACAAAAAACAAAACAGCCTTTTCCTCAGTATCAGGTTTCCTGTTTGGGATTATTTCAGTTATTTTTGGACAAACATTTTTTCCATCCGGCTTCCATATGAGCGCCCACTCACTCTGAACCTCCTCCTGGTGATCCGACCGCCCTGATCCAGGCCCCGGCGCTGCCCCGCTGTCACGGGAGCCGCTGGCATTAAAGGTTCAATGACAACTTTATTAGAGGTGAGGGTCTGGAATCCTAACCAATTATTAAGCCTGAATAAATGTCACACTCATTATTTCCAGAAAGCCGTGAAATTGCAGTCGATTCTCCATGAATAATCTTCCTTCCAACAATGTTCAGCTGCTCGGTGCATGAGATTCATTTAAAAGTGAGTGTATGTGTGAAACAATGGTGTGTGCTGGATGCTATGACTAAAGCTACACTCAGGCCCGTTTCACAACAACCTAATAGAGCTTCTGTAAAGGTGCATAAACTTCATTTGGGCTCCACTGTTATTTTATTTAGCTGCAGGTTTTGGTGTGGAGCAATCAGTCAGATGTCAGGCCTTAAGGAGCTGCTGGTGCAGCACATCGATTTGGACGGAATAACAGAGAGGAGAGCAGAGGAGGAGAGAGGCGGAAAGAGGGGAATTCATTTACACCAGGACGCAGGGTTCCCATAAGGCCGGGGCAGATGTGATTTTATTCTTTAATTAGAATGTGTAGTTTTTGCTATTCCCCAGCGGAAAGGATGGAGCACAATACGAGAGTTAACTTCAGAACAATGTGTTGCATAATAGATCTTCCAGATCCTGTTCTCCAGATGGACGAAGAAGACGTGCCGCCAGTAACTAGAAGTAGGCAGGTTTACGGGGGTGTCTGAAGGGAAATGCTACCGTCAGCTGCCTCCTCCATCAAATCAATGAAGTGAAATTAGGATCTTTGATGCACCATGCAGAAATCTGGTCACCTTAGCTCCTTTCCTGGGGTGGGTTTGAGATCAATCGATGGGTCTGATCCCCTAAGATTCCTTTTTTAAACATCAATCTTTGTACTAAAATATTCTTTCCGTCATGATTTGTGGACATTAAGATCTAAAGAGAAGCGCCATCTCCTGGTCAGACCCTGTAATTCAGTGAAAGGGGTGGAGTCAGAGTAAAAATGCACACCCAGGAGAAGGAGGGGTCACAGGAAGTGGGCTGTCATTCGACTGGCGTTTGACTGGGACGGCCATTTTGAATGGCTGCTACTGTAGCTAGTAATCCAGTCTGACCCAGGCTCTGTTCTGGGTGTGTCCTTCACTAAGCTTTGTAGTTTAGGGGTGGAACGGTTCACAAAAACCACACGGGTTCGGTTTTTTATTCACGGTTTCGCGTGGTCACGGTTTTCGTTCGGTATATGTTGATTGTTAGCCTGACATGTTGGTCATGTTGCTGTTAGCATAAACAAAACGTGTTGCACACTGTTGCACTTTTATCCACAGCTTTCTTCCCGCCGCCATTGTAGGTCACTCTAAATGCAAAGTGGTCCCATACAGCAGACCTTATAAAAGGTGCTGCTGTGCTGTCTTCTCCAACTCCTGTTCTTTTTCCCACTTTCGCCATACCCACAATTCTCCACAACAACTGATTTTTTCTGCTACACCCGGCTACGCTTTGCCAGCTTCTTCTTCTTCTTCTTGTTTACTACTGGTGGTTGGCTTTGGTCGCAGTGGGTACCGCCACCTTCTGCTCCTGAGTGTAAACGCTTCGCCTATGAGAAAAGGAAGCAGCGCATGGTCAAACGCTAACACATGCCTTGACCAGGAACGTCAACGTCTTCCGGACGGGTTTCATATAAACCGCTCCACTGCTAATGTAGTTTATCAGTTTATCAGATACATTTGGCTCAAAGTCGACCCTGAAAACTCAAAGAGAATTTATCAGACAGTCTAGTTCTGGACGTAGCCTGTCCAGGATCCTGCATGGACATTGGTTCACCATCGTCTGAAATGAATATCATGGTTCATAGAATAACACTCATGTCTCCTCTTGAGATTTATTGAGCCCGCAGCTGATAGTTGTGCTGTCAATAGATTCTCCCACCTAAGCTGTGAATCTCTGCAGCTCCTACAGATTTAACATCATCCTCTTGGCTGCTCCACGGATCGATGCTCTCCTCAATCCCCTGCCAGTTTAGACGGTAGACCGTGTTTGATCAGTTTGGAGTTTGGCCACAATCTTTCCATTTTCAGATGATGGATTGAACAGACCTCTAGCAAATATTGAAAGCTTAGATAATAATTTTATGAGCTCAGCCTGCTATACTGTTCTCCAACACTCCCCTCTGACCTGTCTGCTGTGTTATTTGGTTTTCATGATGCTGTTTGATGACTAATATTCTCTAAAGAACCTCTGAGGCCTTCATAGAACGGCTGCATTTACTCGCAGATTAAATCGCACACAGGATGACTCCATTTATTACATTTAAAGACTTCTGAAATCTATTTGTTGCACTGAATTTTAGTTAGTAGATATGTGTAGAAAGTTGTACATAAATTGAAGACTATAAATTATTTTGGATCCACTTACAAAAATAACCTTGGGCTAGGATAAACACAGTGGGCCAGCGGGTAGCACTGCTGCCTTGCAGCAAGAAGGTTTCGGGATTGATTCCCTCCCCCGGGGTCTTTCTGCATGGAGTCTGCATGTTCTCCCTGAGCATCGCGTGGGTTCTCTCCAGGTACTCTGAATTCCTCGACAGTCCAAAAGCATGACTGTTAGGTTTATTGGCTTCTCTAAATTCTCCGTGAGAGTGAATGGTTGTTTGTGTTGCCCTGTGATGGACTGACAACCTGTCCAGGATGGACCCCGCCTCTCACCCGTAGCTGGAGATGGACGCCAGCAGCCCTGCGACCCCAGCAGGGATAAAGCGTGATGGAAAGTGGATGGATGGACATATGGATAATTATAGATTGGATTTATTTGAAAATATTACATTTAATTATTCAGTTCATCATTAAAAACTTATTGTGGATTATTTTACTGTCTAGTGATATATTTAGTCATGTATTAAATAAAAAATATTGTCACATCCATGTATTTTATAGTATAATTATTACTTTTATGCAGTAGTCTAAAAGTAGAATTCCACTGGTGGCTTTGCAGCCAATGAAATAAGGTTT
The DNA here is from genome assembly GCA_018398635.1 of Cyprinodon brontotheroides. Lineage (NCBI taxonomy): Eukaryota > Metazoa > Chordata > Actinopteri > Cyprinodontiformes > Cyprinodontidae > Cyprinodon > Cyprinodon brontotheroides. Next base: position 1,388,574 of record JAGKQL010000017.1, on the reverse strand, counting down.
CAAACAAGCCCAAATGTGTGTAGTTTATTTAAAGGGATACCGCATTACAGGGATGTTTTAGAGAGAAACACCGACACCAGCAGGTGGAGCCGTAGAGCACCGCTCCAAGATGACACCAAAAGTTCAAAACCCCACAGCTCTGGAACTGTTAAAGCTAGAGGTCTGATATTTTCTGCATTTGTGGTCGACATGATTTAGAACACATATAATACAATGAAACATGCTTTTTCATACTGCTGTTCAAAAAGGACCCATCATGTCTGAGAATAAAAAAACAACTTTGAGTCATGTTGGAACTGATGCAGCTTGGTCTGTGTTTCATCCAATTTTTATATATTCAGAAACTAGAGGGTGTTAGCTTTCAAGTAATGTATTGCACATGTAATTTGGGCTTACATTTCCTAAGTTATTTTCTTTTCCATTTGGGTATGCAGAATAGGCAAGGATTACCCAAAATAAGGTGGATGTTAAGAGGCTAAACCAGAGAGGGTGGCAGCAGGGATGCCATGAAGTAGAGCCAGGGGTGCTCCAGTCCTCTAGAGCAGACCCTAGACCTAGACCCGCCTGATTTAAAACATTTATAAATTACCACATGTTGTCTGATGGCAGTGTCTAATTTGACTTGCGCCTCTTCTCCTGTTAATACGGTAAAGCCCTGGGGAGCGTCCGGCTCCAGGCTGCGCGTGATCCAAATGAGCCAATGAGCTGTCAGTCTGGGTTGCTGCTGCTGCTACTTTTAGACACAGCAGGCAAACCTGTGGCAAGCCGGGCGATGGGAAAGAAGGAGAAGACCATGAGAAAAAGAGAGCAGAGAAAGTGTGGACTGCTGGAAGAACTGTGGTGAACTGGTGAAAGAAAAGTGAAATGGCGTGCTCAAAGATGACCCTGCACATTTAGAGGATGTTTGGCTCAACCTGCTGCTGTGAAGCAGGATTCTCCACCATGAACAGAATCAACAATAAATCTGGATCCAGGCTCAAAATGAGCTCCTTGATATGTGCTTGAGAATGGCTTAGTCTCCGGTTAAACCCAGGTTTAAAGCCTTGCAGGGCAGCCTAAAGCCCACTGCCAACATTAAGACAGAAAAAAGAAAGAAAATAACAAACCATCAGTTCAGGGGTTTGAGAAAATATGGGAATCAGGGAATTATCTATAAACCAAACTGAACGATTGTTGTTCTCTACTCTACTTCAGAAAAAGGACTTAAGATTTTAAAATGGAGTTTTCTATAGTTTTTTAATGTAAATATTCAAAATAATTACATTGATGCATAAACACCTAATTTTATTTCAATGTTAAAAATTCTGTTTAAAGTAACAGATTATAATTAAAAATGTCTCCAGACTTTTACTGGTTGATAATTTTCTTTATTTGGATCCCGCTGATTTTTAATTAGTGAGCTCTGATCTAGAGGAACCATCCTGTAACTTCTAGATGCATCTCTTCTCTACCAAACCTGAATCTAAACGATCAATCCTCTCATTCAGCTCAGCAGAGGTAATGAGCCACTTCAGGTGTGTTAAAAATGGAGTGCATCAAAAAGTTGCAGGACAGAAGCTCTTGAGGCCTGGACTTGAGGACCGCTGATGTAGGAAGTCGTTTGCCAGAGATCTGATGTTTTAAGGTTAGTTTATTAACCATAAACTGACAACAAAAATACAGCAAGTAATTATTCACAACAATATAGTGCAGGTAAAGAGGAATAATTCAGAATTCAATCTCAATATAAATTAGTTTTTATCTTTGCTTCTTTCTATTTAAAGATAAAAACTAACTGCTAAACACATTTAATATTTAACATAGAACCAGAAATTAATTTAACAGAAGTGATCCATAAATATTTACAGTTTTACTAGGATGAGCCTCATAAAAACCTGCTCTGCCTTCATTCATATATCGATGTTTTCCTGTTTGTTTATTGTGATCAGCAGACATTGATCCTGAACTAGTTTTGCTCCCAGCTTTGAATTAATACATTAATAAACTTTCCTTTAAAATAATCACATCTGTTTTTTTTATGAAGTTTTCCCAAAGGACTGAACTTTTTCTTTTCATATCTGCTCTAATATTATCTTCCTGCAGCTTATATAGCTCATTAGTTCTGTTTATTCATTGATGTAGTCGCAGATGAACGGACGCTGTGGGGATTAGTAACAAAGAGATTGATTTAAGTGTTATGAAGTCTTGCGCCGCAGGCGGGAGAGTCAGGAGGGACATCCGACGGTTTCTGCTGCAGCCGCCGGATGTTTCAGTGCAGCGTCTACATTTAAGGTCAACATCCAACCAGATATCAGGGTCTGACTGAACAGAAGTTTTTCTCCACAGCTTCATTTGAACAAATCTTTCTTGTTTAAAAATATCATGACTTCTTGTTCCCTACACCTCTTTGAGTAAATCTGCTTTAATTTACATTAATGTGTTCAATGAAATGAAGGTTTATTGGAAAAGTTCTGATACTAGAATGAGACAAACAGTCCAGGTCATACTTTAGACGTCTAAAACTGCACTGAGTGAGCGGATTAAAACAGCAGAAAGTGACAAAAATATATATTTTCACTTAATGAGGCACTTTATTATGGGAATTTTCTTTATAGGTAAACAGTTGCAATCCAAGTCAGCTAGGAATGTATAATGCAGAACTTTACCAACTGCTGTACAAAATGTCCAACAAAAAGGTTTTATTCTAAGTTCTATTCTTCTTCTGTTTAAAGAAATTATATTGAATGAAAATCCTTCTAAATCTGCAATATTAGCAAACTTTAGCATCATATCTGCAGTTTAAAGTCTTAGCTTTTGTTCTTATGTGCTTTTTTTCTTCACTTATCTCACCATAGATGGTGCACTGGAAAAATACTCTAGAAATAAGTAAACATTTCTTAAATTAAGTGTATTTACCCTTAATTTCAGTCGGTAAATGAGATAGTTTGCCAATGGAATGAGTATTTTTACTCTTAAAAATAAGATATTTAGATGATATGCACTTAAAAATAGGACAATGCTATTGTGTTTTTTTATTTTAAGTGTAAATTGTCTTGTTCAATTGGAAACATGTCTTCTACTTTATAAATTCAAGAACAAATGCACTAAGAAAAAATTACTTATCTAGATTTAAATGTTTTCCAGTGTGTGTATTTAGTAGGGATGCACGATATAATTGGCCCCCTATCGGTATCGGCCTTAAAACTAAATATCGGACATCGGCCACCCCACCGATATTTAACCCGATATTTGATCAGCTTCTGAGATTCTAAAGTCTAAAAAAATAAAAAATACTACTACTTCTTCCTCAAAAACTCTTTTTACAGACTTAAAAACTTCTAAAGACGAGGGAAAAATATTGATCCATTAAAATATCCCAATATCTTCATATGCTGATATATTGCCATTTAAAAACACCATATCAATCTCTTTACTAATGAAATATTGCTATATGTCATCAAGTATGCTACGTAAATCCCCCGAAAATTCACCAAATGTTGCCATATTTTTATATATGTTGATATATTGACGCGGTATCGATCTATTTTACTAACAAAATATCACAAGAATTTGCAAAATATCAATGAGAGTTTGTAAACAGAACCATTTATGAAATTTCACCAGATTTTGAAAGTAAAAATAGATCGATACCGCGTGCTTAAAATCAATTTGATATCTGCATATGAAAATATATATTTGAGTATATTATTTTTCAAAGTGTCAGAAATGGATAACAAAACTGCTATTTTCAATGACTACTTATTTTTGTCCAGCTTTAACATCGGTATCGATATCGGTTATCGGCTACATGAGTTTTAAAATATCGGCATATCGGATATCGGCCAAAATCCCAATATCCTGCATCCCTAGTATTTAGCTACAAACACAATTAGCTTAAAAAAGGATTTCTTTTTTTTATTTAGTTGATAAGTATTAGAAAGAACAGTATTATTATCTTATTGCTGATAATTCTACCTTTTCATAAGTGGGAGACAATATAGATCACATAAAACAGTTGATTCGAATAGAACTGAACAAAATGAAGAAGTGGATCAATATTATTTAATATTAAATTAAATAATATTGAACCACTTTTTTTAAATGAAAAAAAATCTTCATATTAAGAGCTAATGGGGTAGAAAATGTGGTCTCCGTCATTAACAGGAGTCTTTTCCTGTTATTCTCATATGACAAATGTATACATTTTACATCGTCTAATACAGGTTAGAAGGAATTTTTCTCCCCAAAGTGCTGAAATTCTCATTTTAGAATGACCCTTGAGATCAAGGCATTAATTAACATTAACGATAATCACAAAGGATAAAACATAAAGGGAAGCCAGAAACTGCAACATCAGATCATTCAGTAACATGCAGTCATTTCTCCCTGAAGGATCTGCTGTCCTTGAAGAACAATGAAGAAAAGGGATGGAGTCATTTCAGACGACATTGATGGCAAATAGCCTTCAAACAACAAACACACAAACATCCAACCTCAACAGAGTCCGTGTCACATAGGTGGTGGTTCAATTTCGCAGTCATTATTGACGCCTATTTTATAACAGGAAACTGATAAAATCATCCTGACACCTCTTCAGGATGTACCTCCTCATGCGAGATATTTTGGGAAAGAGTCGTTATGTTTTTGCACCTTGTAGATGGAAATGTATTTCCAGCACACACACACACACACAGAATGGAGGAACAGTGACCTGGAGCTAAGTCCCAAACAGGAGGAGGTGCTAAGATTTAGAGGCTCAGCTGTGTAACAGGGCACTGAGAGCCATTCCTTCCTCTGTGCATCAATATGAGTGAGAGCTGGCCAGGCAAGGCCGAGTGCTCTGGAATAAAACACCATCAAGAAGCAGCCATTTACGGCCCAGCAAATGGGATTTTTTTTCTCATTGTGGTTGAAATATTAATGTTTCTATCTTGGTATACTTGCAAAGAAAACTGTTTTCAGGCGGTAGAGTTGGGAAAAAAGCTGACGGCCGATATCCTCAAAGGGCAACCTGCAAACGGTCACCCCCGCACGGGCAAAAGAAATATGATTTGATTAAATCATAACATGCATGTTTTTGGAAAACAAGCTGAGCACCAACAACCGTCCAACTCAAAAACACGCATTATTTCAGGTTGTGACCACAAACACTGCGTCTGAATGGGATTTATGTATCATTATAACATCATTCTAACATGTAGAAGACTTTAGTGTTCAAATAATTGAACTCCAACTCTTCGAATAGCTCAGATAAAACTGGGGGTTATAGAAGTGAGGAGTTAGAGAGGAGTACTGGCTTCAACTGGTCAGCCGCACTCACCCTCTTCCAAGGCGGACTGAGAGCGGCTATGGAGTCCAGAGCATTCCTAAGAATAATGGAAATTCTCCTGTGAGCGTCCGGCTCGTGTTCTGCTGGTCCATTGTTGGCTGGTTCCTTCTGTCAGGATTTGGTTTTAAGGGTTTTGTTTGGACCCAAAAGCAGAAGCTGAGAGGCAGAGGTGGTGAGTTCTTGGAGGGTTTAATGAGAGATCAGGCAACAAAAGCAGGTATCCAAAAACCCAACTTAAAAATGTTAAACAAAAACAGGAATCCAAAAATCCGACATAAAAAATCAAACACAAACCAGAACCATGGAGATCAGGGGAAAACCATCAAGGAGCCAGGGTGAGGAAAGCCGTAAGACGAGGAACCAGCAAAGAGGGACTGCAGAGGGAGTGTATTTATGGCTGACTGAACAAAGGTAGGGCTAACGAGCTGATAGGGAACAGGTGTGATTAGAGCTGACGCAGGAAGCCAAGGGAAAAGAACACAAGGGCAAGCAGCAGAGGACAGACAGAAAAACCTAAGCAACTTAAATGAATCCAGACACACCAAAAAAGCTAGAAAACAATGAAAAAACCTGGCTAAACTTGAAACTGTAAACTTAAAAGAAAAACAACAGAACCAAGATCGTTACAAAATTACTGTTTTTTTCATTCTTAAACAAATATTAGAAGACAGATTTTGTTTTTGTTTTTTACTTTTTACTGTAGTCCAAATCAGTATCGAATTGTTTTGACCTGTTTCTATAATTTTTCTCCTTTTAATGCTGCTGAAGATTCTCAGTAATGCAGGAAGTAGTCATTCCCTTGGAGAAAAAATCCAGTGGATTGTTTTTTTACATGTAACTTTTTTGCAATTCTCCTTTTCATCTTTACATTTCCACTAAAGTATATATATTTTTTTTTTTACAAAATATAATAATTAGAGAATCAGAGGAACTGACATGTTGTCTAGTGTTTCCCAGGGAGGCTGAGTTATAGGTACGCTTGCTGATTGTGTGGGTCTGTGCAGACTAGCTGTGCTAATAGAAGAGCTGTAGATGTCTGACAGGGCCGTAGGTGCAGTATGGTCAAAAAACACAGGACAGTATTCAACATAAGCAGAGGAAATGTTTTAAAAAGTGGAGAAGTATTTGATGTCACATTTTCAAAATGTAAACAGTACTATAAACAATTCTAGTAAATATTTGATGTATTTGTAGAAATAAATGAGGGATAGAGACCAGACACTTGTGGACCATTTGTTGTCTGTTCAGAAGACTTTGTTTGGTGAGGGCTCCATGAATCCCTCCATTTTTATTGAGGTGACATTTTTGGCACATGCACACTTGCACCCTGTTCAACGTGGGGAATATAAACCCAGCTTTACCACCACACCTTAGTGGGCTTTCAAATATAAAGCCACAGCACTTGGTTACTGCCTTTCTGCACTCTGATGCTGGCATTTAACAATGATTTATTCATGCAGTTGAAATTTGAAGTAGCTTTTAAATTCGCCGGTGAAGATTCTCAGTCAACCAGGTCATAATCATTCCAAAAAAAAAAAGAAAATTAAAAACAATCTACTGGACTTTGTTTCCAAGTTTGAAGATGTTTCGCTTCCAATCCAGGAAGCCACCCCCAATAGAAGGGGTGGACTCAGGTTTCAGCTACAATGCAGCAACTGAGTTATTCCCAGAGTTAGTTCCTGTTATCATCGCAGCCCCTGTACAGGAGCGCGGAGGACCTCGTCTATTCAGCCAGGCCAATAATTCCCTTTAATGACCGACCTTTCAGACACTTAGACAGGTATGGGGCATGGCAACTGAACAAAAGTTTCAATTTGCATGTTTTCTAAACCAAAACCAGGCTTCGTTGGGCTTCTCTATAAAGCCTGGAACTCAACTCTATTTCTGACATTTTGAATTGAAAAATCTTCCTGGATGGAAGAGAAACGTCTTCAAACCTGGAAACAAAGTCCAGTGGTTTGTTTTTAATTTTCTTTTTTTTGGAATATCTTTTAAATTCTTTGAATTTAAAAGAATTTGAGATTATCATAGTTGGTGTTGGATGTGCTATTCATATTGTAGGTAGGGTCATGGTCCCATCCACTCATCGCCTGCTTCTCCTCCTCCACTGCTTGTTTTTCCCATTTCTGACAGTTTTTAGCACAAGAGATGCAAATTTGCAACAATGAAAATCAAAAACTGTCAGGGATTAGTGGGACTGGCAGCAGTTCACATGGACCCAATTCCATTTTTTTTTATTGCAGTAGGTTTTTTTTTATTTAATAAGTCAATAATAAACTGGAACAGGTGCATTTTCTATAAACATGCAGTGTGAATGCTGTACGGGAGTGGCGGCCTAGTGCTTAGGGCATTGCGCTTGAAATCCTGAGGTCCCTGGTTCCAGCCCCTGGGTCCCTGAGCAAAGACCATTAACCCCCACACTGCTCCCCAAGCAACGCACAATGGCAGCCCACTGCTCCCCAAGGGGAGGAGTTAAATACAGAGAGGGAATTCGGTTGCTCTGTATTTGTGACAGTGGAACGGAAATAAAAAAACGCTGGAACTACAACTATAAGCTGCAAAATGTCAGCAACAACGATTAATTCAAGCAAAAATATCTGAAATTTTATGAAATAATAGACATTTTTTTATTTTTTCCTTCAAAGTAGCAGAAGCAAGCTGAAATAACCAAAAGAAACATGGCTGAAATGTCAGGAATTAGTCAGAAACAGGAACAGATTAATGCCTGTCCTTAAACATGGAGGACTGATGCGACGTTTAGCATATAAAACCTGCTGAATTCTTATAAATGAGCAGAAACAGCAAACAGGAAATTATATTTGGTTAAAGAAAAAAAATCTGGTGGCTTAAGAATTATATGGTGTTGAATAAGAAGCTAAGTGTGAGATTATTTGTTGAAATGTCAAGAATTGGCATAACTGTTGGAAATAAATGCAAAAGTCAGTTGATCAAAAATACAGTTAAAAAAAAAAGTTAAGTTTAAGAAGTTTAACATTCTAAAACCAACAAACCCGCCTGCATCTCTAAAATTGTCCTTAGGTGTGAGTGTGTGTGCTTCTCACAGGTTTGTTCCAATATTAACATCTGTTTTGTTCTTTCGTCATCCAGGTCTCACTGAGGCGGTGCAATCCAATATAAAATGCCTCCTTACTTAAAAGCTCTTGGAACCCGACTGCCTTGAAAATGTTAGTATCTGCTTTTGTAAATTCTCAGTCATGATGGCAACCACAGAGCACGGTTAAAAGACTGAAAGACTCCTTTTGAGGACTCTCTCAGTTTGCATGAGGAGTCATCAGTAGTTTAAGCACCTGGACGTCCATCCTCTTAATCAGATTCCAAATCAGATGAAAATCAATTATAAACCGGTTGTTTTTCTGGGTCTCCTGAGTCTTTTTGTCATGAATGAGTTTTGTGTTCTGCAATTTGATGATGATGATGAAGACACTGCTTTTGTAACCTCATCAGAATGAGTTCCAGTAGATGCTTGGAAGCTGAAACCACAATTCTCCCCATTCTCCTCTTCTATTTGAACAAAGATGGCTTCCTTCACCCCTCTTTCAAATCATCTGCCTTCTGTATAAAATCCCAAAAAATGTGTCTTTTGTTCTTGATGTAAGGGGAAAGCAGAACCTCTCCCAGAGCTACTGCCTCTCCTATGCTGTCGGGACCTTTGTGGAGTTGTTGTTTCGTTTCTTCACTGCAGGAATCTGAGCGATCCTCACTGCACATAAACACCACTCAGCTCAAGAGTTACTTAGCGAATCATGACACACATGGAATAACAATGTTTTATGTCCCTCTATTATCCTCAATGCTAGATATGGTGTTTTTCTTCCTGCTATTTTTTGATCCAACTTAACAAATGCCCAGTTTGGAAAACCACCTGCTCTGGTGCGAGTTGACAGAACTGACAAAGACTCCTGGAAAGGTGTCAAAACATTTCCAGAAAATAAAAAAAGAGGTTTGGTCGCCTCAGATGTGTGTCTCGTGTTTTTTCTCCAGTGTTTTGTATGTAGGTCCATTTGATTTACTGTTTGTTTTTTACATAGATTTGCAATAAAAAAATCAAATTTTCTGGCAGTAACTTGTCGACGTTTTGTCGAGTGTGTGACTTCTGAGCACAGCTCTCAGTGGAGAAGCCACCGCTCCGACTGAAACGAATAACTCTTCATCTTTAAGGTTCCTTCAAACTGAAAACCGTTCCTGTTGACCTTGATGTCTCACTGGATGTAAACCTATTTGGGATTCAATACTTCTTTACATGGATCAGATAAATAATACATTTGGGCATCAGAAGCAGTTTTTTCATCAACATAAAACAAATAAAAGATGTCTGAATGGAGAGAGATCATCAGCTACGGTGGTTAAGGTCTAACTGTTCCAGGTCTTCAGAAGAACATGACCCCCCCCTGAGTGAAAAAAACTTTATATTAGAAAAAGTTAAGATTGGAGAATTCATTTGTTAAGTCAATTATAGCGAACCTGAAGACTACGAGTCCAGATAATACACACATCCCACACTGTCATTATCTATCAAATCAAAAGGAAGCCAAATGAAAAAGCTTTGTGCAGAAAAACTGTCTGCAAAACATTACAAAGAGAAAGTGGCAAAAGTTGCAGCTAATTAGAGATATTTAACTGATCCCAGAAACTCTGACCCCCTCTTTCAAAGCACTTTTTAATCCCAGGTCAGAAGATTTATATTATATCAGATAAACTAAAGGAAAATAAGAAAGAAAAGCTCCAAAGCTGTACATCCATCAAAAATATGCATTTAGTATATGGGCTTCATAGATGAGAGAGCAAAGTGCATCTTTAGAATGGTTTTGATAAATCAACGTAGGCGGTGGATAAGTGATTGCATTTGCAATAAAATCGTCATTGTTACAAAAGCAATTATAGTCGTATCACCTTCAACAAAAGTAAGACAGTAACTTTCTCACTGTAGCAGAAATTGCTGCCACAAAAGGAAGTGAAGATAGTTGCAGCTAGCAAATCCATGCATACAGGCAGAAGACAGAAAGGTGACCATCAATACCTCCTGTGTGAACATAGGCAGTTTATCTGCTGAGCTTTTTTCACTCCTAAACTAAGCCACTTCAGGAGCGACTGAGGTTGCTGACCTTTTACTTTCTGTCGCGCAGAAAGTACGCCTAAATCTGTGTTTTATTGTTTCTTACATGTGCACGCTCTGTCTTTTCAAACCCTCAGTAGCAAAAGGTCACTTAGAGCCTGGATCTACTGTTGGCTTCTCCCTGTTAAAGGCGAGTTTTCCTCTCCATATGCCATATTCTGCTCTCTATGAGGGATTGCTCCAAAGTCATTGACAAGATGTCCGGGGGTGTCCACTGCCGCAACATCCTCCATGAGAAGTGAAGTCAATTGATGCAAAACTTTTTAAGCAAACTGTCGTCCAAGCCAACTCTCATGTCAGAAGATGAACAGAGCACATACAGTTAGTCACAGTCAGAGAAAAACAGACTACACTGAAAACAGGCCAAGCTCCAACATCTAGAAACAAAGGTGTGTTGATGGCAGCAGCACAGCTGATATTTCTCTCCAGGATGGAGTCACAGCCAAAACAGGAACAGACCAGATGAAGCTTTACTATGAGGAAAAAAAGCAGAGAGATGAAAAAGGGTCCCTATGTCACTCATGCAAAGTCTAAGCCTATAGCAGCAGAACTATAGAAATAGCTCAGGATAACCTGAGCCACTCTCTAACTAGAAGCTTTATCAAAAAGGAAAGTTCTTAACATCCAATCTCATTTTGGGTAATCCTCACTTATTTTGCATACCCAGTTCTAATGTACTTAGGAACTGTAAGCCCAAATTACATTTTGTGCAATACATTATTTCAAAGAATAACACCCTCTAGTTTCTTAATATAATACAATAATTAAAATTTTGTAAGTAGAACAGAGACCAAGCTCCAAGCTACATCAGTCCAAACATGACAAAGTAGTTTTTTTTGTTCTTGGAAATGATGGGTCTTTTTTGGTGTCTGTGTTTCTCTCTAACAAGCTCTCTAACATGCGGTACCCCTTTAAATAAATTACACACATTTGAGCTCATTAGAAACCTTATTTCATTGGCTGCAAAGCCCAACACCCCACGTTGTCTTAGTCAATAACAACAGAGATTAAAACGTCAATCATATCGCTGGCTGACAGGAAGTGAACTGGAGGTGAGATTTCGGAGACTATATCTCGCTCAAATCGCGGCATAAAAATATGCAGACATTTGCGTCTTGTAGATAAGAAGACGATATAAAGAACCAATCCCAAACATCGCGGGCTAACAACCGATGAAATAAGTATTAAAGTAAATATTAGCAAGATGCTGAGAATAAGCTATGAGCTGCTAGCCCTTCACGATGTCAGCAACCGGGCGTTATAGGCCATTTTCTCATCATGGAATCTTTTTATTACAAATATGCTGGATTACTTTTTAATCTGTGGATCATATGGACGAATGGAGTATAAACAACAGAAGATTGGTTTATAAAAGCGGCTTCTGGGCCTTCAAAGGGATGTAGCTGTGGTTGCTTTGTTTGTTTACATTTTGACATGCCGCCATATCTGTTTTAATTGTGCTGGTGCTCACTGAGTCCATAAAATGATCTTGGTGGTTGAATTGTGGAGAATCTAAGCTTTCCAATGTTGTCTAACATGTCTATATTGGTAAACATTTGCAGATGAGTTGGGGGGGTGACTTTGATCACTCCTGCTGGTTAGCATGAAGTGCCTGGGTTCTGATGGGTCCTTAACTTCCGTGGTTTCAGTCACATGACTCATTGAAGTGTGGAGTCAAGGTAGGGCGATCAGAGATGAATCTTATGGGTATTGTTTACTAAAAGTAGGTGAAAGGTTATGCCTTAGACCCCTCCCTCTTTGAGAGATGGTTTTCAGGTTAATAAGATGGCTTCCTTAACCCCTCTGTCAAACCATCTGTCTTCCTTGGCCAGAATCTGGATATTGTCCTCAAACGAGCGTCCTTTAGCCTTCAGGTGTAGGTGAACAGAGTCCTGTCCTGAGGAATTGGTCCTCCTGTGTAGCGGTTGCTTGGTCTCTCCAATGTACAGGTCTTTGACCTCTTCACTACACTGAACACTTTAAACCACGTTGTCAGCCTTGTTTCTTGGTGTCTTATCTTTGGGGTGAAGCAATTTTTGTCTCACAGTGTTTCCAGGTTCGCAACCTCTTAAACCTTTTTTTCCACCTACTTTAAACAATCTGAGTGTATTGGTCCTCGTGTTTGATACATTTGGAGATAAACTAAATAAAAAAGAACAGTTAGCCAGTTTTTGCCATAATTTGCTTTTCTTCTTCTGAATTCCTTTGGAAGGTAGCAGGTGAGGATGTATTCTCCTGGGGTAGAGTTCAGCAGATAAAGTCTTGTTTACACTAGTGGGGATATGACATACATAAACATAGAACAAGACCCTTGCTATTATTCTTCCACGGTAAAGAAGATTGGTAGGCTATGATGTCTACCGACATGTTGTGTACCATCTGTGTAACAGCAGCAGCAGATGCTTCAGCTAGCTGGATTGCTCTTTCAGGCGGACATCTTGTGAGATGCAATGGTGTTAAATGGACTCTGGCCAAAAACTTCCCTCCAGAGCTCCCAGTGAGCTGCTGACGCTTCAAAACGCTGCTGTGCGCTGACCTGGAAAAGCCCAAACCACCGAATACACAGCGGAGCTCAATATGTCTGACAACTTCTGCATGAAAGGACAAGTGTTCAGCCCCATTTCCATCCATTCTCCCAGCATGACCTCAAACTGAAAGCATTTTTCAAGACCTGGATGAACAACATATAATGAAGAGGCACCAAGGACAATATTAAAAGGCTGATAAAGTGAAGGCGAGAGGCAATATTTCACTCCTGTTAACGCAAATTCATTGATCTATCCTATGGGAAAGTACTCTACCTGTGAGGCAGTACTGAAAAGTTGAGAGTAATATATTAGTAACCTGTAGAAATGTTTTGCTGCCATTGCTGCTAGCGCTGAACTGGACTAACGGGTATCCAATAAAACCTCATGAGCTCACCATTTTTTTGCAGCTAATTTCTCTTGGTGTTGTAGCTGCTTTGCACCTTACTTGCTGCTTATTAACTGAAACCCTGAAACTAGATGTTTCTCCACTGAACATGCCTGAATGAAATGATCAGGATATTAGTTTGACTTGAGAACTTGACTGTATGCTGAGGATGTAAGTCAGTCTTTGGATTCAATTGCACTGGAGCAGGGACTCAGCTAAAAGCTAAAAGTTGCAATATGTCATCCCTTTTGGACCAGAGAAGACGCCACTGCTCCACAGCAAGAAATATTGTGCAAAACTTGGACCCTGTTATAGTAAGTTCTTCTAGCTAGGGACAAGGACACCTTTAAATTGAATCAGGGCCTACTACCCTTCATACAAAGAACTTATATATTTTCTACTCATCCATCCATCTTCTACTGCTTTTCCATCATGGTCATGAATGTTGGCGCTTTACCCAGTAGAATTTGGGTGAAATGTGGGGTAACCAGCGGACACTTTGCCAGTCCATCACAGGGCAAGAGATGCAGACAAACATGCACACACCTGAGGGTCATTTAGAGAAATCAATTAATCTAATAATCCTGGTATTAGTCTATGTGAGGAGGCTGTAGTAGGTGGTGAGAACCCTCACAACCATGCAGAAAAAAGGCAATTCTATTCAGAAAGAATTATGCAACAAACTGAACATAGCTCTATGTTGTCATAATTTCTAAATTATTTCCAACTTGTTTTTTTGTTTTGTTTCATAACATAAATTATTCACAGAGATTTGATTATATATAAAATAATGTATTTAATCACTATCAGCCCTCATTGACCAAAGCACTGTCTGGCGCTCATCTGCTATTCTTCCTTCTATTCCCCATTTTCTTGACATCTGATGTTTTGATGCAACCAGTTTCTAAATATGTGGCCCTAAAACAGGGTTGCTGGAGGTAAATAATGTATTTTAGGGTTATGACAGTAAATCTGGTCTGTTCCTGTTTGGCTGTGACTCCATCCTGGAGAGAAATATCAGCCGTGTGCTGCCATCAACACCTTTGTTTCTAGATGTTGGAGCTTGGCCTGTTTTCCAGTGTAGTCCTGTTTCTCTGACTGTGACTAACTGGATGTGCCTCTCTTCATCCTCTGACATGGGAGCTGGCTTTCGAGCTCTCGCCTGCCTGGCTGTGTGTTTCCTGGACGGGGCCGCCTGTGGAGCTGGCTTGACAGTTGCCTTTTTGTATCTATGCTTCTTTTCTATGTCTGCTTCTGTCTCCTTGAACCCCAGTGGGTGTGGAGCTTCAGCAGATGGCCGCTCACACTGAGCCTGGTTCTGCTGGAGGTTTCTTCCTGTTCAAAGGAGTTTTTCCTCTCCACTGTCGCTACAAGCATGCTTTAGTGTGAGAGGGATTGCTGAAGAGTCAATGAGTCGATGCAATCAGCTGGTTTCCTTAGATATAGAAAACTTTTGAATCAATCTGACTGGATGATCTGGTGAACTGGAAAGTGACCTGAGATGACATGATGTGAATTGGAGCTATAGAAATAAAACTGAATAGAATTGAATTTGAATTAAATCGTATAAAAATGAAAAGCTTCTTCCTTTGTTTCTGGACCTATGTATTAGGGATGTAGATAATCGATCAACAAATTAATCTAGATCTAATTAGTTTACCAACATTAATATTAAGTGGCAATTTTCTTATATATTTCTGTTTTTTACTGTATCAAGACAATCTTTGGCCATCCATCCATCTTATCCATCCATCCAATCCATCTTCATCTGCATCCATCCATCTGACCATCCATCCATCTCATCCATCCATCCATCCATCTATCTATCCATCCATCCATCCGGCTCATGTGGAGAGCAATCTAAGCAGAGAAGCTCAGACTTCCTGATCCACATGCCTCCTCCAGCTGCTCCCTGAGGCGCACACCACAGGCCAGCTCAGAGACATCGTCCCTCCAGTGTGTCCCATGTCCCATTGGGACTCCTCCCACTTCCTGATAGAGGCTTACCAGGAAGCATCCAGAGCCAGATGCCGGAGCCACCTCAGCTGGCTCCTTTCGATGCAGAGGAACAGTGACTCCCACTCCGAGCTTCCTCCCGATCTGGAAGGGTGCGCCCAGCCATCCTACAAAGGAAACTCATTTTTGACACTTCTATTCGCGATCTTGTCCATAGCTGAGGGTGGGAATGTAGCTCGATCAGTAAATGGAGAGCTTTGCCCCCTGACTCAGCTCCCTCCTCACCACGACAGTCCCAAACAGCGACTGCATCACTGCCGACGCCGCACAGCACAGATCCACATTTAAAGCCACACATGGAGTTAAAGCATTCAAGCTATCTGGGGAAATATCCGCTAATGAATGAGGAACGGAAGAAATCATTTTGATCCGGATCTTTTCAGCAGAACCTGAATGTTCCTGAATTTCTGTGTAATTTGGCTAAAAAAAACTGCACGTCCAGTAAACCTGGACTGCATCCAGGATTTTACATTTCTTTCTATATATCATGATCACACATTTAAAGGGGGAAATATGAGCTTCTATTGTGGAGGATTCTGGCTTCATTTAGCAAATGAACATGAGGCATGTGGTTAATTTGTGAAAAAGAGAACTATGAAGGTGAGCTAGTTCATTTCCATCTGTGTGAACTGAACTTTGACCTCACTCTTCTGAATAGACCAAACATTATCCGCTACATATCTGAGTTACTAACCATTTAAATTACCGGTAAGTATATTTATGAATCGAAGACTAAATTATTCACATACTTGCATTATATTAAACTATAGTTCCACACTGGAAAAACAATCTAGAAATAAGTAAGAATGTCTTAAATTAAGTATATTTATCCTTAATTTCAGTACGTAAATGAGATGATTTACCAATGGAATCAGCATTTTTACTCTTAAAATAAGATATTTAGATTAAATGCACTTGAAATAAGACAATGCAATTGTTTTCTTACTTTAAATGTAAATTGTCTTGTTCCATTGGCAAAATGTCTCTTCTATCTCCTCAATTTAAGCACAATGCACTTATTTTAAGAAAAAAAATGATTTATCTATTTTTTTTTTTTTACTGTGCAACATTGTCCACTGTTTGACACCATTTGACAAATGTCCTACCCATGTGTGGCCCAAACACAAAATAGATCCCTTCAAACAAAGAGAACATTTTCAACAATAAAAAAAGTGTTCAAATGCAATTTTTTGAGTCTCAAATATTTTATGTGCATTCAAAAACTATTTTCTATGATTCAAAACGTTAATCTTTTCATTGAAGTTACTTTTTTTATTCTGTTGTTTGTTTGAAGGAACTTCTTTTTTGATTGAATAATAAAGACAGATGTCCTACCCATTATATGGTCCAATCAAAAAACGACGTTACTTCAATTAAAAAAAGACTGCAGTTCTATCAAATAAAACATTTTCAATCAAAGAAAAGCAGTGTTCAAATGTTTTTTTTTGAGTCTCAAATATATTTTTGCATTCAAATACCTTTTTTCTTTGATTGAAAAGTTTTTTTTTTCATTGAAGTGAAGATTTTTTTAATTGAAAATATATTTTTTGATTGAAGGGACCTTTTTTTTGATTGAATGATAAAGAAACAAATCTACCTTCATAGACGGAGATCTAATCAAAAAGTGGGTCTAAGTCCAGCTGTTTGTTCTTGACCTGCAGCTTATTCATTCTAACCTCCTGTAAAGGTCCTGACTGAGGGGGAACAAACTCTAGTCTGTTTAAAGCAGATGTAAATGTAAAGCATGAATAAACACTCATGTTTCTGCCGCTCCCTCTGATATATTATTGTTGGTCCTTTTTGCACCAAAAATGATGAAAATGCATTTTTGAAGTTAGAAGTTTGACCTTCATCATCACAATAAGGGATCCAATGACAAAATGCCTATTTTATTTCTACTTTTCCATGACTGTGTTGCATTTCCATCTGAGGTGTTTTAGTACAGCTTTGGTTTAATGAATCCCTTTCCTAAAATACTGGCCGACTCTCGTACTGATTGTCTGACTAGATGTTATATATAAGCTATAAAGATTAAAAGAGGTACATAGATTTAAATCTCCCTGGTTTTGATTGTGCAGTTAAAGAGAAAAACATTCTTTGTTTTGCATTTGGCCTTGACTTTTTTTTCATGCCCCTTTTACTTGTTGCCACCAGTGAATATAAAGTATTTTAATTAGTAGCTCTCTTGCATATATTCAAATTACCTTAAGTGCCTCTCTCTGCTTTACACAGAGCAACGTGCTTCAGTATGGGACACTCGTTTGTGAAGAGATGTTTTCTCTAATTTCCCATGAGGCTCATGTTGCATAATATAAACAGCAGCCTTGTAAAGGGGCGAGCAAGCATTGGTTTGTATATAGCGTTGTTTGTATTAGGTTCTCGTCTCCTGATGAATACTAAAACACTACATGAATAAGAGTTTTGCACCCTGACAATAAGGTCCTCCATTTCTGAAAAGATTTTATTCATTGTTGAAGGAATCTCCAGTGATACTGATGCATATTTGTGTTTTTTGGCAGAGAGTTGACATGAATACAGACAGAACTCCCAGAGGGGGCGAACTGTCTTTCATTAAACAGACTTTTGTTTACAACGACTTTGCACAGAAAGACTCGGTATTATAGTGATTAGCATTCACCTAAACCGGTTCAACCCACCCTATAGACTAATTGGCAGCACATATCAGGTTGCAGTGTGTGTTAAAACTGTCATTAGCTTTAGCCTTGTCTTTGACCAGGCCTTTCTAACTACAAACTGTGTTTAATTCAAATCACTCCTTTCTGTCCTGCTGGAGGTTTAATCTGGATCATCCAATCTAGTTTTAAGCAGTTTTCTTGACCTCCTCTTAGCTCCAGAGTTGAAACTTTGAAAAACTTCTTAATTTCAAAGCACAAAATGCATTCTTTGCCTGCAAGAATAATGGAACATAATTCACTCCATAGGTTGGTGCTTTGGATTTATTTGCCTTGTTAGTTTCTGCTTCAGAGTTTTGCATCAAGTTCATTGTTTTTTAGACTTGGTAGTTTATTTCTGTGCAAAAAAGACTTTTTATCTCCTTCTATTAACAAAAAGGTATCTGTTTTTACTAATATTCCATAAGTGGAGAATATGATTAAAAGTTGGACTGTTAATTTTTGTAGCTTTCCAAAATCACCATGAGCCACACGGTTGTTTATGATTAATGCTCACCTTGTCCGACCTGTAAGGGGCGGCTGTAGATTGGTACATTTGACCTTTTATTTATCCATTTTTAAATGACTGCTTGAAAAAAAAGTTTGTAAAAATTCAATGGTTAGAATATTCTTTTATACAGCAACCTAAGCCAGTTTTGAGTTTCTTCACCACTTTGTCCCTCTGCTGTGTTCATTCGTCATTAGGATGCTTTCTGATCACTATTATCATCTAACAACGCTCTGTTCCCTTCATAGAAAAGCTGTTCATAGATAGAATAAACTATAAACAGGTGGACTCTATCAGTTAAAAAAAAC
Organism: Cyprinodon brontotheroides; assembly: GCA_018398635.1. Classification (NCBI taxonomy): domain Eukaryota; kingdom Metazoa; phylum Chordata; class Actinopteri; order Cyprinodontiformes; family Cyprinodontidae; genus Cyprinodon; species Cyprinodon brontotheroides. The sequence goes on along the minus strand of JAGKQL010000017.1, from coordinate 1,369,715 downwards.
AACTTCAAAGTGAGCTGGTTGCACGCAATATTTTAGTGGCAGGATCACAATGTAGATTTTCCTTCTGCACCAACTAAAATGAAATTAAAGGTAATTTTTTCTTTAAATTAGTGTTTATTCTCTTGATTGCTGAAGGTAAGTCAATTTAGGAATGGAATAAGATGGTTTAAGCTTCAAAGAAGATAAAACAGCTCTATAATTGTTGTAAGTTATATGGAAATAAATTTCCTTTTTGTATACATTGTGAAAAAATAACATTTGTCTAAGTCTAAAGTGCATAATGTCTAATTGTCTGATTTAAAGGCAGAAATATTCACTCCATTGCAAGGTCATCTAAGGGCAAATATGCCTGTTTTAAGTCGTTCTTCCTTATTTGTTGATCAGTTTTTGCAGTGAATGCAGTACTTTATGTTAGTTTATCCCAGGAAAGTGAAACTGGACCAGGTTGGTTTTAAAACAGTAAAATAGAACTTTATAACAAACAGACCATTTTTGGTAAAAAAATAAGCACAATATATTCAATAAAAAAGTTGTTAGAAATGTTTTAGTACTTCATAAAGAACAATAGTGTCCTGTTAATAGAGGGAACTTTACAGGTAGAACTGCTACACACCAATTTAATCAAAAACTCTTCTTTTTATCACCTTATGCCATCTTGACTGAGTAGTATGCTGGGATTGTTAAATAAAGTTCGCTGTTAGGTTTTAAGCTATGGAAGCCGTATTTAACAGCTGTGCCTCACTATGTTGGGTTTGTCTGCTGCTGTTTGCATCACAGAGAAGTTTAGTGCAACAGGTGATTTTGAAGTCCTCTGGTGGGATGAAGGCGTCAAAACTGCAGAAACAGTCAAATGTCAGAGAAACTCCTCGTGCAGTGTTGCACCGCTTTTCTGCAAAATCCAGGAGGATTTGTGCTGAAACCCAGTGGAGCACAGTGGGAACTCAGGGAAGCTGCTTTAATGACACTGCAGGGCTGATTTATTTATTTATTTATTTCTCTGTGCAAAATGCAACATTGAAAAGGCTGTAAGTGAAGCTGTTGTAACACTTTATCGCAGACAAGTGCGATTGATGTAAATGTTGTGTCAGAATTACTGTATTGATTGACAATATTGTATTGATCTTGAAGCAAACTGTAAATTCTCCCCATAGATAAATGTTTGTAACACCAGCTGCATCGCATCTAACAAAGAGGAACTACAGCGGCGGCGTGTATTTAAAATAGTGTGCAGCTTTCCCACTAAAAGTTGGTGGTAGGAAGAAATCTCACATAAAACGTTACGTAGACGTGTTACTGCACACCTGTCCTTTAGAAATCCTTATCTGCAGAAAGTCAAATGCAACAGGTAGAACTGTTTGCAACGCCCCGCGGCCGTCTACAAATTACTACATAAAGTAGTTTAAAAAGCCAAAATGCCACATGTCCCAGTAACCATGACAACAGCAATATAAGGCTGTCACAGAGAGACTATGATACACCTCAGGGGGATATTACAACTAGCCATTTATTGAATGACATCAGTGACTCAATAAGGAAATCGGCTAAAGACACGCCCGCCGGGGGAGGGACAAACAGGTCAATTGTCCCAGGCCCATACAGAGGAGGGCCCAAAATTGACTTTCTGACCTTTAAAAATACAGGCAGAATTTTTCTGAAAATATTTGTGAAAAATTATTTAATAGTAGAAATATAAATATATATATATATATATATATATATAAGGGTGGAGCGATTCACAAAATCCACGGTTCGGTTCGGTTCGTTATATGTTGATTGTTACACTGAAATCCCATAAAAATTTATGAAATTAATGAAAAAATCCCTCAAAAATAATGAATTCTAATTATTTTAAATGATCCGTGGAAACCCCCTGGATCATTTCCGTTTTTGCTGATTTGAATTTAATCATCTTCCGGCGCATGCCCTCTAACATCTCCAAGGAACTCAGAGGGGAGCGGATCGGGAGCCACAGTGGAGGCTGTTGGCTTTGCTTTGAGCAGCGGGCTGCAGCAGCCAGCAGGGCGGAGCGCTGACGGAGTATGAGGGATTTCGTGGTTAGCATGACATGTTGGTCGTGTTGCTGTTAGCATAAACAAAACGTGTTGCACAATGCTTGCACACTGTTGCACTTTTATCCACAGCTTTCTTCCCGCCGCCACATCGTAGGTCACTCTAAATGCAAAGTGGTCCCATACAGCAGACCTATAAAGTGCTGCTGGCGCTGCCTTCCAACTCCTGTTCTTTCCCACCCGCCATACCCACACAATTCTCCACAACAACTGATTTTTTCTGCTACACCCGGCTACGCTGCTTCGCTTCTTCTTGTTGTTGTTTACTACTGGTGGTTGGCTTTGGCTCGCAGTACCGCCACCTTCTGCTCTGGAGTGTAAACGCTTCGCCTATGAGAAAAAAGGAGCAGCGCATGAACCGAACGAAACACACGCGAATCCGAACCAAGACAGTCGAATCGAACGGTTCGGACGGTTTTCATAAATCGTCCCATCCCTAATGTATATATATATATATATATATACATATATATAGACACACGTATACATATATGTGTCTCAGAAGAGGCAGATATATCCCAGAACAACAGAACTCTGCTTAAGAATCAATGGAGACGCCCTTTAGTGGACAGCAATAAAATAACGATACTGAGAGAAATTCCTTTTATGGAGTTAATGTCCATCAAGTAATTCCCACCATGCAAAAATTGGTTGCAAAAACATTAAAAAGATGAAATAATCTACGTTGAAACAACGTCTACATTTGGTTGAAAGTGCAACGCCGTAATCATCATAATTCTCATGCTTAACCCATCAGTTCTTCCTCTGGAAGAAGCTTCTTTTATCAGCACAACATTGAGTCTGAAAAACGCCAAACTAAGATTGAAAAGAATGAGGAGAATCCCAGTTACCGTAACAATGAGCAGAATTCCCTTCAGGAGGGTGAGCAATGAAGTGATCGGCTGAACGACTGTGTGAGCAAGTAGAATAGCAAGTGTTAGAATCCAGGTGAAGGCCGGGATCACATAAATGTGTCTGTGGAGACATGGAAGCACATGGAAAAAAAACGTTATTATTTACAAGGAATTCAAATTTAGTTTGTTGTTCTACATTGCAGGTATGCCTCCCTCTGCTTCATTAAGTGTCTGAAAGTCTTAAGCGCCACCTTTGATAAATCTCAACTCTACGACGGAGTATTAGGGCCATGCAAGTGATTTCTTTTCTTCTATTTTGAGAATAAAGTCGTATTTTATGACAACTTTTACCAGAAGCCCTTTCTTTCATGTGAAGTTCTACTTTAGCATCGGTTTGACAAATCAGGAAATCTTTTAGCAGCAGCATCAAACTGGGCAGGATGTCAAAGTGGACTCTGGTTGCTGATTGGTGGAGCTGGGTGGACGATGTCATCTGCTGGGCCGAGGGCTCCAAGCTTTTCTTTCTGAAACGGGTTGTTGAATGATGACTTTATTCACATAATATTATAACTTTATTCCTGAAATAGAAGAAAAAAATCTCTAGCCTGACCCTGATACTCTGTCGTAATATTTAACTTTACATGCTGTAGCTTTGATTATCCAACATACAACAGTGTTCATCCATTCACCAGCTACAATTAAGAGAAAGGAAACTTAATTTAAGAAATGTTAACTTATTATATGAACTGTTTTTAAGTGGATAGAGCAGGAAAGTGATAAAGATAGATCATTGTGAGGTGCTAAGAACATGGAATTAGTGTACAATATCTGCAGAAATAGCTTCAAAAACTAAGAAATAGCAAAAAAGTCTCAGCGTCCATCCGTTCATCTATCTTTAAGTAATTGATCTGATCTCATATAGATAAGATCAAATCATTTTTGTTTCATATTTATCATATTTTGCCAAATCTTAATTTTTTAAGTTTTAACTCATTCATGACAGCTTACTGGAGTATCCATGTTTCGTCAAAGAACACTACTGCCACCTACTGGTTAGCAGTGGTGTCAAAAGTATGCGTAATGCCGCTGACAAGTCCCAGTGTTGTATCTGGTGTTTATCAACAGCCGCTATTATCCAAGTCATCTTGAAAACATCTTCTTCCAAATGTAAGTGTTGGCTACATATTACGGGTTTTTCTCTGGCCAGAAGTTTGCCATGGGAAGAAGAACTCCTTCTTCAGAGTTGGCTATCCAACGACCAACCCGTCCGTGGAGGACAACCAGAATCAGAAAGGTGGAATAACTCTTTTTCCACTTTTACCCGATGTATTCCAGCATCCACTGCTGCCATGCACGTGGGCATTGTCAGTTCAGTTTACCTATAGCTCTGGTGAATTTCAATGGTGAAGTCCTCTGGAAATCTTCAATTGTTGTTGATTGCAGATGTGTCTAGTAGTTCCAATTGATTTTGCTTGTAGATGCCCAAACAAAAATGTTTTTTTTTTTGTTTTTTTCACGCTGAATTCATTAAATCAGCGCGAACTGTATTAGTTTTAGGTAAAAATAATGATCCACTGATTATTCCTTGATGAACAGACTTTTCCTCTAATGTTGCGAGCAATATACAATTCTGCTGATGTTGAGTGAATAAATAGAAACACTGCATTAAGAAATAAGGAGTCCATCAAGCTTTGCATAAAAGTAAAAATACAATCTAAAACACATTGATAACATTTTGAAGTCTCCCGCAAAGATTTTTGATTTAACACCAACAAGTTGTTTCATATGACATAAAACATGAAGTCAAAAAAAGCATAAAAAGTTATGCTGCTGAAAGTCTAAAGAGGAGTTAAATTACTAAGTTCACCATCTGTAGAGATAAGGCTGAGCTCGGTTTCATCTTAATTAAACACAGGAGATTTAACTGATATTTGCTGGTTAAAGATTGTTTCCTAATCCTCTTATATTTCAGGCTCTGGGGAAAATCCTGACTTTTTAAAATCTAAAACTCACATAACAGTCAGGATAAATCCCAGTGAAGTGGATGCTCAGGTAAAACCACTCAGTAATACTTCCAGTCCTCTGTAGCTCGGTGGGGTTTGCGTCCAGGACAGCCACCGTCCTAAAGAGGTGGATCAGAGGGGCGGTGATTCTGCACAGAAACCTGTGACACTGCTGACTGCCGCCTTCCAGAAGCAGGAAAAAAAACGGTTTATCCGAAGGAGGCCTCCCAAGATTTTTTCACTCCAATAACCCTGCCTTCCTACTCCCACAACAAATCGCTGCATCTCCCCTGGCGCTTAGCATGCTGATAATGAAGCACCCGAGCGTGCCAACGAAGCAGTCCGACCGTCCCGCAGAGTGTGAATAATATTATTTGGGTAAAGGATTTACTGGGGCATGACAAAATAAATTAGCCCCGTTAACTGATAAAGGTAATTATAGGCCTGGGAGGGAAAGAGGAGGTGTGAATTGAGGGGAGAAACAGCAATCACTAGAGGAGACCCAAATAATCCAACTGTGAGTTTAAACACTACAACATTCTAGCTTTTACTCTGGATCAGCTCAGCATTCTTTAGGTTTAATCACTCTAAACAAACACTTTGCTAAGTACTGTGAGTAATGCACCGCTCCCTAACAGTATGTTAGATGCACAGAAAAAAAAAAAGACGGCCACCATAGGAATCAGCACAGAAAACATCCGATTCTATTTAGAGTTAGATACAGTTAAAGACATTCATTCCAAACAAAATAAAACAAAAGCAAAAAAAAAAATTGACATTAATAAACACCAGTTAACAGGCTGGTACTTTAGTTGGGCTTTATGATTATTATTTATCTTGAAGCATTGGTTTCCGTTGCTTTTCACTGCTTTGAAAACTCTTGTCCACAGGAAGGCTGCTTAATAGTTGCATTTGGAAATATAATCATAATTAACAAAGTTCAATAATTAAATCCCAGAGACTCTCCATTTTGGGTGAGGTGGTGTATGGAGGACCAACTCTGCCATATTTTCAAAATCAATACAGAAATAAATAAAGGCTCAATAACGAATTGATTGAAAAATAGTGCTGCTTGATAAGCGGATAGTTTGATTTCACTGAAGTTATATTGTTTTGTTTATTTTTTTCAGTGTATAAAAGACAAATAATAATTGCAGACTTTACAGAAAAAACATACAAAAAAATTTATTTTGTATATTTTCTATTCATGACTTAGATGTTTTTTCTTCTGTTCCTATGAGAAATACAGTTACATTCATTTACATCTGATATATCCATGTACATCTTTAAACTTTGAAATGAAAGGATTTCTTTCTGTCAACAACATCTGAAGCAGCCGGCTCTATATGTAGTATACCACACGTTCATTTGCTTTTCCCAAATTTAGCGTCTAATTTCAGCATCAAAGGTGTCTCTGATGGTCGACTTCAAACGCTTTCTGAGCTGCCTAAGCTCCTCTTCCACAGCAAGGAGCAAACACCGAGTACAACATGGCATTCTTAGAAAAACAGAATAATAAAAATCCATTAGAGCATGGCTGTGATGTAGCCTTGTTTCCATCATCATCATCATAGAAGATAAAATAAACACAAAGTGGGATATTTTCCCCGTCTCTGTATAGTCTGCTAAAAAGGTCTTTTTATTGTTTCTTAAAATCGGCAAAGGCTCAGAGTCTCGCTCTACAGGATCGTCTTCATATGTTATGGTTTTAAAAATGCTAAGAAATCTTTTTATTTCAGTTTTTAAGCGATGTCATGATCGGCCACTCTGGACTTTTGGTTCTAAGAAAGTTTTCATTTTGGGTTCTGAGTTATGCTTTATTTTATAATATTCTGTATTGTCAAGATTTATATCATATTAACATCATCTTAGTTTTTACTCTTTCTTGTTATTTCTCTTCAGCATTTTCGCTATAATTTATTCCTAGGTCTAGTTTTGGTGAAATATTCATCCTTTTATCTTTAGTTTAGGTTTTTCATGGCTTCAGTTATCTCCAGTTCCCTTTATCCTCTAGCTTTCCCCTTATTGTTTATTCCTTATTTTGAAGTTATTAGTTGTATTCCACTTTAGTCTTATTTAAGTTATTTTCCAGTTAAGAGTCCTGTTTTTCCTGGTTACTCTTTGATGCCCCCTACTGTCCCATTCCTTTCTGTCTCCCATATATACTCCTCTGCAGTCCCTCAGTGCTGGATCCTCTTCATTTCTTCTTGTCTGTTTCTCCTGAGCGTCTCTAGTTTTTGCTTCCTGAGTTCCTGGCCTGTTATTTCTGGATTTATGTTTTTTAAACTTCTGCTTCACCATTAAAACAGCAAAGACCATCTCAGCCTCCTCTACTCTGGATGGAGGGGATTGGTTAAATGAAAAGAGTGAATTTCTCCAATGTAAGATCAATAATGTTCAATCATAAAAGAAGTTGTGAGATGCGCTCTTGGAAGTTTTATTGTGACTGAATTTGATGTAAATTTTAAGCCTCTTGGGATGAAATAAATATTTCGATGGAGATGAGAAATCTGCTTCCTGGTTTGTTGAAGTACCAATAGTTTGCATTCAATAATTTCATTAAATAGTCTTATTTTTTGGAATATATAATAATTCTGCTGTAATTTGTAGTTACCAATCTATCGTTGCAATATTTGAATTTGACAAACCAGATCTTCTCACTGTTCTTCTTCCTGTTTGGCGCGATAACAACGGTGGATTTTGACCCGGCCGGAGCAGCGACGGACTGAGAAGACGTACGCGGATACAGATGAGTACACTGCAAAAAATTGAATTCTAAATAAGTCATTTTTCTTAAAATAAGTGCATTTGTTCTTGAATTGAGGAGTTAAGTGAGATACTTTGCCAATGGAACAAGACAGTTTACATTTAAAATAAGAAAAAGCAGCAACCGAATTGTCTTATTTCAAGTGCATATTATCTAATAATCTTATTTTAAGAGTAAAAACACTCCATTGGCAAATCATTCCATTTACCTACTAAAATGAAGGGTAAATACGCTTGATTTAAGACATTTTTACTTATGTCTAGACCATTTTTGCAGTGTAGCGGGATGCACTGGAAAAAATCGAAATCTGCATAAGTAATTTTTTCTTGAATTTAGGGGGTAAGTGAGACACTTTGCCAATGGAATAAGACAATTTACATTTAAAATATGAAAAAAAAAACAATTAATTGTCTTATTTCAAGTGTATATTATCTAATTATCTTATTTTAAGAGTAAATTTCCTCATCCCATTGGCAATTAATCTTATTTACCTGCTCAAATTAATGGTAAATACATTTAATTTAAGACATTTTGACTTATTTCTGGATCATTTTAGCAGTGTGGGGAACAGTTTTCATTGATAAATACGACAGCACACGTGCTCCGCACCACGTACGTGAGCGGGGCGGAGGGTTGATGGAGGATGTGGTGTCTGGGAGTTATAGGAGTAAGGCAGCTAAACAGATTATGAAACGTTTTCATCCTCAAATAAGCTTGAATTTGAAGAAGTAGCCATTTACAATTTCCCCACTTTCTTTGGCTGCTCCCCTACAATTTCTTTTTAAACATCAATCTTTGTACCTAAATATTCTTTCTGTCATGATTGGTGGACATTAAGATCTACAGAGAAGCGCCATCTCCTGGTCAGACGCTGTAAGTCAGTGAAAGGGGGAGTCAGAGTAAAATATATGCAATACGGGGTCACTGCAGTGTCTGGGAGTTGGAGGGGATTCTGCTGGGAGCTACAGGGAAGGGGGCCGCCATTCGGCTGGCGTTTAACTGGGAAGGGCCGTTTTGAATGGCTGCTGCTGTAATAAATCATTAACCGCCGCTGTATATTAAGTCACTTTGAAAACATTGAGCAGCTGCTTCTATCGTTCTGAAACATGTCGATCTAACATCTATCCAGAACAGTAGAGCTGAATATTTACCAATATTTCCTCACATCTTTTCTGTACTAATAAAAAAATGATTTATAAACCTACATAATGTGAGCAGTAGCTTTCAAAATCAGTATTTTATGTTTCTAAATGATAAATTATTGTGTTATTTGAATTAATGGTGTGAATTTATCATTTTTAGGGTGTGTAAACTTTCAAGCACAGCTGTATCTATCGTGGCTGAGATGATAAAGGTAGGAGGGATGGTTGTGATTAAGGACATTTTCATTCCAATATTCAGAAATCATCCAACATTTAAGGATTTCCCAGATTCTTATGAAGCCTCAATGTTGGCTGGACTCTTTTTTTAAAATGATGCAACATCTGGTCTAACATTGGCCACAAGGTCCACAGAAACCAGAAAGCTGATCAGCCAGATGTGAAAGGAAACTATTATAGAGCCGTTTGTTTATAGTAGAGAAAATCAAAATCACAGTTACAGATGGACCTTTTTTTTTTTTTCCCGCCATCAGTGAAGTAAACTGTGACCTCCGTCTGTCTAAATCTGCCGCTGCTAATTGATGTACCTGGTGAATAAAGAGCAGAACAGCTGTTACCCAAATACAACCAGGAGGAGCCTTTCTGTAAAGACAAGGTGTCTGTTCTGTTATTAACTAACGGGGACCTCCATGTTAACCGTCATTCAATTAAAACAAACTAATTGTGTTAACCGTGAAATGGTTGTAAATGAATTCATTAAAAACTACATCCTTTATAAACCTTGAATAACTTTGCCATAATGAATCAACAGTGTCCCATGAGATGTGGACCATCCTTGAAACGGCTCATTCTATTCAAAGCAGAAGAGCCATGGTTTTTATTTTTTTATGGAGTTTGTTAGTTTCATCGTCTAAATAAAAAAGGTTTGATATAAAACTCATTATTAGCAGCAGGTTTGATAGGACTGGTTAAGATGCTGGAAATCAACACTATTTCTAATGAAATAAACGCTTATAGTTGTGCAAGAAATCACTTTTACTGTGAGCTTTTGGATGCAAAAATATTTTTGTTTGCACACTCATTAAAAAAATCCAAAAAGAAAATATTATTTAATCTTTCAAATTGACCTACGGACAATGCAGACATGCTAATTAACTTAACAGTCATGTATTTGGACTGAGTGATTGAGGATGATGTGAAAGGAAGGAAGGGTGAAAATATGGATTATCTAGATTATATAATTCACAAATCCCCTTCTTTTAACTCAGACAAAAATTTGTGTCAAACTTTTAGTGTCCATTGTGCAGCAAACATTTTCCTTTTGTGCTAGCTTTTTGATTTGAAGATATATACACTCACCGGCCAATTTATTAGGTATTTATTAGGTTCCCCATGCTAGTAACGGGTTGGACCCCTTTTGCCTTCAGAACTGCCTCAGTTCTTGGTGGCATAGATTCAAACAAGGTGCTGGAAGCATTCTCAGGAGTTTGGTCCATATTGACATGATGGCATCACACAGTTGTCGTAGATTTGTTGGCTGCACATCCATGATGCATGAATCTCCCGTTCCACCACATCCTGTGCAAAGATGCTCTATTGGATTGAGATCTGGTGACTGTGGAGGCCATTTGAGTACAGTGAACTCATATGTCATGTTCAAGAAACCAGTCTGAGATGATTCCAGCTTTATGACATGGCGCATTATCCTGCTGGATAAAGTAGCCATCAGAAGTTGGGTACATTGTGGTCATAAATGGATCCATGGTCAGCAACAATACTCAGGTAGGCTGTAGGCGCTGCAACGATGCTCAATTGGTAGCAAGGGCCCAAAGAGTGCCAAGAAAATATTCCCCACACCATGACACCACCACCACCAGCCTGAACCGCTGATACAAGGCAGGATGGATCCATGCTTTCATGTTGTAGACGCCAAATTCTGACCCTACCATCCGAATGTCGCAGCAGAAATCGAGACTCATCAGACCAGGCAACGTTTTTCTAATCTTCTATTGTCCAATTTCGATGAGCTTGTGCAAATTGTAGCCTCAGTTTCCTGTTCTTAGCTGAAAGGAGTGGCACCCGGTGTGGTCTTCTGCTGCTGTAGCCCATCTGCCTCAAAGTTCCACGTACTGTGCGTTCAGAGATGCTCTTCTGCCCACCTTGGGTTGTAACGGGTGGTTATTTGAGTCACTGTTGCCCTTCTATCAGCTCAAACCAAGTCTCGCCATTCTCCTCTGACCTCTGGCATCAACAAGGCATTTCCGCCCACAGAACTGCCGCTCACTGGATGTTTTTTTCTTTTTCGGACCATTCTCTGTTAAAAACCCTAGAGATGGTTGTGCGTGAAAATCCCAGTAGATCAGCAGTTTCTGGAAATACTCAGACCAGCCCCTTCTGGCACCAACAATCATGCTACGTTCAAAGTCACTCAAATCACCTTTCTTCCCCATACTGATGTTCGCTGAACTGCAGGAGATTGTCTTGACCATGTCTACATGCCTAAATGCACTGAGTTGCCGCCATGTGATTGGCTGCTTAGAAATTAAGAGTTAACGAAGCAGTTGGACAGGTGTACCTAATAAAGTGGGTCGCGGTGAGTGTATATGAAAATGTAAAGGTCAATGTGTCGAAGCTGGCCCCTCCTTATTCTAATCCAGACTAAATAGAGGTCAATTAGCTCCAGCTTCCGTTTGTTGCAGCAAAAATTTTTTCCTTTGTGCTGCTTTTGGATTTGAAGACTTGAAGAAAGGGGGTACTGGTTGACCTTTGATGACCTCTAGAAATATTTCTTTATATCTTTAAAACGATAGCGGCACAAACGAAAATTATTGCTGCACAAACGTTTGACACCAATTTTGTCTGATTTGAAGAAGGTGGGGGGGGCAACTTCACTCAGGTGCATTTCCCACTTTATCCTTCGTCAACTTTATTCTCTGTCTTCTATTTTGATTTAAGAAAGTTCACCTCTGCAGCCTAAAATAGTGCTCAGTTCTTTCATTCGTTTACTTTCTCATCTCCTAATCCTTTTATTGTCAACATACTTGAGAATGTTTAAGAATTTATGGATTTCATGCTGCAACCTCATGTAATGTTATCATCACTTGATCACAAGGTAAAGCAGACGTTGGGGAAGCCATTTTGTCATTTTACAATCAAATTTTTTTAAATATCTAATAACTTTACATCTCAAATATCTGTTTGGGAAAAGACGAGCAATGTTTATTTATTTATGATGGACTCTAAAGAAAGCCTAGAGAGGAAACCTTGGCGCTCTGTTCATTTAACCTGCACAGCTGCTTTAACACAGCGAGATTAACTCCTTTAAGTTGATTAACTGAAGCTGAACTGGAAAATAAATCAATTAAGAGATTAAAGGTGATTCTGATTTAAGTCTGATTTTGGGTTTGATAAAATGTTCCTTAATTGAGAAAATTCACATTTCTTTCTTCATTAAAAACTCACCTGATATGAAGGAGGGCAGCAAAGGCTTCGCTGCCAGCCAACACATAACTGATCCCAATGGATACGCTGTAAATAAAAGACAGACAGAGATGGTTAGATCCGATGAAAATAAAAAAGTAAAGAAGAAAAAAAGACAAAATGAGAGTTTAATCAGTGATCAGGTAACATTTAACTTTCCTACATTCAATTAAAACTTTCTATCATCTCGTTCTCCGTTTGTAATGCTTCGCCTTTATCCTCCAAATGTTTTAGTTAAATTTTTTAAAACAAAGGAAGCCTTCGGGAGCGACGCTGAGATCTTCGTTCTCGCTCCTCAAGCATCGCATCCTGTGAAGCAGCAGAAATCCGTTTCTACAATAACGTGCGAATCTCCAGAAAGAGTAAATGAAATGTTTTTACAGTTGGTTTCAGGACAGGTCTTTGCAGCTCAGCAACTGCTCCCTTCTCACGTGTTAAAGCTGCTGTAATCTCTTCACAGTTGGTGACTGAGATTGCAAATCTATCATTGCTTTCTACAGACAGCGAAGGTATTATGGAGGCTGAAGCACATCCTCGCTTTTCACTCTGTTCCCTTTCACACCTTTTCAAAGGACAGATCAACACATTCTGGAGGAGCTGGTTTCAATCTGGAGAAGAAAATGTTTTAACTATCAACAGTAGAAGCTTTAAAAAGGAAAGAATAAAGAACTGACCGTAAAACTTGGAATTTAAATTATTCATAGTTTCAGGAACTAAAAATTAATGGAAGTTGAATGAATCTGGTGGATTATTTCTTCATTGTAACATTATTTTCTATTTGATCTTACATGGTGCATTGACTGTAAAAAGAAAATGCTTTTTATGGGTTGATCAGAACAGAGTATAAATGGCCGCTTTAAAATAAACAAAACGAGGGAAGGTTTCAGTAGATAACTTTAAATCAGAAGCCAAAAAATCCCAAGGGTGAGTGTTTGCCCCCCCCTAATTTATATTTACATGCTCCCCCTAAACTAGATAATAATAACCAACAGTGTGTTAACCTTACTATGCAGACGACACACAGCTGTACATTATGATGTCATCAGATGACCACAATTAGCTGAGATCATCCATAGAACAAATCAAAGCAAGGATATGTTATATGCTTATTAAAACTAAACTGTGGACCAAAGCAAAGCAAACCCAGTTTCAGTTAATCCAGCTAGAAACCAGTAATCAGACTCTAAATCTGGGTGCAGTGATGGAGTCAGACCTGAACCTTCAGAGGCTCATAAAGGCAGGAACTAAATCAGCCTTTAATCACCTGAAGAACATCTCCAGGATTAAAGGACTAATGTCCAGCAGGATCTAGAAAAACTGCTTCATGCATTTATCTATGGTAGAATTGATCACTGCAGCAGAGTCTTCATAGGTTTGCCTAAAAAGTCCATCAGTAGCGTCTGGATCAGCTGCAGCTGCCTCCGTCCTGAGTAGAGCTATAAGAAAGTAGATCAGACAGCTGATCCAGGCGGCTGCTGCCTGCGTCCTCACTAGAACTATAGAAGTAGATCAGACAGCAGCTGATCCAGGCGGCTGCTGCCTGCGTCCTCACTAGAACTATAGAAAGTAGATCACATCAGCCCGGTCCTTCCTCTGGCTCCCTGTAGCTCAGAGAATAGACTTTAAAATCCTTCTGTTAGTCTAGAAATCACTGAATAGATCAGCTCGAAAATGCAATACAGACTTGCTGTCAGTGGATCGACAGCCAGACCATTCTGATCTACTGGATCAAATCTGCAGAACCAGAAACAAACATGGAGAAATAATCTGGAATAAACCCACAGAAAGCTGTGAAAACCTCAGATGCTATGAATCCAGGTTAAAAGCATATTTATGTTTAATTTTGTTTTCAAATTATCTTCTTGTAATGATTCATACTTATTAAATTGTATTATTCAGGTTCGTTAAATATAGAGTTGTTTAAATATTAAATAAATATTAAATGCTGAAAAAATTTGAAAAGTAGCTTTAAAAATAAAGAATGTAGCGAAATTTTAGTCATATTATAAAAGAGATAGATAATAAATAAATACATATAAATTAGATCATAATTATATGTAATGATTTATAATCTAAAAATGTTTTAAAATATGAATAAAATTTTGCTACATTTATTAATTTAAAAGCTACTAATAATTTATCAGCATTCTAATAGGGGGTAATATGTGTGGGTCAACTCTCAGTGATTTAACGGAACCTGAATAATACAATTTAATAAAAATGAATGATTAAAATAAGATAATTTGAAAACAAAAGAACATCTCAGCTCTTTTCCAGTCTGCTGGGAGTTTGTTCCATAGCCGTGGAGCATAGATTCTGCTTCTCCATGTTTGGATCTAGTTCTAGGTGGACAGAGTAGGCTTGCACTAGAAGTCCTCTGAGTGGTCTGGGATGTTGATAAAATGACAACAAATCTGTTATGTATTGAGGTGCCGATCTATTCAGTGATTTCTAGACTAACAGAAGGATTTTAAAGTCTATTCTCTGAGCTACAGGGGGTGAGAGGATGGAAATGATTCATTATGGGAAACCAAACGGCAGCTCAGTGTAATCAGATCCTCAGAGATGATCCCATATTGGAGAGTCTGTTTTCCCCACAGTTCTTCTCCCTGAATAACAGACAGAAGAACGGTGGGATCACCTGGTTAACAGACGGAAAGAGGAAGCGCTCTCTGACAAGAGAACGTAAACATAAAAAAATAAATCTATTAACCCTTTTAGGGATCTCAGTGAAATACTTTAAATATCTCAATTTAAAGCAAACAGTGCACTGCAAAAAACTGAAATCTAAGGGAGTCCATTTTTCTTACAATATGCAAGTAAGTGAGACACTTTGCAAATGGAATAAGAAATTTTACATTTAAAATAAGGAAAAAAATGCAACGCAAAACCAAATCCTGCTAATAATTAGTCAATTATGCGTAAAGCAGTCAGTTAGATCAGCAGCTGATGTAACGTTCAAGAAGAATCATCAAGTATTTAAACAGATTTATACCAGAAACCTTTTGATGAGAACAAACCGTGTCTTTGAGGTTTTAGTGGATGTTCAATGAAACGCCTGGATTTATATGTTAAAAGTTGAAGCAGAAAATATAATTTTGATCCTGTTATAAAAACTGAAAACCAAAATTTAGATTGATCTGTTCTGTTGTTGATTTAAGGGGTTTAAATTTGGTGAGAAGAGAAAAACCAAGAATAACGCTGCTCTCTTCGTCCGTATTGGGTTTTTTTTTGGTCTGCTTGGGTTTTAAAATGTCCTTCAGCGAGTCGTTCCAATTTGCAGCTTAATCGGATGTCACAGCTGGATCCGAGGGGAATTATCTGGCCTCTCAATCTTTATCTCAGTCCAGAGGTTGACATTGTGCTTCATTCACTTCGTCTCACAGTAGCTTCTCTTTGACCTCGACTCGTTCAATATAGGTAGTGGAGTAAAGTCCCTGTTTGAGCTTTAACCACAGCAGGGCACATTGTTTATTCTCCTAGAGACGTGACGGTTATAACAGATTTATATTTAAGCCACGTGGCTTTTTGAAGCAGCTTTAAGGTAATTAGGAGGCACTAGATTTTATATCCCTGGTTTAATATAACAAGTTTGAACAGGCATGTTTTACTTGAAACTGTTCAAACTGTTTCTTTTCCTGCTACGTTTGCTGGAGTAATGAAAAATAAATGTTCGCTGAATCTAAACATGAGAAAATAACGGACATTTTAAAACATTAATGCCTGTCATGTGTTTACAGTAAGTGCATTATTTTTTTTGATGCAATACTGTTCTGAATAGAGCATGCGAACGGGGATTGATGATGATCAGTTTGGTCTGAATTTGGAATATTCCAGTTGCTCCAGTGTTTCTGTAATTCTTTTATTTCATGTTTAAAGAACAGATTTCCTGGAGATTAAAGCCTGGAAGAAAAAAATGTCAGTGCTTGATGTGAACCCAAGGTGACCAATTAAGTATTAGAAATATAAATTATAAGTCCTTCCATGGGTTTTACTTTGAAGCATCCAGCATCTGCAGGTCAGTCTTTAAAGGAAAAGTCGCTCATATTCAGAATTCAAACTTCTGAAAG
>JAGKQL010000017.1:1323740-1352872 GCA_018398635.1 Cyprinodon brontotheroides | reverse complement strand
CCATAGACCTCCATTATTTGAATGTCAGCAGACAGCAAGAAGCCTCCCAGATCTCCAGATGCATTTGAGATATCAAAAAAGTACTCCAGAGTGTTGTTCAGCATGGGGGTGAGTAGAAAATGAAGGCTATCATGTTTTGGGTGTACTATTCCTTTAAGCATCGGTTTGACAAATCAGGAAATCTTTTAGCAGCAGCATCAAACTGGGCGGATCTGTCGGCAGTGGACTGCAGTTTACGCTGGGTGGTGGAACTGGTCTGATGATGTCATCTGGTGGGGCGGGCTCAGGCTTTCTTTCAAACGGTTTGATGTTTGATGACTTTATTCTCCTAATATTACAACTCTATTCTCAAAATAAAAATAAATCTCTAACTTCATAGCCTTAATACTCCATCATAGCTTTTCAGTGTTTATTTTGGAACTAAATGTGACGAGGCTAAATATTTTTCATTCTTACTTTATTTAATCAGACATGGTGACATTTAAAATAATGGTTCCACCTGAAAAATATTCCTCAATGCTTTTCTTTCATACAAATACAAACAATTAAATTTCCAATTTATAGTTTGGAAGGCGAACTTTAATTCACAGATGGAATTTCAGGTGGAATTTGTTCCTAAGAAGCTCTGGGCTTAAGGGGTTAAATCTTTCTCTTACTAACGTCTCATTTTTTTGGTATTAATGATAAAAACATTTTCTTCGCCTGCAGTAAGAAGATTCTGATGCGAAATTAAACAGAAACCATTCCTACAAGAACCGTATGTCTCCTGATCTCCATCTTCAGACTTCTACCTACTGTTCCTGATAGTACTGATTCCTTCTAGTGTTAACGTTGCCACGGTAACCATAGGCAATTATCTATTTGTCAGAATTAGTTAAATATTTTTTCTTTTAGCAAACTTTATAGTTTTACTCTGCAGCTCTCTAAATGTTCGCTGGATGTTTAATAATTATTGTTGATAAAAATAATAATTTATAAGGAACTTTATTTTCTTTAAGGAAATTAATGATATACAGACAATAACCTCCTTGATATATCTATGTATAGAAAAACTGTAAAAAGAAAAACAGGAATAAATTAAAGGCTAGGCTTAAAACTTTCCTTTTTGATAAAGCTTCTAGTTAGAGTGGCTCAGGTTATCCTGATCTATCTCTATAGTTCTGCTGCTATAGGCTTAGACTGCTGGAGGACATAGGGACCCCTTTTTCATCATTCTGCTTCATTCTATCTCTATTCTCCCACTCTGCAGAATCTGTTAGTTCAATCTCTAACGTTCTGCTCTCTCTGCTTTTTCTCATAGTAGCTTCATCTGGTCTGTTCCTGTTTGGCTGTGACTCCATCCTGGAGAGAAATATCAGCTGTGCTGCTGCCATCAACACCTTTGTTTCTAGATGTTGGAGCTTGGCCTGTTTTCCAGTGTAGTCCTGTTTCTCTGACTGTGACTAACTGGATGTGCTCTCTTCATCCTCTGACATGGGAGCTGGCTCGGAGCTCGTCTGCCTGGCTGTGTGTTTCCTGGACGGGGCCGCCTGTGGAGCTGGTTGACAGTTGCCTTTTGTATCTATGCTTCTTTTTCTATGTCTGCTTCTGTCTCCTTGAACCCCAGTGGGCCTCAGCAGATGGCCGCTCACACTGANAATTAGTGTAGATTTATACCTAATTATACATTAATTATAGAAGCAATGTTCTGATCAATAAATTCTATTCATTCTAACATCTGACAGAAAAAAAATTCTTTGTACAACTTGGAATGAATGTTGGCTTTAAAGCCTTTAAACCCATGAAAAACATGAGAAAAACACTAAATTTCTCCGTCTGGCCCTTTAAGTGGTGGTAAAACACTTGAAGGGGTTTGTTGCCACACGGAAAGGTAGAGAGAATTACAGTGAGGTACCAAAAGCTAAAGCAGATCCGCACTGCTTTAGAAAGCTTTCGATTAAAGCATCTACAAGCTTCTAGTTAGGACAAAGGAAACTCGAAATAAAATCACAATTTTGGTTAAAAATAATTGCAATTTCTATTTTTGGCGAAATCGTTCAACCATCCAATTAGTCTGAGCTTTTGCCATTTATAAACAAGAATGAGCAAAAACTACAACATTGAAAATCTGACTAACTCTGCAGAGCTGAGAGAACAAATGGAAAACACACTTCAGGTTCGTATTAACAGATAAAAGTGAAAAAAAAAAACATGTATTATTCTGCTTCCACTACATGACTACTTTATGTTAGCCTGTCTCATAAATAAAGAAAATGTGACTTCACTTATGATGTATGAATATCGTAGCAAAGCTCTGTGAAACATCAGTGAAACAGAACAATAGAAATCAATAGACCTAACCACACACTGCCTTCCCACACAGTGTGTTACTTCACTGTAGGTAAATGCAAATGTACTAGATAAATGATTCGACTTTGTGCCATGGAAAGATCGTTGCCATGGTAACTTACAACTGGAAGAGAAGAATGCAGTTGAATGCGTGGCTCATGGGCCGGGAGAGGAACAGGCAGCCCAGCAGATGGAGGTTTGGTTGCTGGTTCTCAGCTCGGTCGTTCCCAGCTGCTGCAGCGGAATGCAGTAAACCAGTATCTGTGAGACAGGAATGGGTTAATGCACAAGGCTGTCATACTGGACAGAGATAAAGGACCACTTACAAGTTTATCCTTTTAGTTCAGTACCCCTATTGACTGAGCTTAAGGGAAGCAGAGGACCTGTCACCTATCCTCCATCCAATCAACATATCTGGAACCCTGCAGCAGGAGAACATCACCGGCTGTCCTGTCTGATCAAAGTGGATTTGACAGAGTGTATGATATTCAGGCTGATTAAAGAAACAAGCATGGTAAATTTATAGCAACGCAGACATCTGGAGGAACAGAGTGGTTCATACAGAATAACCTCCCCGCCACCATCTGGTCTCCTTACACTTCCAGCAACACTACGCACCATACATACAATTGTTTATGGATAAAACAACAGGGAAAATTTGTTTTTTCTTTTTTTCATCATAAAAGCACAACTTTGCCATCAAACAAAATTAAAGTCAATTTCAGAAGCAAAAAATTAAAAAGGGAAAAGTTTAAACTGCAAAGCAGCATTTTTTCCATCTGACTTTAATTTGAGGCTTTCTTTGATTAAAGTTTCCCAGCCATAGATCTATGAAATCAGTTTAAAACATTTGAACTTTATTGTGTTTTGAAATTATATTTTCAGGGCAGTTATCCTTGGAAACATTAAACTGTTTTATAAAGGAGTTAAAAGACACAAACTGGGGATTGCTGTGTGAGATTGTTGATCAGGTTTCTGCAGGCTAACCTTATATCTACCATAGCGGGAGAGACAAAGACGAACACTAGTAATGTATGACTCTCACAACTCTTTGAACTGTATGTATATAAACTGATATCTTAACCCTATAAAGTTAGCCATTTCTGCACCAATGGAACAAATCAGATCCAGGGTGCAGACGGGGGCCAATGATCGGGCCCTTTAATAAAGCTCATCATTATAACATCATAGACATACAGCTGAGCTAACAAACTTCAGCACCACTGAAAACATGTTTGCCAGTTTGTAGTCAATTAAGACCATGAAATATAACACAGCAAGAGAAGAAATAAAGCATTAGGCTTCATTGTAACTAATGATGAAAAAACACAAATTCAAAGCAGTTCAGCACCATGGATAGCACCTAGATCATTTTCACACCCAGTTATCTATTTCCTTTGATCTATTTCAAACGAGTAACTTTTACGTTTGTTATAATTAACACTGCAGCTCACTTGTTCATAAACACAATTGTCCCACCTGACTTCTATTTGAAGGGCATAAGACAAGCCTTGCATCCTGCAAACACATCCAATACGCTCTGTGTGTCTATTTTCTTTGCTCTCTCATTCTCAATGGATAACAGAGAGTCCATCTAGTCTCTTCTGTCCCACTGTGCTGTTCAATTGGTTTTTGATAAGTTTTAACTTGGAGAATGAACACTCAGAGGTTGCAACAGTAGTGGAAATGGTCAAAAATAAAAGGAGGGCAGGGCAAACCTCACTGACTCCTGAAGTTACTGCTGGGTGTCTAACAACGAGCATTTTTGCTAGATCCGCAACAGATTGTTTCTAAAACAAAGCAGCTGACCAGGGAAGCTAGGGAAGATGTCCCAGCTATAGTGCTCACTAAGCCGCCCGACAACTTGGGGTAGCTCTTCACTTCCTGCTTGAGGCAACATGGTCGGGTGAATAGCCTCAAACATTTTCACAGTTCTGTTTAAGCTGATGAATCTTTGGGACGGTTACCGGACTATAATATCAAGACAAGTTCATCAAAGTGATGTTTAACTTTTCTGGCCGGGTTGGGTTCAAGTTGTTTCCCCATTTGGTAGCTAGAGCGACAGATGCAGACCTAGCCTCACTCAACTGCTCCCTAAACTTCATCAACACATATATGGAAATTTGCAGGAGAGTATGTGCTTTCAGAATATCTGTGTCATGCATGTAGAAGCTGTGAGGAAGCGTTTATAGAGCCTTTTTCAGATACATAGACAGGTATCTGGTATTGCGGGCTAACAAAGAACTCCAGCTACATAGCGGTTCACCTGGCTTCATTATTGACACAAATTATGTTGTGTCCATAAAGTTGGAATAAGATGGAGCTTGGTTTATTTCCTTAATTATTGCAGCTTTCTTTTTTTCTATTTTTTTTTTACAGTGTCCTGTCTGCCAAAGTGGCAATAAGAATAATTGTCTCGATGCCAAAAAGAGACCAACAGATTTTACTTTCACAAGTGGAGCAGTACGGCTATCGCCATAGTGTTCCGCTTGATTTATGCATATAAATAGCTTTTTTTATAATTCATGCAGGGATTATTACAGATTGTATGGACACTGCAATGTAAGTAGAACAGGAAAGAAAAACAGGAATAATAATAATAATAATAATTAATTAGATTTATACTGCACTTTTCACCAAAAAAGGCCTCAAAGTGCTACAAAAAAGCATTAAAAAAGAAATACATAGAAATAAAATAAATTTGAAAAAATATAAAATAAAATAATAAAAGCTGTTTTAAAAGAGAAAAAAGAAACATCTAAGGGGGGCCAAAAGTTTTGCTAAAAAGAAATGTTTTAAGGAGAAAAGGAGAAAAGATGAAAGAAAGAGGATATTAAAAGGGAGATAATGATAAAACATTTTAAGTCTGCTTCATCACCTGCAAAGAGATGGAAAAAAAGAACAGCACAACCAATGGATATAGTATTAGATACAACACTTTGATACTATCACTGAAGTATAAGTAGTATTATTTCATCTGACATGTATACTGATGGTAGCTGAAGATACGATTATGGGCTTTCTGTATGTAAGTGAATCTCTAAGTACCTGGAACCAAACTACATGGAGACAGGATGTAAATAATCTCATCTTGAATCTGGTGACTTAGGGATTTCACTGACCCTTCTGGTCACAGGCGTAACTTTCTGAAGGACTGGTAAGAACATGTCTCCACCAATAATTTCTGCTCATTTACTTTAGCCAAAGGAAACAAAGGTTGGGTGCAGCTAACTGCGTTCAGAGCATTTTGAGTCACTGGTTTTTTTCTCTCCTTCTGCTCCCATGTCCCGCCTCTCCTCGGTCTAACATCATCATAAGATGCCAGCGAAAAATCTGTTCCTTAGACCTGCGGAGCTTTTTCAGCTAAAAATGGTGACAGATTGTAAATTTATACAAGTTAGTAATATAATGCAAGAAGCTTGAGAAAACATAGTTTGTTCTTCTTTACTAGTTAAACCATATTGGGCTTCTCAGAGGACCATCAGTTACAGGTTAAATTTAATAGGTTTTCTTATTGAACAGACAGAATCAGACTGCAGAGCTTCTACATATCTGGAAACGAAAACTGATTAAAACTGTTGACTGAACAGATCCTGTTAGGCTGCAGAGTTGCTGGAGGAAAGGAAAGAAGGACTAGCTGCTAAAAGAAAAGAGGGTGTAATTTTTAGCACCACATCATTTGATCAATGGTTCTGTCAGATGTTGCTGCTTTTAACTTTAGTTAAGGCACTGTAAAAAAAGAGAAGAAATGACCAAACTTTAGAAGAAATGCTTAAATAAAGGGTAGATCCAACAGTACTACTCATACCAGAGTCATGATCTGGCCTGATAGCTTCACACCAAATGTTAATTTCATTCACCTGTTTAGGCCTGCACGGTTTCTAATGTTCCACCTGCGTCTGCACTTTATATGCGGTTCAACCTGTGCGATCGGGGCCACATCATTGTTTTGCGTCTCGTGCTCTGTTGGGTGTGAGGGATCGTTTAGTTTTGTTCCAAGGTTCGTGTCCTGGTTCCTGGCAGCCAGCAGATTGAGAGGGTCCTAGGAGGACACCAGTTTAAAGTTTCCTGCAGAAATTCTGGTACCATGTCTTGTCTCTGTTCTCTCAACCACTGAGCCTGCCTGTCTGTATCTGTGAATGTCTGTGTGGACACGCACTGCACACGTCTGACTCTGGACTCTGAACCTGCCTGGGCGCTATGTGGATTCCAGTAGGTCTGGATCCCTCTGTTCCTGTTTGGGTCGGAACCTCGGATCAGCTGTGGATTCTTGGATTCCTGGACTGTTCTGGCCTGTTTTCCCCTGACCTGGATCGGCCTCCTGCATGTTCTCCAAGGCTGCAGCATCTGGGACACTATGGGCGGCGCCAGCCCATCGGCTGGATCAAACCAGGTAAGCGACTCACTCTGATTATCATCTCCTGTCAGATGATCATGGTCACTTACCTGTGTTTTTCCCTCCCCTTTACCTGCAGTCGCTGCAGGTCCACAGGTCCAGAGCAGCCCGTTTCTGTTCTGTTCTCTTATGTTCAGTTTTGTTTTAATAAATGTTTTGAATATTCCAACTGACTGTTGAATACTGGGTCCATCTGTCCCTTCTTTTGACAACCAGGGATGCATTCTGGGGCAGATAACTACATCTTAAACCGATGAGGTCCTGGAACGACATGGAGGGAAACTACACTGGCTTTTGGAAGAGATTCAAAACTGAGACTCAGACTGTGCCTTAGTTTGCAATGACTTACATCACCATGAGCATTTCCATTGTTGCACATAAAGCGTATTGCTTGGACTTGGAATATTTGTGTCTATAATCTTTGAATGTTTTTTTGGTTAAAAAGTTCAATTGCTAGTTTTTTTTGTTGCGTAAGATGTGCCAGAATCCCCTGATTTAAATCTTCATGTTGCATGCTTTTGGAAGCAAAACATTAAAGGCTCCATTTTGTGTCATAGCAACAATTTCTCAGAAACACATTTGATGAAGAAGGAACAACAAGAAGTTTTAATCACTGATCAATAACTGACTTTTGAATCTAAATCTGATTGTAAATATGACCATAAATAGTCACCCACCTTTATGTCAAAGGCACATCTTTTTTGTAAAGTTGGATAAATAAAGCAGTAATTAAAAATAAATAAAAAAAACGCAATTTTTTAAAGGTAGCTTTTAACATCAAAACATATAACGCACATTTTAATTCCTGGAATAAGTATTATTAAAAAAAATAAAAGATTGCTGTAAACAAATAGTAAAGAAAAAAGTAGCATTTAAATCCTGCAGTGAACTAACGGTCAAAGGCTACAATCACACTGCAGGTTTTCATGTTTATTTCCAATAGTCTCTGGTCTTTCACATCACTAGTCATATGTCACTGGTCTCAGACTTCAGCCTTAATGGTTCAGGAAACCAAAACGAGCCGCAGGTGCAGAAGAGGAATGATGATGTAGACGGTGCCAAGCAGCACTAACTTTAGAGAAGTAATCATGAACGTGCCCTTCAATAAAGATTCATTCAAATAAATAAAACAACATATTGTTAAACTCTTGAGGAATAGGAGACAACAGTATCATGACCTCATCATTAACAAAGAAGGCAGGTAAAAAAACTCCAGGCGTTAGCGAAGCATCAGTGATGCTCTGTAGCGACGTCTGTGTGGATGTGGAATAGGAGCCTTTGGTAAAAGTCTGATTAAATCGAATATGAACGTTCAGAACGCAAAGGCTTTGAAAACGATGGGATGTGTATCTGATTGATCATTTAGTACCAAATATGAAAGTGGCTCAGAAAGTGTGATTTTAGTCTCATAAAGACAAAGATGGAATGTGGGTAGAATTTGCCTGTAGGGAGGACATAGCCAGTGTCTGTTGTACCAGTTCATCCATTAGCCATGTTCCACTGGAGCTTTGAGGAAAAACATGTAAAGTCTTACCTGCTTCTGCATTTTCAGCATCTTCGTCTTCCTCCTCTTCTTCTATGGTTATCGGCCTTTCTCCGCTCACTTGATCCATCACTATACACTCTGCAACACCTGTCTGAGTACAACATCATGCTACAAGTCAGAACTCATCATATTAATGCTTCCCAGTAGAGTTGCTTGATTTAAATGTGCAAGTGTTGCCTACTATTAATATCTGACACGAAGCGGCAAGGGCTAACGCAAGTAGCCCTGGCTACTGCAGAGGCCTAATGTTTAGGCCCACTGGCTTGCTGCAGAGACAGGGCTACATCAGCCCTTTAGCTGCTGCAGACAGGCTAACTTTTAGCCCTGCTGGTGCAGATGGGGCTAACGCTAGCCCGCCTGCAGCAGCAAAGGGCTGATGTAGCCCTGTCTGCAGCAGCCAGGGCTAACGCTTAGCTCGCTCTGCGGCAGCCAGGGCTAACGTTAGCCTGGCTGCTGCTGCAGACGGGTTGCTCGGCTGCAGCAGCAAGCGGCCGATGTGCTGTTCGCAGCAGCAAGGAGCTGATGTAGCCCCTGTCTGCAGCAGCAGCGCTAACGCCAGCCTGTCTGCAGCAGCCAGGCTAACGCTTAGCCCCGCGCTGCGCGTGCAGAGGGCTGAACACATTAGCCTCCGAGGCTGCAGCAGCCATGGCTTGACGCTAGCTTCCCGTCTGCAGCAGACTTCGGGCTAACGCAGGCGCAGACGGGCTAACTGCGACCTGTACGCTGCAGGCGGGGCTAACGTCCAGCCCATCTGCAGCAGCAGGTAGCTGATGTAGCCTCTGCTCTGCAGCAGCCAGGCTAACATTAGCCCTCTGTGCAGGCCAGGGTGTGACGCTGCAGTAGCTGAGCACTGCTGCAGACAGCTACTACGTTAGGCTTTAGCCTGTCAGCAGCAGCTCCAGGATAAACATTAGCCAATCTGCAGCAGCAAGGGCTGATGTAGCCCATCTGCAGCAAGCCGGGCTAATCGCTAGCCTCTGTTCGCGGCGTGCCAGGGAAGCTACCATTAGCCCATCTGCAGCAGCCAGGGCTGACGCGTTAGCCCCTGTTCCTGCAGCGTTGAGGGCTACATCATCATCAGCCCGGCTGCAGTGGCCAGAGGCTACCGTTAGCCTTCTCCAGCAGCCGCCTCTGCATAGCCAAGTGTTTGAAGTACACGCTTTGGCCATGATGGAGGGTTTTTTGTGTTTTTGACAAAATGTTCATTTGTGTTTATCTGACTGTGTTCATCATTATTCCTCCACTAAATGAAGAAGGTCATAATTTATTATTATCTAGAGACTATGAGGTGAAATGCAGCTCCAGATGAGCCAAGCGTGTGGTGATGTCATCAGTACACGCTTCTGCTCCAATTGACCCAGATTTATTCTGCGTGTTCCAGTTCTCCCAGACTTTCCTGGGTTGTTCTCAAGAACAGACTTGGCGAGAAGACGAGTCCTTACTCTCGCGTTCTAGTGAATTGAGAAACAGTCACTGTCTCTGATTCCCTCCAGTCAACATGTGAGACTGAAAGGTTAGAACACATGAGTAGAAAAACAAAGGTGTGTTTCCTGCTTTGTTCTCCATCTAACCTTTAGGGATTCCAGCTGAAACACTTGACATTTCTGGAGAAGCTCCACAAACAGGTAAATGAGCAAAGCCTGTAAAACAAAAACAAGTCGATAACAAAACACCAATAATACCATATCTATAATATTCAAGTAGATAATTAGACAGGCAGACTAATTGATCCCTTTATCGATGCTTGTGTTAACACTTCTGACCATGTCTCTTACCTGAATAAAGAAGCCAACTAGAAAGGAGACCAGGAAGGGCACCAGCCCAGCATGCGCTATAGTGACTGGGAGACCTGGAAATGGGAATGATGAAGAGCCGTTTGTGAATCTGAAGGTGAAAATATGTGCTAGACACTGTCTGATGATCCTTCTGTCTGTGTGCCTCTCACGTCCATCTCTACGCTCTGGCTCCAGCTTTCTATAAAACCTAATTGATAGTGCTAATTTCCATATGAGATTTAAGTGGCTGAGCAAGTATTAAGCTGGAAGGACCGGACCTTTGTGGAACTACATGAAATCTCTGCTCAAAACAAAGCAGTTAAATGTAATGTCCCATGTAATTTCCACCCCTACAAAAAAATCTCTCTGGTGTTGGCCACACTTCATAAAACACATTTAAATTTCCCCTGCCTGGAGATGGATGGAGCTTTAATTATCTTTCCAGTGAAGTGATATTTCAGAAGGAACACGTAGTAGAAAATGCAAACAGCTCCTATAGAAGCTTTGCCTTCATATTATTGTTGTGCCGTCTTTTCCACAGCAACCATACAAAGTTAAGACATTAATCTGTTTTAGTACGTCACATTCGCGCAGTTTGTAGCAATGCTGCCTTGCAGCAAGAAGGTTCTGGGTTCTATTCCCGGGGTACTTCTGCATAGAGTTTGGATGTTCTCCCTGTGCATGCATTGGTTCTGTTAGGTTAATTGGCTTCTCTAAATTGTCTTCAGGTGTGAATGTCTCTGTGTTGCGCTGTGACAGACTGGTGACCTGTTCAGATTGTACCCTGCCCATATTTGTCTTTAAGATCGCCGCTGTTTTAAAGTCGTAGGAAAGCGGCTGTTCCAACCGTTGCATTTCCGAATTCTCCCGAGTGGTGCCGCGACTTTTATACTAGTGAATAAAGTGAATGTAATTCCCTGGTCGATTATTATTGTGGAGGAAGGTTAGCAAAAAGCAAGTTTGGTTGTGCTCGGGTTGTATGGAAACATCTTGCTAACCAGTTAGCATCTTAGTGCTAGTAGGTCCCCAATGGGAAATTCCATTGGGACCAAGTAGTACTAAATTGATGACTTTAGAAGCTTGACAGCTGTCAAGGAACACTATGGACAGCGGACAATGGCAGTGCCCACTGCTCCCTAAGGGGATGGCTTAAATGCAGAGAGGGAATTTCTCCAATGTGAGATTAATAAAATTAAAATATTATTATAACAATTAAGTTTAAAAGTGATTGTAAGGGAGCTTCAGAGGAGCTTCAATTTAATGAATACAATTTTATAATATGATTTTGCTTTTGTATTTATTTAAATTCCTTACTGATTTCCAGGCAACAAATTTGTGTGTTTGTTTTTTATTTGAGATGGAAAACATAATATTATAAATATTAAATGCTCGAATTAAAAGTATATTATAAATAGTCTTTATAGTAGTTATTGTACATTAGACTTTTGACAATCATCAATACTTTTGACTGAAGGAAGAACTCATAGTGAGAAAAAAAAAAGCCCAAATGGGAAGACAAGTCAGAAAAGGTTTGGAAACACTGTACTATAGCACAAATTTTAATTTTTGAAAATGAAAAAGAGAGATCATATCTCGCCTATCCTGGCTTCTCTTCATTGGCTTCCTGTTAAATCCAGAATAGAATCTAAATCATCCTCCCTTCTCACATATAAAGCCTTAAATGGCCAAGCTCCATCTGATATCAGAGATCTGATTGTTCCTTATGTTCCTAACAGAGCACTTGGCTCTCAATCTGCAGGTTTACTAGTGGTTCCTAGAATTTCTAAAAGTAGAATGGGAGGCAGATCTTTTAGGTTATCAGGCTCCTCTCCTGTGGAACCAACTAGCAGTTTTTAGTCCGTGAGGCAGACACCCTGTCTACTTTTTAAGGCTAGGCTTAAAACTTTCCTTTTTGATAAAGCTTATAATTAGAGTGGCTCAGGTTATCCTGATCTATCTCTTCTATAGTTATGCTGCTATAGGCTTAGACTGCTGGAGGACATAGGGACCCCTTTTTCATCATTCTGCTTCATTCTATCTCTATTCTCTCCCAATCTGCAGAATCTGTTAGTTCAATCTCTAACGTTCTGCTCTCTCTGCTTTTTCTCATAGTAGCTTCATCTGGTCTGTTCCTGTTGGCTGTGACTCCATCCTGGAGAGAAATATGACAGCTGTGCTGCTGCCATCAACACCTTTGTTTCTAGATGTTGGAGCTTGGCCTGTTTTCCAGTGTAGTCCTGTTTCTCTGACTGTGACTAACTGGATGTGCTCTCTTCATCCTCCTCTGACATGGGAGCTGCTGGCTCGGAGCTCGTCCGCCTGGCTGTGTGTTTCCTGGATCGGGCCGCCTGTGGAGCTGGTTGATGACAGTTGCCTTTTTGTATCTATGCTTCTTTCTATGTCTGCTTCCTGTCTCCCTTGAACCCTCAGTGGGCTCCCTCAGCAGATGGCCAGCCACACTGAGAGCCTGGTTCTGCTGGAGGTTTCTTCCTGTTCAAAGGGAGTTTTTCCTCTCCACACTGTAATAAGCTACAAGCATGCTTAGTGTGAGGGATTGCTGAAGAGTCAATGAGTCGATGCAATCACACTGGTTTCACTTAGATAGAAAACTTTGTATCAATTTGACTGTATGATCTGGTTGAACTGTAAAAGTGCCTTGAGATGACATGTGTTGTGAATTTGGCGCTATAGAAATAAACTGAATTGAATTGAATTGAATTTTTCTGTTATGGAGTTACAGACAAAATTAAAGCTGAAGCACTAATTTTTTAATCAGGCCTGTGAATTAGAGAAAAGTGCTGGTACTGGACCCTAAATATTTCTTATGACTATTTATAGCTGATTAGCCCATTTAATCTGAAATAGTTACAATGCAATATCTGCCTAATCTTAACCTTCATATTGGTACATGCTATATACATCTGCAAGATTATTAGGTATTAAGGGTATTGAAAAGCTCAAAGTTAGCTGTAGCCAGTAGTAAAAGGTGATATAAGGGGCTTTCAGATCATGTTAGCAGAGAATGAGGATCTACAATTCATGCATTAAAGATAAAGCTGTGTTCAAACATACCTAAAATTCCAGTTCCTAATATTGTCGCAATGGTCAGGAAGTCTGCAAAGAAAGATAAAGAAGGTGTTACCTTGCATATCTTTAGAGCAGTTCAGTTTACATCCACATTTGAACTTTCTAAACATAAAAAGATGAAGGCTCATTTAATCCAAATTAGTTCATTTATAGTGAACTGATTTACTGCCAATGCTGTCTCAATTTGTAAAAGAACAAGAAGGAGTTCAGGGTTTTGCTCAGGGAGCCAGAGTGGCAGTCTGTGGGAGTGGGTATTGAACTCAGAACCTCTGGATTCCAAGCGCAATGCCCTAACCACTAGGCCACCACTCCAGTAACTTTAAACATTGGCAAAGCAAGATGCCTTTTCACTGGGCTGTACTCTCCTCTCCAAACTGCTACAACCAGACATTCCCACGGGGACATGCATCCCTGCCATGCTGGGGAACAAAGCCACAGTCACATGCCAAACAAGTGGGGAAAAAAAGAAGTAAAAAAAAAAACAAAACACGGGACTTTTTTTTCCAAATTTGAAGACGTTTTACTTCCTATAGCGGAAGCTTTTTAATTCAAAACCTCAGAATTACCTTTGAGTTCCAAACTTTATAGAGTAGCCCAAACAACGCCTTATTTTGGCTTAGAAAGCATGCAAATTTAACCGGAAGAACAGGTATCCCCCCCAGGAAAGGGGTAGCCTTGTTTTGGTAGCCTGCAATACTATTATTAGTGGTCTGGGCTTCTGAAAGGGGCCTGGCTGATGAGGCCAGTTGTTTTGGTCCCCTGCATTGCAATGAGGATTATGATAAGATTATGGAACATCCTTGTCTCATCCTTTTGCAATGAATTTCCCTTCAGAACAAGTTGACATTGGAGAGACATAAATGGAAGGCCACTAAAATCAAGGACCAAATTCTGCAACCAATCAAAGGTCAGGATGACCTTTTAGAAGTGATTCTTGCAAAAACAGTTTGTTCTGCAACATTCCTTATTGGGTTTATAGGAAACATTAAGATGCAACAGATGGAAGCATTTTAAAAACGGACATGGACATCAATCAAAATGGACATCATTCTGACATCCAAAAACTCTGATCAGAATGAGAGAAAAGTAACTGAGTTCTATCAGTCTGGAATGGGATACAAAGCCGTTTCTAAAGGTGTGGGCCTAAAGAAAACAGGAGTGAGAGCCGTTATCCACAAAGGGTTACACATGGACCAATGGGGACCTTCTCAGGAAGATGGCCGACTAAAATTACCGCAAAGGAGCCGCAACAGCTCATCCAAGAGGTACATCCAAAGAACTGCAGGCCCTTCAGTTAGGGTTAGATTTCATGCCTTCTTCTAAAAAAGAGCCTGAGCAAAAAAGACTGCAAGGCAGTGTTAAAGGACCAAAACCACTGCTGAGAAAACAGATCATTATAGCTTATCTCAGTTTCTCCAGAACTCTTATTAATGTTCTACGACACTTTGCAACTGACAATACAAAACTTCTTTGCAGGTGTGTGCCCCATTTCATCTGGTGTAAAAGGAACACTACATTTCAGAAAGAGAACATCACAGCGACCATGCAGGGACATAAATAGCTCATAGTCTGGAGTTACTCAGAGAGACTTATAAGTAAATATGTTCCAAGACTCTTTTTCTGCAGCTGTTACGCTGCTTGACAGACAGTATAATTACAGCAGCCTAATTACAGCATCAACCTGACAAATGATAAATGCGTTGAAGAGAACCCTGCTGATACTGCAGAGAATATGGTTGGCTGGTTTAACCAAAGATCTAGATGTCCAAACTACAGGACTGGAGCATTAAAGCAGCAGTGGACATTCAGCCATGAGGTGGTTTGTTTGTCCAGTTTCATGCCCTTTAAACATTTGAACTATGAATTAATGATTCTGTTGTGATATATATCTGGAGATGTTTAAACCCTAAATTACAGCTCAATGAAACACTTTTGGCATCAACAATTTTTTCACCAAGTTTTACAGAATTGTGCTGTGATTAAAGAATCTCTGACCAAAGAGATACGAGTTATTTTTTACCTGCTGAAACAACGTAAAATAGTTAGGCAAATTAAGCAAGTGTAATAAAAAAATTTAGACTTTCACAGCTGTCTGATAGAGAAAAATCTTTTTAAACAAATTAATGCTTTAGCTGACACCAATTGACCATCATAATACATATATAATATTTCATTTTGGCATAATCAATATAATAACTCTTCCTTAAGTAACTTTTCCTTCTCAGTAAACCGAATGAATTTATTTTTTGCAGTTTTTGGTGTGTTTCCAGGCCAGTCCATCCCAACATAACACTATCCCTCTGGCCCAAGCCATTATCACTCATATTAGGTCAGAGAAACTGAAAGAAACATAAAACGTTCCTTGTTTGTTGACCTAATGAGTTCTGCTACCTGCAAGCTACAATTACAAATAATTGTATTTTTCCAATGTTATTATAAGAAGTGGCTTTGTGATGCAGTTTTGAGGCTTTTTGACAGCTCTTAATGGACAGTTTGTTGTGTTAATAGTTCAACGTTTGATTGTATTGGATTTCCAGTTCGCTCTGCAACCCCTCTGGCTACAGATTTACTGACAGAGATATTGCCCCAATGAGAAACCTCAATACCCCCAAATGACACCTCTACAACCAAAGCTGAAGTATGCAAAACAGATCTGACCTTCTGTGTCTTTATATACAATTAATAAACTGATCCTCTCATAGAATCAATGATAGGTGCTGAACTGTTAAATAATTAAAGGGCCTTAAACAAATCTATGAGTCAAGCTGCAGAAATCTGAGGAGATCAGCTCCTTTTGGTTTTATTCTTGTTGAGAACATATTTAAAAGTTTAAAAGTAAAAAAACAAAACAAAACATTTCTTTAAAAATGTTTTTTATTCATTGTAGAGGTGTGGCAGCTTTTATTTTGTTGAGAAAGTTCCCCACAATCAATTACATGTAAAGGAAACGGTGTCAGTAATACTCAGTAAAATTATTTAGGTCTATAGATATTAGATTAGCAGAAATTCAAGTTTTCAATAACATCTAATCCTAATCTACAGAAGGTCCGTTATTAGCTGCAAAAAACTGAAATAAGGAAATACGTATTAAACATACTTGGATGCCACCTTAAAATCTTAGTGACATTTTTTATGCTATAAACAACAAAATGCTGGAAGTTTTTCACTTGTGATGCATTTATTCTGTACATACTATCGAATGAGAAACTATAAGTATGCGGTTTTCTATTTGAACTTTAAAGGTTTTCCTGAATTGTGACAGCTAGTATGTTGTAGGTATGTGTCACACAAATAATCTAGGAATGAACGGTGCAGATGAACAGTACTTAAAGTGAGAGACACTTATTTGAAGTGAGATGTTGGACTTGTTTAGTTTTTCATTAAGTTCAGCTGGAGTTCAGAAAGTGCATGTGTTTTTGGTGTGGATGGTGTAGATGTCTGCATGTACTCTACTATGTTCAGTTTTTTCAGTCTGCAGTATTTATGCTCCATCTTCATAAAAAAAAAACTTCAAGCTCTTTGTTTCTGTTTAATTTTGAAGTTGTGCAGAAAGCACTGGAGAGGTGGTGGAGCTGGTCTATGAGCTGAACCTGTAGAAACCGGCCAGTTCTGCCCCCTTCCCTGCTCATCACAGGTGTTTAACAAAGCAAGACAGTTTGCATTACAACGATGTTGAAAAAATGTTATTTAGCTAAGTGCTCTGAAGAGACACAATTAAATATGAAAAACAACCAATTTGGAGCCGTTCTGAAGATATTCCGCTAGGTTATATCCAGTAACGCTCTTCCTATGGGCAACGAGTTGAAGGCACAAACTAAACTGTTCATCATTTATTCTTTATGGTACGCCTAGCATTCAGAACATGGAGGCCAAAACCCCCTGCAGACATACTGCTAGATTATTTATATTTATGTTTTAAAACACAAAGCGGAGTGTGTATGATGTCATCATGTACGCTGCCGCCGCTACCGCTTCATTCATCCTGTCCGCTGAACTGCGCTGCTAGTTTTCCTCTCATTCCTGGAAGATGTCTAGTGCTGCTACCACAGATGATCTCGCTCTCCAGATGAACGATTCAGATTAGCTGGAATGAATAGAAGGGGCAGAGCGTAGCCGACTGTGGCCCAGGCTGCCTGTCACTACTACAGTCCGGCGTGCGGTTATCCTCTGCAGGCCAGTTAGTTCTACGTCAGCCTGAACACCTAAGTTCAGCCAATCATATATCAGCGGTCATCTGTCAATCAAATTTTTTCTGGTCATAGCATCTTGATTCATGTGTCGCAGCTAATATACGAACGGTTGAAACCAGAATCCTTTCCTTTCCCATTGAGTTGCGCCCCAGTGTTCACGGGATGGACGTCTGTGTCTTTGGCAGGTGTAGAGCTAACAGAACTGGCAGCTATTGTACGCGAGAGGCAAGGGCTCAAACATGTACGGCTGGAAGCCTTCTACACCAAACCAAGCTTCTGCCGCCCTGGCGTCCTCTTCCACAACATCTTCGTCCCTTTCCTCCTCTAAATAAAATGGATGACGGAGGAGACTCATCCACCCACCTCTGACACTAAACTCTCCTCCTCATGCATGTTTCCGCTGTCCATAGCGTTCCTTGACAGCGCCGTTTCTAAGTCACCAATTTAGTGCTACTTGGTCCCAATGGAATTTCCCATTGGGAACCAGCTAGCACTAAGTTGCTAACTGATTAGCAAGATGCTTCCGACAAACCGGCTACAACCAAAAAGCTTGCAAACCTTCTGCCACAACAATCCGCCCCTTGATGTCGACCAACACATTCACTTATTCACTCCTGTAAAGTCGAGCACCACTACCTGGAGAATTCGGAAATGCAACCATTGGGACAGCTGCTTGCCCACGACTTTTAAAGCAGCGGCCAATCATTTTCCCCCCAGACATCCGCCGCTAATTTTCTTATATTTTCAAAAACAAAGCGGAGTGTGTATGACGTCATCCGCGCAGTGGACTGGAGTAGTGACAGGCAGCCCGGCCACAGGCGGCTACGCTCTACACCTTCTATTCATTCCAGCTAATCTGAATCGCTTCAATTCAATTTGGAGAGCGAGATGATCTGTGGTAGCAGCACTAGACATCTTCCAGGCATGAGAGGAAAAACTAGCAGCAGTTCAGCGGACAGGAAGAATGATGGTAGCCGGACGCTGATGGCGCCATACACACTCTGCTTTTTTTTTAAAATATATAAATATAAATAATCTAACGGGCGGATGTCTGGGGGCCAGTGATTGGTCTCCATGTTCTGAATGCTGGCGCACCATAAAGAATAAATGATGAACAGTTTAGTTTGTGCCTTCAAGTCGTTTGCCCATAGGAAGGCGTTACTGGATATAACCTAACGGAATATCTTCAGAACGGCTCCAAATGACACTAAACTCATATGGGAGAGTAGCCTCGCGTGAGTCCGACTCAATTCTAGTCAGAATATGAGTCTGATGCTGCTCCATAGAGCTGTGATTATGGGGCGTGTTTTGAAATCCGAACCAGGAAAAAATGCCTCTGTACTCAATTGGACAGACCTACAACCAATAAGAGCAACGGAGTGCGTGACGTATCTTAAGCGAGGCATAGTTGTTGTCCACAAAAATCAAAGCGTGCAGTTTCACGCCTAGAATAAGAAGATGATGAGACTTGATCGCGTTTCTCTGTTCCTCTTTTAAAATTAATTTGCTGTCGATATCTTCTAGAACAGACCTAATAGCAGAATCTACTCACCCAAACTCTCCAGCGGCAGCCATTATTGTTGTCACCCAAGCGCGCATTGGTCACGCGTGGTTGATTACGTTACTCTTGATCATCTGTCCATCATTGTATAAAGCCCGCCCCTGACAATTTGATTGGATCGCTTCTGACAGTGGGCTTTAATACTCGCTTACTATGGAGCAGAGCCAGACCGAACTTCCCGAACTCAAACCTTGTGGGCGGGACTAAGTTCGGACTGGCACCTCCAGGCTATGGGAGAGTAGAACATGATGGAATAACGGAAAATCAAGGACCCAATGGAAAAACAAAAAGCGTTTCCCCTTTAAAGCTCAGATAGAAACAGTTAAGTTCTTTCAAAAATCTGGCTCTGTTAGTCAGTCAGAGAGATGTTTAGGTGAACAGAATGGAAACTGATTGGGAATAGATAGGGGGGGGCACTGAGTGGAATTAATAATATTTCAGTCTGGGGAACATAGAGGACTGGAAAAAAGGGTGTTGGAAAGAAATCAATCAGGCAATATATTGTGATATTCATCTGCCCAATATAATATCAATCTTTCAGTTTCTAATATAAATTTTCCAAAAAAGTTCAATTTAATTCATTTTTATCCAAAATAATGAGGAAAAATGGAGGACCTCTGCACCGCCACTCTGGAAAATATCACCGTGGAGCCTTTTTACTGTGCAGCGAAGCTCCATCTCTGTAGCTGCGGCAGTCACAGCAGAACACAAGCACTCAAACCCCAAACAACATGGTTTCTGATGAACATATACAGCACTTGCTTTTCATTTTGATAGCAGGGTAAAATATATCAATATATAGTGGTATTGCCAGTGTTGGGAAAGTTCTCTTTCTACGTGAACTAGTTCAAAGTTCAGTTCACACATTTTAAAATGAACTAGTTCAGTTCATAGTTCACAATTCCAAAAATGAACTAGTTCATAGTTCTTTTTTTTTTTTCTTCATATATTGCTCAATTACACCATAGCCTACTGTAGAACCACAGACAGCAATTATTTTATCAGTTGTAACTCTGAAACTGTGCATCAGATTTCATCTTCATATCCAGTTTTGAATCCTTATCCAACCAGGGTTTACATTAGCATTGAGGGGACAGCATTTCCCCATTGCTGCTTTAACGCTTTGTTGCTGTCCATTCACTTCACACTAGTAGCAGCTGCAGCTTTCACCCCTACAGTATATTCTCAGAAACATCAGGAAAAATGTGCTGCTTGAATGGTCTTTTTATGAGGAATTATTAAAAGAAAAATAGGAAAGTAGTCTTTAAGGTGCAAATGTTTTTTTTTATTTTAATAATTTTTTCCATTTGAAATTCCATTTCAATACATACTAAAAAGGAATACTGGAATCCTGGAAAATTATACCAGGCAGGTTTAACAAACAAGTTACATGGATAGTAAAACCCTCAAGAACAGGGGTCTTCTTTGTTTTCCAGACCAAGGACCCCAAACTGATGGCGAGATGGAGCGGGGACCCCCTATTTATATATATTGTATGAAATTGTGTCCTATAGTCACTCTATTACAGATGGAGTAATGTAAAGAAATTAATTTCTCCCTGGGATTATTAAAGTTTTTCTGATTCTGCTTCCTGGTTGATGGGACAGGTGTTGTGAAGGAAACGGTGCCCAGCTTGAAAGAGCTCCTGTGTGTCTCTGAATGTGTGCATTGATGACTGAAAGACATCTTCTGCCTCCATTTATCTGTTTACTACAGTCTGTTGATTTCATGTTAATGAGTATTTAAAGACATTTCAATTAGTGGGGAAAAAATTGCAGGGGAATATAAAAATATCAACTAACCATGCAGACCCTCATGCAGTACCTCCGTAGAGCCCCTAGGGGTCGCGGATCCCCTGTTGAAGACCTCCGCTCAAGAAGATTTTTTTACTAACACAAACTGAGGGACCAGGCTGAGGTAGGAATTTAAGGTTGCTGAAGTGCGGATTTTTTACTGAAAGCCGGGCGGGCAAAGTTGTTGCCATCATCCTCACCGACCACCTGGTCATAAACCTGTTTTAAGTGATCATACTGCTGCTTTGTGCAGCCTCCACGGTCGCCTCCATGCTGCTGTGGCTTCCACGCTGCATTTTGTTTTGATGACGACGCTGTAGGCTACGACGCTGGTAGCTGGTGTTGCCAGATTGGGTGTTTTTCCCGCTACATATTAAGGCCTGTTTACGATTGTGTGATTTAGCCGGGGTTTCGCCTGGAGGGCTCTATAGAAATCTGGCAACCTATTGAACGGAGCTGAACTGAGAGAGCGTGCGTTCACAGACACCAGAATGAACGAGTTCACAATAACGCTCATCAGGCAGTAATGCAGTACGTTCAGTTCACGTTCACCCAAAATATGAACGAGTTTAGGGGTGTAAATCACATCCATCATGGCGATTCGATTCAGTATCGATTTCCTGACCCAACGATTCGATTATTTTCGATACTTAAGAATACACCCACGATTCGATTCGATTAATCGATTAATCGGTTAATTTTTTTTTATTATTATTTATTTATTTTTTACACCTTACAGGCTAAACAAAGTTTCAAGTTTGAAATAAATCAATGAAAGCTGTAATATCATTATGCATTTTCTTTAGAAACAACAGCAAATAACAGAAGTAGAAAAGTTGCATCAAAAAATACTGCAAAAATACTGCACAATATCAGTGTAATGAGTTCAATGCAATACCTCGGCTCCAGAGAAACTGTCCAACATATTTTTTTAGAATGTAATAAATATATTCAGGAAAGAGAGATGTTGTGTAGAGAGTTAGACAGGAATAAAAATAAACTAGATATAAGGGAATTGTTTCAAAGGTCATCTGGGGATGTAGTTTTTGGGGGTATTTTTAATTTTCTAAGAAGAACGGGTATTTTAGGGAGAATATAATAGTTTGTCTGGTCCATACTCCATTCTGGAAGGTGGCGGTAATGCACCTATAAGTTGTTTGCCAACCGCCATTAAAAAAGAAGAAGAAGAAGAAGGCTCCAGAGTGTTGACGTCACCGCCCCTCCACAGACGCTCCGCTGCTCCTCTCCCCAGATTGTAGCTGACCGCAAACAGTGCACCAGACAGGAGGCCGGCTTGTTTTGTTTTTATGACCGAAATTGCGGAAAACAACTCGTGAAGTTTGACCCGCTAGAAGAGCGAGGTGCGCGAGAACGCTGGGACCCTTTTTCCAGCTGAATCTCCGCTCTTTTGCCCCATTGTCCCTCCTCGTCGTCGGACTAAACTCTCCCCCACTTCCTCATCGCCTGCCGCCGTATCTAGACCCACAGCGTAGCCTTCCAGGCCACGCCTTCAATACTGAGCATAATTTAAAAATATCTGTGTGAAGCTTGCTGCAACAAACTGCTGTAAGAGTATAACCAGGAAGCGCGGTAGGAGGGGAAAATAGGTTTAGCGGCACCGCAGCACGGGAGGAAGAATTACGCCCAGGAGTAAATGGATAAAAATAGACCGGAGGGAAAAAAAAAAACATTAATCGATTATCTTGCGGACGGTCGATGCATTGATCGTCGGCTTTTGGATCGATGCATCGATACAAAAACGAATATTATTATTACACCTCTAAACGAAGTTCATGAACTTTCGCTCAATGAACGCGTGCTCAGGCACAACACTGGGTATTGCAATATTGTGATAATATCGTATCGCGACCCAAGTATCGCGTGAGAGGCATCATAAAGCAACAAACATGCCAATACTCACCCCTGATTGTAAATAATAGCAGATGTATAATACACCTGAATCATAACAAATCAATTGGTCAGCTACTTTTCTAATTTTCTTTTTCATTCACTACACCTTTTAACTACTCTCTGGGCTCCTGATAAACTGCTATTACCAGCACTAATCCCTCTACTGGTGTTTTATATAATCAACAATTGAGTAATCAAGCCTCAAAGCCACTTTTAGAAACCAAATAATCCAATGAAATGTCCAGAAATGTAAGACACCACAGCACCTTAGATGTCCTTGTTAATATAACTCATACAGCATCAAAATCACTGTGTTGCATTTCATATTTTTTATTATTTATTTGTCACCTAACTACTGTTCCTACCAAACTATTATTTCACTGTCTGCCCCACTGACCACCATATCTAGTCCTCCCGCGGTTAAACTCCCCTTTTTCGCTATCTTGGCTGCAGTTCCATTGGTAACCATGAAATTACATTAATCATCTGACTCATTTAAATGCATAACGGCATTCATGCAGTGCTTCCATGGAGCATTTATGGCTGAATGTCGAGGTGTGCAGGGATGAACAGGAGGAGGAGCTTTCTTTAGTGGGTTCCTGTTTGGCTGTGACTCCATCCTGGAGAGAAATATCAGCTGTGCTGCTGCCATCAACACCTTTGTTTCTAGATGTTGAGCTTGGCCTGTTT
The DNA here is from genome assembly GCA_018398635.1 of Cyprinodon brontotheroides. Classification (NCBI taxonomy): domain Eukaryota; kingdom Metazoa; phylum Chordata; class Actinopteri; order Cyprinodontiformes; family Cyprinodontidae; genus Cyprinodon; species Cyprinodon brontotheroides. Next base: position 1,329,595 of record JAGKQL010000017.1, on the reverse strand, counting down.
TCCAGTGTAGTCCTGTTTCTCTGACTGTGACTAACTGATGTGCTCTTCATCCTCTGACATGGGAGCTGGCTCGAGCTCGCCTGCCTGGCTGTGTGTTTCCTGGACGGGGCCGCCTGTGGAGCTGGTTGACAGTTGCCTTTATCTATGCTTCTTTCTATGTCTGCTTCTGTCTCCTTGAACCCCAGGTGGGCAGCAGATGGCCGCCACACTGAGCCTGGTTCTGCTGGAGGTTTCCTTCCTGTTCAAAGGGAGTTTTTCCTCTCCACTGTCGCTACAAGCATGCTTAGTGTGTGAGGGATTGCTGAAGAGTCAATGAGTCGATGCAATCAGCTGGTTTTCCTTAGATAGAAAAACTTTGAATCAATCTGACTGGATGATCTGGTGAACTGGAAAGTGACCTGAGATGACATGATGTGAATTGAGCTATAGAAATAAACTTGAAATAGAATTGAATGCAAACGGCGGGAATTGTAAAGGAAAATTCATTGGTTTTGTGCGTCATCGTGGTTTTTAAAAATCAGGATATATACGGATACTTTTATATGGATCCTACATATCGTTTAATAAATAAGACCGCAGATGTCTAAAACTAAAAAAACAAAACATAAAAAAAGAAAATGAAGAATGATGGGCCGCACTGTGGCGGTTTGTAGGACTGTTGGCTTGCAGCACGAAGGTTCCAAGTTTGATCATATGCATTGAGTTTGCATGTTCTCCCTGTGCATGAGTGGGTTCTCTCTGGGTACTCCAGCTTCCTCCTAAAGTCCAAAAACATGACTGTTGAGTTACGGTAAGTGGATTCTCTAGATTCTCTTTGATTGTGCATAGTTGTTTCCATGTAACATTTGGTAGTAAAATAGTAAAAGTAAGTGAAATCAACTCAGATGTCATCAAGTGAAATTTGCAAAGAATTTCTATGTGGAAAAAGTTAACTAGATTTTTCTATTTAAAGGTACACCATTTTTTTTCAGTGCAGGCAATTTGAAGTATGAAGAAACAGAATAACAGCTCTCACTTACGGAGGTCACAAAATATTCTAACAAAAGCAAGAAAATTAGGCACCAAAATCTTGAAAAAGGTTAAATCTGACACCCTGCATTTAGAGAAGAAAAATATTCTCATTTTTGTTTGTTGCTCTTGGAACCAGATGCTCTCTGTTCAAAACACAAAGATTGCTACCCTGATGAACTTCTCTGAAAAGGTCACAAGTTATCCCTCTGTTACCATGGAGATCTAGTTTTTAGTCTACAAAAACATTTGCTTTTTCCTCAACATAGAGGAACAAACCCAGCATTGAACTTCTTTAAGCTTTGTTGTGCAGCCCTCAGGTCAACAGAAAGAAGGGCAATCGCTTTTTCACTTAAGCACAAACACACACATTCTCGCCTTTCCATAGGTAGTGAGGACCGCATGTTGGCTTCCATCGATTTTCAGTCATTTTCAACACTAATCCTAACCAGTACCATTAGTTAATGGTTAGATTACTTTATCATTACGGGAGTGGTGGACTAGTGGTTAGGCTATAGAGCTTGGTATCCTGACGTTCTGAGTTCGAAACCCACTCCCACAGTCTGCCACTCTGGCTCTCTGAGCAAAAGACCCTTAACCCTACAATGGTAGCCCACTGCTCCCCAAGGGGAGGGGTTAAATGCAGAGAGTGAATTTAGTTGCTCTGTACTTGTGACAGTGGAATGACAATAAAACACTGAACCCCCCCGCCAAAAAAAAACACAGTGAAACCCTTACCATTAACTGAGCTAACCAGCACAAAATAGCTCAAGAGGAACATAGAATTTCCCTCATTTTTTAACCACCTGTCCTCAATTTAAAGGTGAAATCAGAAAAATGTTGGTCAGTCTGAAGCCCAGACAGGGACACACATCAGCTCACAGCAAACACCACAGCATGATTTATAAATTCAGACAATTTTTAAGTCCTGTAGAGACGTTCTCTCACAGCATTACTAATATATTTAATATATCTAATATTATAATGAGTCTGCATTTTTTTAGAGGTTCTTAAATTAGTTTAAAAATACTTTAACTACAAAGCTTAAACTTTAGCAAAAACAGTTAAACCCCAAATATTCATGAGATGTAATATCGTTAGTATTATCTTTTTATTGAATTTAACTAAAAGGTGAGGTCTGGAAGTTTATACCACGATGTCATCTTTTTGTCAAAATTTTATTAAAAAATAAACCCTTAACCAAAAAGAAAAACAACCTTAAATTGAAGCTAAAGCAGTTTACAGTCTGAGGGAACAATAGCAAATCAAACCAAGCTACTAATAACACTCGCTCTTGACCAATAAGAATGTCAACATCCAGCAGACCAATAGAAATGTGTTTTCACCCCAAAGCCCGCCCCCACAAATGAAGAGAACATCATCTGTAAAACTCAATTTAAAAAGACTGCAATTCATAAACTACAATTTAAAGGAAAAGTCGCTCATATTTAGAATTCAAACTTCTGAAAGTTCTTTAAATCTGAAATGATTCCATCCTGTTCAATAAATGATCAGTGTTTTAATTCAGAGTAATTTTCATGTGAATGTGCTTTACTGGAGGCATCCACGTTTGTCAAAGAACACTACTGCCACCTACTGGTTAGTGACATTGTCACGGTGCGGTATCGGCTGTTGATCAAGTCCCAGTGCTGTATCTGGTGTTTGTCACAACGCGCTATTATCCAAGTCATCTTGAAAACATTCTTCTTCCAAATGTTGGCTACATATTACGTGTTTTTTCTCTGGCCAGAAGTTCGATGGCAAATCCTCCCTCTTCAAGTTGGCGATCCAACGACCAACCCGTCCCTCACAATAAGTGGAGGATCAGGAATCAGAAAGGTGGAATAACTCTTTTTTCCACTTTTACCCGATGTATTCCAGCATCCAGCTGCCATGCACGTAAGGCATTGTCAGTTTCACTATAGCTCTGGTGAATTTCAATGGTGAAGTCCTCTGGAAATCTTCAATAATTGTTGTTGATTGCAGATGTGTCTAGTAGTTCCCGATTGATTTAGCTTGGAAAGCGGGGAGAATGGCGCTAGGCTTACCGCACCGTGGACGTCAAAAGCTGGAAGATGGCAGGATATGCTGCTGAGAGGGGGTGGACTCTTCTGTTTTAAAAAAAACTACAATTCGGCAAATGAGTTGATTCCTTCCTGCTATCATCGCAACCTCTGTCCCTTTACAGGAGAACAGAAGACTTCGCCTATTCAGCCAGGCCAACTATTCCCTCTAATGACCCCCCTTTCAGAGACATAGACAGGTATGGGGCATTGCAGGCTAACAAAGAAACCAAACGACCCCCATTCCAGAGGGGTGGACCCGTCCATCAGGGTCAATTAACATGTGAACTTTTTGGGAACTCAGAAGGGAGGTGTTACTATATTTGTGCAAAAATGGCCGCTTCCAGACTCAGTGATGCGATGAAAAACAAAAATTTGTTTTTATTTTTTACTAATTGAAGCTAAATCCATTAAATCACTGTGAACGTATTAGTTTTAGGTATTGATCATTCATTGCTGACCAGACTTTTCCTTTAAAGACAAAAAACTTGAATAATAAAAAATGAGAACATAAAATTTGTAAATAAATAAATAAATTTGTAAATAAGGAGATTTTGGAAATAAAAATTCTGGCTTAAACTTTGACTCCGGGTTTAACCGCTTCCTGGTTGATGCTTAAAGGGGAAAATAACATCAAGCTGATTACAGTAAATATTAAACAACAGTAACCCCCAGGTCGCTGTTAATAATCATCATTAATCCCTCCCGGGTTTATTGCAGGTCAGTTTCTTTGGACATTTGATGATGACGCGCCACAGCAAAGCCATTCAGCGCGTCTGTCATCATCTGTTTCTGCAAAGCTGCGTGTTTTCCTGCTATGATGAAGCCGCTGGTACTCACAGGTCTGCAGGTAAACACACCGCAACCTCCACTGCCTGTCCTGCCTTTTCCGCCTGATTTGCATGGACAGGGGGCTGAGGCTGCTTTGGACTCTTATCTCCTCTGCATCGGTCGCCATCATTTTCACTTCTCCTCCTCCGCACCCCGCCCCCACCCGTGACACGTGAGCGAGAGCGCGCTCCGTGCTGCGCGTGCCCGGGGCGGGATTCACCTTGGTTGTGACTGGATCACCATGATCAGCATCCCAGCTGGTGAAAAAGTTCATTGGAAGAGCAGCAATGATAAATGTCAGGATGTTTGCAGCCCAACATGAATGTCTGTGGAAGATCTCAGGTTTGAACTTATTTAAAAAACATTATTTCACCCTGAGGACAGTTCAACCAATGATGGAGGAAATGATTCCAGCACTAAGCTTTGATGATGCTTTTATAATAACAAAAAAATAAAGTTAAGAAACACCAAATAGTGGTTGTTGGAAAAAACTTCCTGTGAGTTAGAAGGAATCCCATCTATGGGTAAAAGTACTGTTTTTATTTAGTTGGATTTTATTGTTTTTAGTCTAAAACCTACAGTAAGGTGCAGTGTTGTAGTACTCGAGATCGGTCTTGGTCTCAAGACCATTTTTTGATGGTCTCATCTCGGACTTGACCGCATTTGGTCTCAGTCTGGGTCTTGGCTGAGGATTTCGGCATTTTATTTCCAAGACCCGGTAAAAGACCACAACTTTAATGGGGAAATAACTGTGTCAGAATGCGTGAAGGTTCTCAGTCATCCAGGTCATAGTCATTCCGTAAAAATTCAAAAATATCCACTGGACTTGGTTCAAGATTTGAAGACGTTTTAAGCCACCTCTCAGGAAGCTTTCTCAATTCAAATGTCTGGAGTTTTGAGTCTTATATAGACAACGCCTTGTATAAACTTGGAAACATGCAATGGTAACCCGATGAATGGGTGGGTGGATTCCATCGTTAGCCTGTAATATCTGAACCTGTCTATGATTCACAGAAATTCGATTAGTTAAAGGGGATTACTTGCCATTAAAGGGGGATTGTCTCCTGTAATACCTGAAACCTGTCTATGATTGTTAAGGGGTTGGTCGTTAGGAGGTATTGTTCACCCGGCTGAGGCGGGTGAGTCCCTCGTTCTACTCTGTGATGGGGTGGGGGTTTTGATATCTGGAAGGGATCATGTCTATATGATTGAATTGTATGTTTTTGGAGCTGGAATCTGAGTCCCCACGCTCTGTTTTAAAGTTGTTTTTCTCTCTTAGCATAGATGGCTTCCTTCACGCCCTCTCAAACCACTTATTTTTCTTTATCCATAATATGGACATTCTGGTCCTCAAAAGAATGTCCTTTGTCCATAAGGTGTAGGTGTACTGCGGAGTCTTGTCCAGAGGCGGCCGCTCTTCTGTGTTGGGCCATGCGTCTGTGGAGAGGTTGTTTTGTTTCGCCAATGTAAAGATCAGAGCATTCCTCGCTGCACTGAACAGCATATACCACTCCGCTCATATTTGGTCTGGGGGTTTTATCTTTGGGATGCACTAGTCTCTGTTTAAGGGTTTGGTTTGGCAGAAATGTACTGGGATCTTGTGTTTAGAAAATCCTCTTGAGCTTTTCAGACACTCCAGCAACATAAGAGGATTGTGATGTTTTTGGTTGAATTTTTCCCATCGCTGTCTTCTGTTTCGTGTCTTTTGGATTTCCTTACTGATTTGATAAATGGCCCGGTTTGGATATCCACAGGTTTGGAGGCACATCTTTGATGTGTTTCTGTTCTTTTTGCTTCCCATCTGTTTAGTAGGGACATATTCTTGCCGGTGTTGTAAGGTTCGATGACTGAGAGTTTGTGTGGGCAGTGGGTGAGGTGTGAGTCAAAAGAAGATATTGGTCCTGTGTGAGTGGGTTTCCTATACACTTCAATGTTGAAGCTTCCATCTCCTTC
>JAGKQL010000017.1:1299845-1323679 GCA_018398635.1 Cyprinodon brontotheroides | reverse complement strand
TTATTGGATGCTTGGATTCAAATCCAAGCTATAACCCGCCTCATTGGTAAATGCAGTGAAGGAGATCAATCTATTTTTTAACAAATTATCTCATAACATATTTTCACAACTTGGTGACAAATATGGATTTATTTAAAAAAAGTTATATAATATAGCTTTAATCTGTATATGAGAGAGAAACAATAGAAATGATTGGCTTTTTTCAGTTTTACACATTTTACAGAATTTTGCACATTGTTTTGAAATAGCACATTTAAAAACAACATAAATGTATGTACTGTTCATGAAGAGAAAATACTATTTTGATCGACTTCAATTAATTGTTTGAAATTCTGTGATTACTACACAGAAGTACTAAATAAAGTTGTTAATGTTTAGTCCAGTTCTGTGTGTTAAATATCTAGGTGTTTTTATGTGAATGTGGGTCTTTTAGATCAATTTTAGTGATTTTGATCATGTTTCACATTTTATTGTCACATACTGGCGCTGGTCTTGGTCTTGACTTCGGTCTCGGACCCTAAAAGTCTTGGTCTTGTCTCGGTCTCGATACACTCTGGTCTTGGTCTTGTCTTGGTCTCGGGTTAGGTTAGGTGGTCTTGACCACAATACTGGTCAGGTGCTTTCGAATGTAAAGGGTAGCACTAAACCTAACACACGTTGATTGATTTCCAGGGTTAGCTGAGGCGCTTATATCTAATTCAGCTCTTTCTTAGTTCTATATAACATGAGTATTTCATGATAAGAACGGTTTTAAGGATTTTAAAAAATGTCAACAGAATCAGAAAACAAAGTTCCAGTAGTAGGTTGTTCCACAATATAGGAACCAGAGGTTAGGCATGAGGACATTTACGGATATTTAGGCTTTGTGTTTTAAAATAAGGTTATAAGGGACAGAGTGTTGAGTGAAAAGCTGACGCCTGGAGCCTCGCCATTAATTAGCACAAGAAATTTATAACCATTTTTAAATTCAGCTTGGCTCCGGTGTAAGAAATGACAGACTGCGGTGGTTTGGGAGAATGCATTCTGAATATAGAAGGCATAAAAAAGAGCATCACTGTAGCCTTAACAGGAGGACAAAAATGCATGGATAATAATATCTAATATCTTTAAGTGTTTCTTAAATAAAAGAAACAGCTGGGAGAAATAAATCAAATGTGTTAATCTATACCTAATAAAGTAATCGTATGATAGATCTTTGCTTGCGTGTGTTTAGGAGCAATTATCAAGAAATCTGTCACATTTGTGTTTATTTCCTGAAAGCTACTGATGAGCTGATCACTGATCCTAGATAAACGTTGCATATGGGGGACATAAGAGCGCTGCAGCGCCATCACTGAACATTTCCTCGCAGGTATTTTAAGATCATTGTACACCAGTGGCGGATAAAAGGCCTACGGGGGGGTAATGCTGCACACTCAATCAGACTGACAGACTGATGCCGGGAAAAAAACACAAACAGAAACAAACAAAAAATAAAGAGGGAAAGTCTGTCTCTGACTCTATGAGTAGGGATACTAGTGTAAAAGAATTGGTAAACATCAGTCTAGATCAGAGCGTTTCTGAAATTAAATTAGAGGTTAATTTGACGTGATAAGTTATATGACAACCTGCCTTCTCCTCTCTCTCTCTCTCTCTCTCTCTCTGTGCATATATGTACCTATATTCACAGAAAGTGATATTTGGTGTAGGAAGTCTCTTTAATATAGAGTTTCCTTTGCTGTCTTTGTTGTGACCCACAGTGTCCGTCTGATTATTGCGTTAACGACACACCTGGTACTCTTGTTCTTTACTCTGTCAGGGTTGAGCACATGTAACTTCATTATTCAGTTATAACCAGTCTGTGTGGCATCCTTCATTGTTTACTGTATTTGTGCTTCTAGTTGTCATTTTCTAGCCAATTGTTTAAATCTACTTTAGTTGACCCACTTTGAGGGAAACTTTTGTCTAATTCCATGGTGCTGTCCATGGTGCTGAAATGGCCTATCAGAAGCTGAGCTGCTGGATTGTCGGAGGTTTCCAGTTGTTTATGCTACTAATTTATTAATGGTGTCATACTGACTGTGTTTAATGTCTGGTTTGCTTTGTTTTTACTTCATATCTAATCATTAATGAAGAAAACTGGGTAATTGTTTTCATCTACTGTATGATACCTCTTCATATTTTATTTCTTTATAATTGTGAAGTTAAAACCGTTCATTCAGTGCCTTTTAAAGAGAGACCAAATACATTAAAGAGCAAGATCAGATCTGCGATACAAATTGTTAGAAAGTAAAACATCCTAAAATCTATAAGGATCCACGACGAGTCCCAGTCCCCATCTATGATATGACAATTGCTCTTTGCCTGTTTGCAGCAATGCCTCACAAAGAGAACTAAATCTCTAACTTTGGTAGGCTGGTTCTCTATGCTAAGAATAGTTATATAAGGCTAATTTAACAATTATCTGTCATGGTTTAGTGCAAGGGATTTTTTTTTTTACAAGCTTTATATCTAAAAAAACTAGATGTTTTGTAAATTACTGCTTAATGTCAAGACTTTTTAATCAAGCAAGAAATCACTAATTACAATACTTTGAGCAAATGAAAGTAGGGGTACAGCTGAAGGCTCCACAGCCCCCCGTAGATCCGCCCCTGTTGGTAACTCTCATTAAAGCAGCCTCAGTGGAGCGTTACGTTAGAAAGCGGATGAAACCTATAATTTAGAAGTTTTCACATCCAGTCTAGCTAAGCTTGGACTGTTTTTAAAGCAAATGAGCTGATCTTTATATTTCTGGATGCCTTTTGGTAACCATGCAATGTTCTGTTATATGTTATCTTGGTCTAAAATAGACATTATGCATCATGTACAGAAAGGCTGCCTTTGTAAATTTCATCCAGTCTATTAATGTAGTTTTACATCCATTGTACTCTAGCAAACTATTATTTAATTCACATTTTTCATGTTCCCACATTTACTCTCAGTAAAGTTGTGTTATTATGTTTGTACTCCTTTGTCCTCTTTTTAAATCCACTTGAGAACCTCCAAACAGAAAATGTGTTTATTTTTTATCTCTATTAAACTCTGAACAGCTCGGCTGTTCATTGATTTGTGCTTGAATAATGCTTTTTTTTTTTTTTTTCAATCAAATGATTTTTGGAGTGTAAGCACTCCAGGATATTTTCTGTCACTCTCTTTGGGGCACTTAGGATTACTTTTGTCCTTTTCGACATCTCTTTATTTTTTTCTATTATTAGTTGTAATGATTTGACTTTTCATTAATATTTTTCTTTTCATTCTTTTCCACATTAACTTTACTCAGAATGTTTAAAGCATCACATTTCAGAATATAGCAGGTTTGAGGAAAACACACAAAAAACGAATTTATGTTGTTAGTTATCAAAACCACAAATCCACAGATAGAAACGAGCCTTTATTTCTGTTAGATTTATTCAATGATGATTATAAAATGAATGTTTGTTCATATGAAACATTGTAGAAATGAAATGCTCCACTCCTGTCTTATGATTCGATCAGGAGACCAAACTGCCTTGTGATTCAGTCGTGGAGCGTCCGGTCTTATGACCTGATCAACTGTCCTGTCAGAACAATACTCTGTTTGTAACCAGGTGTCATGTTCTGTTAATAAAACGCTCTGCAGAGGAGATCCGGTGGGAGACAGTGTGTTTGAGTCTACAGGACTGTCTCTCCTCCTGCAGGAGCTGTATGAAATTCCCTTACTGTGGATTTCAGTCCTTCTTTTACAAAACCTACATTTTTGAACCCAACAATTTCCACAGGGGGAACATCTGGTTTCAGATCAGGAAGCTCTTCTTCTTAATATACATCTAACCTCAACAGGTTGTTGACAGATCCTCCAATAGTTGGAAGGTGCAGAGAAAAACTGATCCGATGAACATTTCCGGGTGCAGCTATGATGCAGTAACTCAATGTATCGCATAGCAGTTATCTGAACCCAGACGCCTCTGAAGTCTTTAAAGACAAAACTTATCCCTCATTTTTCTGCGTGATCTGTCATCGTTTTATTCATCGTTTCTGTCGTCCCTTTGCACCTCATCACCCTCATTTTTCTCCATCCTCTTCGTCTTTTTCATGATTTCAACGCTACAGAGAAAGTAAAAGCTGACACGCCGTCATGCCTTTTGTGTGTGAAGGGTTCAGTTAGTTGGTACAGATACGTAGTGAAGAGTGACCTTAGATAAGTATACTAACATTTATCTCAACCAAAAGGTCTAAAGAGTCACCCCCCGAGAAAAAGATGAAAAATTTCTTCATTTTCTGAGGAACGCTTTAAAGGCTTTGCTCACATCAGACATCCGATCAATATGTTTCAGAAACATCTTACTTCCAAGAACAGAGAATTTCTGGTTCCATGAAAAACCTGCCCTTGGTAGATAAAAGCACAGGTTTTAAGCTTTTCAAAAATGTTCAAATGTTCTGTTTTTCCCTGTTATTCATGCTGGATTATTTAATGACAGTGAAACACTTTGATCATTTATTTTTCTACAGACTTTGACTCATTTGAACCCTTTAGACCCAAAGTGAGAGAAGTTGTGTTTTTTCATCATTTCTCAAATTTAACAAAAGAAACAGGGATGTTATAGTGATGCAGCTGCTTCTCCTTTCCAGATGGGGTTTGACTCTCTTATGTGTGAAAAAACTTGCATCTCTACATAGAAATAAAACACAACTCATGCGTCCTCCCCAGGATGAGTGGCATGTTTAAACTCTACATAGATTGGCATCATTTTCACCTCCCAATCTGTTTCCTATCTACACAGTTTTAAACTCTGATTGTGAACAAAAAGTTTCCATATCCTTCTAGATTTGTAGAGTTGTTAACTTTCCATGTGGAACTAAACTTTACAGAGGAAGCTTTCTACCTCGTTTGGTCAGACCAATCTAATCTGAAACGTACGATTGAGATTTCAAAACAAAAATATAATTATAAATAGAACTGATCACATTGAATCTGCTTAGAGGCCAAATGAGGCTGAGGCATTTTCCTCTGGGTAGCAATTGGTTTATTACCAATAGAATTTACTTTACTTCTTTTTTTAAATACACACTTAGAGACACAGTTTCCAGGCTCAGTTGTAGGAAAAAAGAATAACAGCCTACAATAAAAAACAACAACAAAACAAACCGAAAACAAAGCAAACTATAGAAATGTTGCACCACAAACCAAGAAGGACACCACCATGAAAGTCCACCACCAACATTTTCCTGTGACAAATACAACATAAATTAGAGAAACATAATGAAACCATCACAAATACACCATTAAGTTACCTTATAACAAGTTGATCTAAATCAAATAAATTATTCACAATCCATAAGTGGAGCATGTGCTTTAATCCATGCAGCAGGATTTAGGGATTCAGTGGAGGCAAACAGCAGGGCTGAAATGAAGCATGGCCAACACACTGTATAAAAAGCTATTAGAAAGTTAGTATAACAGTTACATTTCATCATTTCAAGGCAATCCTGGAGCACCAGTGCAGGGCTGCAGGTTGGGGGCCACAATGGCAGTGAGTCAGCCACTGGATAACAGTAAAAGACCAACAGCAGCTTCACTTTAGCTCACAATGCAATGGCTTCTATTAAGGTAAAGGATTTGGTAAACTTCTATTAAAACTAGGGTGGCCAGATGTCTGGCTTTGTGTGGAACCATGCTGCATGTTTTGTATTTTTTTTAACTTCTTTCCTCCCGTCCCACAAATCTTAACAACCTACAGTAGTAGCCATTCAATATGTCCCCACTTTCCTTGGCTGGTCCCCTATGATTCCTTTTTAAACGTCAATTTTTGTACTAAAACATTCTTTCTGTCATGATTTGTGGACATTAAGATCGAAAGAGAAGCTTTATCTACCGGTCAGATCCTGTAATTTAGTGAAAGGGTGGAGTCAGCATTGCAGCCAATGTTTGCAGGGTGAGAAAAAAGCAGTTCTCTTACAGAAAATTAGTTACACACATACTTAATAAAAGTCCCTACTGCATTGTTTTTCATGCACAGCCTCATCCACTGTATATATCTGTTATTTTAAGCTAATTTCGATAACATAAGATTTGTTTATGTAGTTTTGGTTTGGGTAAAATATTAATGAATGCTTAAAAGTTAATGTCGAGCACTGAAGCCTGGTACTTGTTTTTAATATTTGCTGAGGAATAGATACTATCAGAGATGGGAAAGGCCAAAAAAAGGCCAGTGGCTGAATAAGCAGCACTGGTCCAACAAACCGGAGGGATAAATGGTGAGGCCAAGTGTCACCATGGGAAAGAGCACAGTTACACAAATAAACTAACTTTCCAATAATTTTAGAATTTGTTTAAAATGAGTCTATGCTTTGATTGTAAAAGCAACTTTTATTTTTGCCAAATGAAGGTTTGGGATTTAACTTATTCAGGCAGTCAGATAATCTGGAACTTTGTAGTCCAGAGTTACCTTTGCCCTCCTTGTTAGGTTCATAATAAAAGTGGTAACTTTATGATAAACTTTTCTTTTCCACCTTCAGACATGCTTCAGGTAGGCTGCATTGATAATATTCTGTTTCTGATATAACCCTGTGAGACAAATTTTATCTTCATCTAACCTACGGTAAATTCCTCGTTTTCCTCCGCTGTTTCCTCACAGCAAAACTTTATCTTCAATAAGTTCTGAACTTCTTCATGGACTGTGAAACAATAAAAGAAGTAAAAGGAAAGAAGGTTGATTGTTGCTCTAAATTAGTTGCATTCCGTGATGTCATTGTCATAAAGTGTGAGTTTTTGTGGTGACTGTTGACCGCTGATTTCTTCCCGTCTCCACAGGAACATTTACCCCGAAGGCAAAGAGCCGGATTGAAAGGTCCAGGTCCCCATTTTGGATTCATAAGGTTCAAACAGGGAGTCCTGGCGTTAGTTCCAGGTTTCCATATAGGGTTGAACATCGTCACATCAGCAATGTCTTCTCTTAGAAAGGTTTCAAAGAAAGGAGAAGATGAGGTAATAACCCAAATGCCAAACTTAATGTTTTTAAATCCTTTCATTGTGGTTATTTTCAGTTTTTTTCTTTTCCATTGTTGCTAAAGGGAAATCAGCAATTATTCCCTTTTCATATACAACCCAACCTTTACCTCTAGTTTGTCCTCTCTGTGGGTCTTAATGGAATAATTCTTGAACTTCTGAAGGAGAGCAATGGAAGGTCGGATGTTAAGCATTCTTTGAAAGCTGCAGGATTTAGCAATGTCGTTTGTGATGTTGGGAAGGTAGTGTGTCTGATAATAGCTGTGGGGCTTGTTTGAGCTCTTCTCTTGTCCTTTCCATTTGCTTTCATTTTCTCTTCCTTTTCTTCTGTTCTCCTCAATGACAGAAGGCAATATGAGCCGCCCTCTCTACAGGGCTAAACCAAGAGAGGTGCTCTAGTTAGGTGCCATAAATGGCGTAAATATGTCACAGATTAAAGTACCTTCACTTTTCTCTCACTGTCACCAGAGTAAATTCATTGTAGACAAAGATAACAGTTTTATAGAAGTTAGTCCAGTTACAAATTTTGGTTTTGTACCTTCTGGTGTTGCTAGCATCATGGATAGGTTCCTGGATCTTCTTGCTGTGGTTTTCCTTCACTGATCTGATGGCACGGTTTCAGTTGGCTCTCGCTCCTCAGAGCCTCACCAGACTTGAAAGCTGAGTTTCGTGCTTTTAGCGATTTCTGAATCTCCTCATTCATCCAGGGTCACTGGTTGGCTAGGGTGGTGATGTTCCTTTTGATGTTGACGTCTTCAATGCATTTGTGGATGTAGGCTTACACAGTCATGGCATACTCATCTATGTTTATTTTGTTTTCAAAGGTTGCTGCAGCTTTGTTTCTCCATGACCCCCTAAGACCACACTCTGACTTCTTTAGGTGTTGATTTAGCCCTGATTAGCTGGGGCCTGTTTGCAGGAATTAGGATGACAGAAAAGTAATCTGATTACCTGAGGTGGGGGCGGGGAGCTGCTCTAAATGCACATTTGATGTTAGAAAAGGCTAAATCTAAAATGGTTTGACCCAGAGTTGCAAAGTCCAGATGTTGGTAGAAATGAGGGAGAACAGTCTTCAAGTTAGCCTGGTTAAAATCCCCAGCAATGATGAAAACACCTCTCTGTGTGCAGATTAAGGATAATCTGGAATGGAGTCTTCATGACCTCTTTTGTATTAGCACTGAGGGAGACATAAACAGCAGTGATGCTAACCACACTGAACTCTCTGGGCAGATAAAACAGCCTGCAGTTAACAGTCAGAATCTATCTACTGATCTAGCATTTTTACACCAGCTGTTGTTGATGTAAACATGCACCATGATTCAGTCAGGATGATAGCACAGCAGTAACTAAACGTTTTTTGAAGAGAGTTTGAGTCTGAGATTGTCCATTTTGTTATCCAGTGAGCGGGCGTTGGAGAGCAGGATTGATGGCGTCGGTGTTCTGTAGTAATTCCTTCTAAGCTTCGCCGTTAGCCCGCCTCTGCGGCCCCTCTTATGTCGCCTAGCACACCGCTGCTTCTGGACCTCTCTTCGGCGTGGCCTGTTCTGTGAGCCTGCTGCTTCGTTGGAATCTGTCCTTGGCACTCCACAGCTTTTTAAATAATCAAGAAAATCATATAAATAAAACAATTATAAGAATAATAAATCAGAAGTCATTGGAACGCTGGATTAAGGATATGAACTAATATATTTAAATAAAGAAACCATTTCATGACAGTTATTTTGCATCTCATCTCAAGACACAACATTTAACCATTTTTATAAAGCTTTCTCATAAATGTATAAAACCAAATACATTCTCTAAGAGCCTTTGACTTCAACTACAGACCACCAATTCAAATTTAGAAGCATGATATTTTCTTTTAAATTTCTTATAAATTCACAGTTTTAGCAAAGATTCTAGCCAACAACAGCAATTTGTCTGCGTTGTTTGGAGATGAATTAAATCTAGAGTAATTTCTCTCTGCCTCTCAATGCACAGTCTATAAAATAAGCTCTTCTAAACTTGCAACCTCCTGTAGGAAAATGCAGTATGCTGCAGGACGCTACACCATAAACTCCTAGATCAAGGAATGAGACAAGATCCAATGGATGAAAAATGAGCTCTTATCTATGTTTAATTCATCCAGGAGGCTGAGGAACGTTGTCAGCCAGAGGATGTAGCTTCATCCAGCAGTAAACATTGTTTAATCTTCAGTCTACAGTTTGTGATAAAGTGGTCAGCTACTCTGCTCTGGTCACTTTGTTTTGTTTGCATTAAATATTAACAGGTCCACAGTTTCAGCACTACACCCACTGAATTGTTGTTGTAACAGCTTAATGCATTGTTCCTCTTAAATTGTATTTTTCTTATTTTCTTTCTAAGCCGTTCTCCAACCCTTACAGTTGTTATTTTAGCACACGCTTGCTTAAAGTTCCAACGGTTTCAGGTTACAATGAAAACACAGGAGGACAGTCAGTCCTGGTTGCTTAGGATGCGGTGACAACATTCACAGCACATTTGAACTATTAATATCTTTTAATATGTTTATCATTTTATACTGTGCTTATTGTGTCTTACCACTATTAAAGCAACCTAGCTTTAGGTAGTGTTAGCATACTCTCACATGCACTCTAATCCTTCAGTTTGATACTGCATGGCCTTTCTGTCTTCCTCATATAGTACGGATGTTTAATCCATCTGCCAACAGCCTTTTCTGGTTTTCCTTTTTTACCGAGTCTGATAACAGCAATAAACGGTGCAGCAGTGGGTAGATTGTTGTGTTTGTCTCCCTGCAAATTACATTAATGCAAACTGGATGATTTAAAATGGTTGTGATGGCAAATATATATATTTATCTCTCTCTCTCTCTCTCTCTCTCTCTCTCTCTCTCTCTCTCTCTCTCTCTCTCTCTCTCTCTCTCTCTCTCTCTCTCTATATATCTCTCTCTATATATATATATATATATATATATATATATATATATATATATATATATATATATATATATATATATATATATACACAGAAATGCAAGCCAGTTTGAAGAAAAGCTGTTCCAAACACAGCATAGTTTGACCTGCAGCATACTGTAGTGAAGCACGGTGTTGGCTCCTGAGGCATTTTGCCTGATTACCAAAGAATACAGGCAAGTCAGTAAAGTTATTTTAAGGCAGAAATGGACAAACTGAGGTTAATTCTTTCCACCAATTGAGGAAATATAATAAGACACAAAATTATGTTGGCTTTAAGAGAAGAAATAGTCTCCAACATTTTTTGCAGTTAAAAAAGCAGGTGCGTAGAAATTAGTAACATGGTTGATGCGGCGCGTCCAGCAGCTAAAGTTCAATTTTTCCAACTCCAGCAGCTGCTGCTTCTAAAGCGCATTGATCGCCTCAGATGCTCTGAAGTTCATGAGGCGCTGCTCCTGCAGCTGTAGACCCTGCAGGACCTTTTGCTGCACCTTGAAATCCCAAATATCTGCTCTATGTTCCTAATTGCTGTAAATAAACAGGCTAGATCTTCTGCAGGTAACGGGCCTTTCTCCTCATGAGTGGTCAGGTGTTGACGAGCCTCCGGGATTGAGATCTTTGTCCATTAAGATGCTCCTCAAACTGTGTTGACTTGATAAGGGTCATACATCAACATTGGGCAACTTCCAGTAGGTAATTAAGAAAATACTGGACGTTGGACTAAGTTAAGGGAAGTTAAAGGAGTCGTGTTTAAACTGATGGTTTGGAACGGAAGGTTGAAGGAAGAATGAACGGGGCCATGTATTGTGAGATTTTAAGCCAAAACCTCTTTCAATCAGTGAGAGCCTTGCAGGTGAAACATGGCTGGATCTTCCAGCATGACAATGATCCCCAAACACATCGCCCAGGCAACGAAGGGGTGCTCTGTAAGAAGCATTTCAAGGTCCCGGAGTGTTCTAGCCAGTCTCCAGATCTCAACCCCAAAGAAACTGGAGTTGAAAGTCCGTGTTGCCCAGCGGTACGGCACCAAAACATCACTGCTCTAGAGGAGATCTGCATGGAGGAATGGGCCAAAATACCAGCTACAGTGTGTGCGCAAACCTGGTGAACACTTCCAGTGAAAATTTGACCTGTCATTGCAAACTAAGGTTATGTTACAAAGTATTGATTTGAACTTTAGTTATCGACCAAATATTTAGTTTACACCATAATTTACAAATAAATTCTTTAAAAATCCTACTGTGTGATATCCTGGATTATTTTTTTCATCTCTCATAGCTGAAGGGTACCGATGATGAAAAATGACAGACCTCTCTGATTATTCTAAGTCGGGGAACTTGCACAATCTGGCTGACTAAATACTTGTTGGCCTCACTACATGGAAAACACTAAGACTCGGGTAAAAACACATTTTACATTTTATTGTAAGACATTTTAAAATAACTTCAAGAGTGCAAATATTAGAGAAGAAAAACAACAACATGCCAGCAACACAGTAATGTCATACATTAAAACCAGAAGACAGTTTAAATATAAGGTGAAGCATCTGGATGAAAAAGGATCCATCTAAATCAAACACAGACCAGTAATAGAGATGAAACAGACTTCAAATAAGCTGGTTGTTTTTTCAGCAATCTCTTTCCTGACTGCCTGTTATACTGATTCCATGTCTTATTCCGTCTGGTACGGACCTAAATGTGCAAAACTCACCGTTTCCATGTATGTCACTGATCTCCTTGATTTTTAAAAAAATGCTGTGCAAACATTATTTGCCTTGATTTTTTTATTGCATTTTTTATTTTCATTATTAAACAGTTTAAAATCAGACTAAAAAGACCTGAGAAAATGTACAACATGCTATGATGATTCACTTAACCGTAAAAAAGCCTAGTTTGTCTATTTTCCTAAGATTTAAATGACCTCTGATGTCATGATGGCTGATCAAATTCATGCATTTCATGTATGTGAGAATAATCCTTAATATTCTGCTCTCTGAGCAGCGGCCCCTCGTTTTGGGAAAACATCAAACAGTGATTGCCCGCCTCCCCTCCAGGAGCCTCCTGGCTTGTACGCGTTGCGTCTGCCCTGTAAACAACATGCCTGCATTCTCTGAACGATGATGTAAGGAGGATTATGATCATTTCTGCAGAAAAGTCAGAACAGTCTTTGGAAGGCATAAAATAGCAGGATAATTGATGTTTAATAAGCTGCTTTCAGATCACTGACCGGTCCATCAGAGATATTTGCTGCTATTTAGTAAGACAACCTTCACTTTGAATTCATTCATACAAACTAACGAAGAAAAACAGCTCAATACCACGAAGCTAAAAAAGACAAAATTGATCATAAAAAGACAAGCAAGCAAAAAACGACATGCCTAGAACACATTAGAGGCTGAGGCCTGTGCTTTCAGGCCGATAGCCAAACATTTTCTGCAACAATACTTCCAGCCTTGGAAATGGCCTGATAAATAAATAGTAATACTCCCCCCCATTTTATCTGTTTTCAAAATTACAGCCAACCAGTCCTTGCTCACCTTTTTAAAGGTCAAGTTTGGCTGAGATTAGAATTTGCAGTTGCTAACCTTACCTTTCCATTGCCTGTTTGTCCCTTTTGCAATAATAATGAAGCAAAACAATCTGTAATAAAAGTCGCACCCTAAAAATCCCACGAATGTGTATTTTTCAAATCAGTTTTACAAGAAAGAAAATATTCACTTTTCAAACCCAGGGTTGGATAAAACTAAATGCACCCAAACGGGGTTTATGTAAAACATGTTTATGTAAAAACCACATATAGTGCCAAACAGCGTAATAATCAAAATCCGTTCAGTAGTATTACATTTTTTTTTCTTTGAAAACTTTAACAAAACAAACTAAAACAAGGTGCTCATTAAAGGCACACGAACAAATATTTTATCCCCGACTATTTTCTTATATCAGTATCGTAAATCTGTGCATTTAAAAGCTTGGTACAAATAATCGATTTAACGTACAAAATGCTCCCTATCAAACCCCAGGAAAAACGATGCACATCTATTTTAGAAAGACAAACTATTCAAAGACTAAAAGTTGACATTTTTTAATACATGGCTTTAGAAATACTAACAGCGGCTAGAAAACCTAGTGAATAAAGCAAGCATGGAAGCTGTGCTTAGAGAGCGTTTTTTTTGTGCCTGTTTTTCTAAGTAGTTTCCTGAAATATATTTACACATAATCAACAAATAAGTGTCTAGAAAAGTGTTATAAAATATGACACTAATCCATCACCATGCCTAGAAAGTGTAACCACTACAAATATTTAAAAATATACATTGTTTTTCAGAGCATAAAACTATTTTACTAAATAGCTTGAAACAAAGCTCTAGCAAAAATCCAACCTAACTACAACAAATCTGACGCCATCTTCAGATTCTTTATCAGAGAAAAAAGTTCTTATTTTTTATTCTAATGTATTCATTTGCCCTCTGGAGTAACTTGTGATTGTCAGTCGGACCGTAGAGGCTGAACGAACTGATTAACATCCCAACCCCCAAAGCACATCGCTCTTTAAATGAATCAGATTTGATGTGTTCTGTGAAAAAATATGAAGCTGTACGATTCCTTAGTATTTATTGCTTTCTTGTTTTCACAAGTCAAAATATTCTAGGTTGGGGGGTTTAATTCATTCTGAAATTCATTGAGACATTTTGATAAAGTTTTCATTTTAGATAAACCCTAGAGACGGAGTTCCTGAGGTTATCTAGAGCTATCTTTTTAGTTATGCTGCTATTGTCAGGGTGTGGTGTTGGTCGAGGACCCAAATGCAGAAACAAGTTAACAGGAGCTGAGGCAGGAATCAAAAACCAAAAAAAAATCAAAAAATCACAAAATAACAAAACGAAGCAGAACCAAGGAGACATCAGGGGTAAACCAAAACTCTAGGAGCCAGGGAGAGACGAGGAAGACAGGCAGATGTTAGGACGAGGATCCAGCAAACAGGAACTGAAGAGGGAGGGCTTTAAAGGGACAGAGACAAAGAGAGGGGCTAACGAGGGAATTGGAAACAGGTGAGGGCTGAACAGAGAACAGAGCAAGAGAAAGAGGACACAAGAGGGCAGCAGAGGACAACAAATGGAAAACCAGGAAGACAGGAACTAATAAGAAAACAACAACAAAATAATAATAATCAAATAACTAGGATAAAGAAACATGGTGAAAAGAAAACTAAACACTAGAAATCAAGGAGCAAAAGAAAAACATAACAGAAACAGAAACCTAACAGCTATAAGCTTAGACTGATGGAGGACATAGAGAACAATTTTCCTCGTTTGGCTGAACTCTATTTCTTTATCCTATTCTGCAGTTGTTGTTAGTTCAACCCTTAAATTATAATATATATATTATATATAATAGAAGCTTCATCTATTCTGGTTCTGTTTGGCAGTGACACCATCCTAAACACAGCTATGGGCTCAGCTTTACTTGTCCTCTCCTTTATTCTTTTTACATGACAATTGGCTCATAGCTCATCTGGTTACCAGTTTCTTGGCTTAGCGTAACCACCTGTGGAGCTGGTTTACCATGACCTTTTCTAACATAGAAAGCATTCATAGATCAGAGCTTCTCTAGTCCTCTTATATGTCTGCTTCTCTCTCCTTGAAGCCCTAGTGAGCCTCGGCAGAAGGCCGATCAAAATACAAACAAACATCTACTGTTGCTCATGCTCTTCAGGAGCAAACCCTGTAAAGTCAAACACTTGATCCAATTGACTGGTTTTCCTTAGAATTTAAGAAAACTGGATGAACTGATTGAATTGCCTCTGTAATGTGCATTGAGATGACATATGTTGTGAATTGGTGCTGTAGAAAATAAAATGAACTGAATTGAACTGTCTTGAGTCCAATGTTCCCATTTTGATGAGTGAAATTCAGCAGCTTATGCAGGGACCTTTGTGGTGTCCAGCCTAACTTCCTTCTTGTGGAAAGCTATCTTTGATCTGCACAGCCTCAGTAACCAAACCGTGGCCTATGTCATGTACAGACTGATTTTAAAGATCTGGATTCCTTGCAGATTTGATGCAAAAGCAAACTACAGTTAAAGCCTAAGAGTTTAATTTAGAGAACAAACAGCATTGTAAAGACCAAAGAACCCAGCATACAAATTATAGAGAAACATTTGTAGAAGGTCAAAGTGGGACTAGAATCAACATATTAATCTTATGACCACAAAACAGGCTTAAATCTGAGGCAACTGGAATTTCATCCAGTTTTTTTGATAACCTTTAAAAACCTAGTTGGGAATCTTTGTCAGTTTCCACTAGAGCAATCTGTACTTGGATGGAATTATGATGTTTTTTCCTGAATGAAAGTTCGGCAGCTTTTGATTTAACCCTTTTTTTTTTTTTTGAGGCTGCTATGACCAGGATGACTGAGGATTTCCACTGTCATCCGTACACTTAAAAGTCAGTAGGGAAGCTGCTGTTCCAACCGCTGCATTTCTGAATTCTCCCGAGTGGTGCCCGACTTTTACATGAGTGAATAAAGTGAATGTGATTGGTCATTTATCAAGAGGGCGGGATTGTTATGGCAGAAGGTTCACAAGCTTTGATTGTGGCCGGTTTGTTGGAAGCTATCTTGCTAACCAAAGTTAGCATCTTTAGTGCTAGCAGGTTCCCAATGGGAAATTCCATTGGGACCAAGTAGCACTTAATTGGTGACTTAAGAAAACGACGCTGTCAAGGAACGCTATGGACAGCGGAAACATGCAAGAGGAGGAGAGTTTAGTGTCGGGAGGTCGTGGATGAGTCTCCCTCCGTCATCCATTTTTATTTAGAGGAGGAAAGCGGGGACGAAGATGTTGTGGAAGAGGACGCCAGGGCGCTGCAGAAGCTTGGTTTGTGGTGGTAGAAGGCTTCCAGCCGTACATGTTTGAGCTCCTTGCCTGCAACGCTGCCAGTTCTGTTAGCTCTACGCTCGCCGAAGAAGACACAGACGTCCATCCCTCGTGAACACTGGGACCGCAACTCAATGGGAAAGGAAAGGATTCTGGTTTCAACGCTATGCGATATATCGCGTTTTAATTGTTCAGGCTGACGTGATAACTAACTGACCAGTATAAAGATAGCAAAAAAAAACCCCACAGATTTTAAGACAGGAAATATAAATTTTCTAAATTCTGGGACAATATGGTCTGATAAAAAATACATTTATATACATGTTTAAGCCAGAAGAATGATTTTTACATTTAAATATGATTTCCCTTACAACTTTAGAGAGGCTTTGGGACATTATTTAGATTCTAAACATGGACGTCTTTTAGCCTCCTATTGACTCTAGCACCAAAAAAAACTAATCTAGCTAACACAATATTTATATGTGTGTAAAAGAAGTCCATGATCTTTAAACTTGTGTTTTTTTATGATAAGAATACTTTATCCTCCTTCTTAATAACTACAGCAGTTTTGTTTAGAAATTACAATTCTTGCAGCACAACTGACATTGTTCCCATGGCAGCAATTATCTCCCGTCTCTGATGGTTTGCTGCTCTGAGTGCGCACACTGAACAGCTTGGTTGTTTAACATTTCAGAGTAAAAACACATGTTTATCATTTGTTGGTACATGATGAATATGTAGCTATCTAGAACTGTTCTCTACAGTTTTCCAAACCAAATATAAATGTTTGTTTTGAATAAATTGATCATATCACTGCAAAACCACAGCTAATACAATGAAATAAATGGAGTTTATGAAAATGATAATGTGCTATGTGTTTGCACACTTGTTATTTCACCTTAAGAACTATCGTTTTGAAGTTTAAGCTTAAAAATGTTAGACTTGGTTTAAATCTATATGAGAAATAATCAGCAGATTAACTGTTCTGAATGTATGACTGACTGATTTAAATAAGCTTTAAGGTTGCAATCAGGTATATTTCCTCATGGGCCAGGTGCTTCATCTGAGACCAGAGTCTGGGCAAAACTTTTAAAAAGTATGTTCACAGGTTTTCAGTCTGACTGAGCTTGGACTTTAAACTTTCTTAAACCAGGATCTGGGTTAATAATTCAATCCAGTTTATTTCTATAGCGCTTATTCACATCATGTCATCTCAAGGTACTTTCCAGTTCACAAGATCATCCAGTCAAACTGGTTCAAAGTTTTCTAAGGAGAACCAGCTGATTGCATCAACTCATTGACTCTTCAGCAATCCCTCATACTACGAATACTACAGTAGCAGCCATTCAAAAACAGCATCTTCAGGCCCCGCCCACACGAAGTCAAAACGCAACACAAAAACGCTAATATTTTCCAGAACGTTTGTCTTAAAGACGCAGACGTAAAATAAATGTGATCGCCCACACGAATGCATGAAAACGCTGCAAAATGTATGCCAGGCCTGTAAGTGGCACTGTGGTGCCAAAGCAAAAATAAGAGCGAAGAAATGTTGGGCATGCGCACTAATATTTATACATGGTTGCCCTGCGGGTCCATTTTGGTGGTTCAGTCAAATTCAGGTGCTGAACTATGTGGTCGATATTGCTCTGTTCTTCCTGGAGATATTCCAGAAGAAGAAGATTCTGTTGTAAGCCCGACAGCAGGGTGAGTAGCATGAGCAGCAACCATTCAACACAGTACGGCGCCATTGTTGTTGTGATACTGTGTAACGCATGCGTGTTTAGAGGCGACGCTATGACGCATGCGTGTAAGAAAAATGCGGTTAGAGCTTAAAGATGGAAACGCCAAAACGGCGTTTCAAAATCTTCCCACTCTGAAGGCTTAATAAAAAAAAGATTGTTTACAGACCCCGAAACGCCGGGCCGTATGGATGAGAGGCTGGTTTGGTGAAAAAATTAGTGCGTTTAGGCCAGGGTTTGACTTCGTGTGGACGGGGCCTAAGTAAGCACCAAATGAATTCCTGGATTATTTCCTTTTTAGGTGCACAATAGCAAACGCTTTATGATGGCGTTAGTGGATCCTAATAGCCCCAAAAAGAGATGGAGTATTAGGTATATTTACCAAAACTGCATATTTGAAAAGAGATACTTGTACTCACATTTTTTTGTTAAAAACCTAAATCTAATTCAAGCGGCACATGAATTACGAATTACTGCTTCGGAGTTTTAACTTGATTGATAGATGAAAAGAAAAAGGCAGAGCGGTAGAGGGCATTGGGACTAAATTCATGGAAAGTAAAATAGAGTTTAGAAAATTAACATTTAAGTTTAGCTTAAAACCTATTGGAAGACAGATTAGTGCAATTTAAGCAGACCCACATTTCCCTATCATTTGCATATCTTACAGCATGTGTGCGAAAAGTTGGCTTTGCTACATTCATGCTTTAAAAAAATATTTTTTTTTTGCAAGATTTGATTTTTTAAAATGAACAGGAATCATTAGTTTTTCCTGAACAGCAGAATGATTTTGGTAAAGGTTTATGTCTTCGTGTCCCTGCATTGGAATCATTTTGTGCCACTTGGGTAATTTTCAAACAAGTCTAGCCCAAAGGTGATGAGCCTGTCGGATGAGTGCAGGGCCCTGAGGATCAGGGACAGGGATTGGTTCCTGGCACTGTGGCAAAGTGCTTCCTTGTTGAGAGAGTAGTGCCTCGCTGCCTTGCTGGCCACGCTGCAATGCAGAGCCACTTCCTGTGAGAACTTGAGAATGGAGAACTGAGCCGTCTTTCCTGGGAGGCTGTAAAGTAAATTCCTGTGGAGACATAAAGAGAATTGATTAGATCATTGAACAGACAATCTGTCATGGTTTATTTCACTCAGAGCAAAGAAGTTGGAGAATGAGAAAAAATCCTGCTTTTTTGTTGTTGTCATATTATAAATTAACTAACTTGTGTCTATAGTTCTGCTGCTATAGGTTTAGACTGCTGGAGGACATAGGGACCCCTTTTTCATCATTCTGCTTCATTCTATCTCTATTCTCCCACTCTGTAGAATTTGTCCCAGGTACTTCTTTGAAGCCCCCATAAGGCTTATGTGGGCTCTCCGTGCAGGCGTCAGTCCTCAGTGAAGTCTAGAAGCACAAGATCTATATCCAGCCATTCAACAAAGATCCTCCTACATGGCTGTACATCTTATTTTGACATTTGACCAATTAGACGAGCCCTTGAATGATATATTACCTACTGGAAATTAAGATGAAAAAAGTTAACAAGTCAAGAAAGCCTAGTTAACAATGATATTTAGGTTTATAAACTAAAAAATGTCAGAGCCAGTATCAGCATTAATGCCTCTAAGTTTATGTTGGACCAAAAGCGTTTTTCATGAATTTCTTATAGAAGCACTTTTGTTATTTTTCTTAATTCTTAATTAAGAAAAATTCTTAAATAATTCTTAAGCTATATATTACAGTATCACCAGGAGACCGGGGCCCTGTACAGGCTCTTGGTAAATGTATTGATGAGATTAATGACTGGATGTGCCTCAACTTTCTTCAGCTGAACAAAAACAAAACTGAGGTGATTGTTTTTGGTGCTAAAGAGAAACGAGAGCAGGTTGTTACAGAACTTCAGTCCATACACCTAAAAACCACCAATCAGACCAGAAATCTAGGTGTAGTGATGGACTCAGACTTAAACTTTGAAAAACACATCAAAGCGATCACTAAATCAGCCTACTATCACCTGAAGAACATCTCAAGGATAAAAGATCTGATGTCTCAGGAAAATCTGGAAAAACTAGTCCATGCATTCATCTTCAGTCGGCTTGACTACTGTAACAGCATCTTTACTGGTCTACCTAAAAAATCAGTTAAACAGCTGCAGCTCATTCAGAACTCTGCTGCTCGAGTTCTCACAAAGACAAGAAAAGTGGACCACATTAGTCCAGTTCTCAGGTCTTTACACTGGCTGCCGGTCCATCAGAGAATAGACTTTAAAGTTCTGTTGCTGGTCTATAAAGCTCTGCATGGTTTAGGCCCAAAATACATCAGTGACCTCTTGACCCAGTATGAACCTACTAGACCCCTCAGGTCATCCGGATCCGGCCTTTTATCAGTTCACAGAGTCAGAACCAGACATGGAGAGGCTGCATTCAGCTTCTATGCTCCACATGTCTGGAACAAACTCCCAGAAAGTCTCAGATCAGCTGAAACACTTAGTTTATTTAAATCCAGGCTGAAGACTCACCTGTTCTCAGCTGCATTTACGTAGATTTTATTCAAAAGTTAAAATTCGCCCGTCTCTGTATTCTCTCTTTTTAATTTTAAATGTTTTTAATTTTGAATCACGCTTTTAATTATTTTTAATTGTTTTCTTTCCCTTTTGCTTATAATGTTTTATGTAAAGCACTTTGAATTGTTCTGTACATGAAATGTGCTATACAAATAAACTTGCCTTGCCTTGCCTTGCCTAATATATTCGGGCAAGTTGGCTTTCCTAGTCATTACATCGACATTCATTTTTGTCATCAAAATATCCATATTTTTTTCATGTTCAAAGGTAATAAGTTATTGTCCTGGATTCCAATAACACTATAAGCAGGAAATGTTGATTTTAAAGTATTTCACAGTGCCCTATAAAGGGTTAAAAGTACATCTTTGAAGCCCCTATAAGGCTGATGTGTGCTCTCCATGCAGCTGTCAGTCCTGGATGCTCTCCGCTGTGTCGCCCTGACTGACTCCTGAGGTCTGCAGACTTGGTTTGAACCCAGAGCAGCAGGTGGTCTCCATTAGGGATGGGCTGAGGTTGGGTGTTTGGAAACACACCAATCAGAAGCAGATGTCTTCATTTATGCTCATAGGTTGCGCAGAAACGGCTCTATTAAAGCTAAACATTGACAGACAGCTGCTGACAGGATTCAGTCAGAGTTTTTTGTTCTTGAAGAATCACCTGCTTCTCTTTTTCCCTTGTGTGTTGGTCACTGCAGCTCGGTTGTTTCCTTTTGGTCTGTTTTCAGTCCCAGGGATGCCATTTAATTTTGAACTGGGTCATTCTACCATAGAAAACACAGGAGCTAACCAGTGGTGTATGAACAAGATGACAGATTATAGGTATTCTACATATGCATACGTCATAAAATCCTAATAAAGCTGTTATTCATAAAGGGTGGGAGACATTAATCAACAGAGATGTTGTTTTAGTTCAACTTAGATGATGATTAAATACCCCTTTTTCATCATTCTGCTTCATTCTATCTCTATTCTCCCACTCTGCAGAATCTGTTAGTTCAATCTCTAACGTTCTGCTCTCTCTGCTTTTTCTCATAGTAGCTTCATCTGGTCTGTTCCTGTTTGGCTGTGACTCCATCCTGGAGAGAAATATCAGCTGTGCTGCTGCCATCAACACCTTTGTTTCTAGATGTTGGAGCTTGGCCTGTTTTTCCAGTGTAGTCCTGTTTCTCTCTGACTGTGACTAACTGGATGTGCTCTCTTCATCCTCTGACATGGGAGCTGGCCTCGAGCTTCGTCTGCCTGGCTGGCTGTGTTTTCCTGGACGGGGCAGCCTGTGGAGCTGGTTGACAGTTGCCTTTTGGATCTATTTTTCTTTTTGTATATCTGCTATCTCTCCACTGTCACTACAAGCATGCTTAGCGGGAGGGATTGCTGCTCAATGTGCTAACTCCCTCACAGAAGCTTAGAGATGACAAATTCACAATGAATGGATTCTTACTATATTTCTGGTAAAAAATGCCTCTATGTTGGTTAAAATGCGGCTCAGGTTTTCTAAGTAAACAGTTTAATCGCTGTTCAGCACTCCAAGACCAATTGTTCTAACTCTGTGAACGAATGGTAAATTCCTTTATAAATGAACGTGATTAAGCCTTAATGGCCTCCAAGCATGATGAAGCAGCTAATTTTAGTTTAGATGCTAATGGAAGTAGGGGGACAATTAACATGTCTATTACTGCCATAAACTGTGAATAACACTGAACAGCAGACACAATTTCTTCTCTAAGCATCTAGCAGAAAAGCAGATAGCTTGGAGAGCTGCAGGGGGGAGATGAAGACACAGTGTGAATGCTAAAATCAAACACAACAAGGTTTTACCCTCACAAAAATAACAAGAACACAAATACAGCATCAGATAAGAAAGTCCCCACCAACTGTCAAGGTCGGCTGGACTCTAAATGCAATTTCATTTCATTTACAGTGTTTATTTTCTAACTGTGTAGTTTGACCAGAGTAAATTAATCAGCTAATCTGGAGCAGAGCCAATGAATTACTGTTGCTCCACCCCGAGGAGCTGCTGCCAAGAGGGAAAAAGAAAAAAAAAAGAAAGAGGGCAAAAGAGAATAAATCTCTGAATAAACTATTCCTCCGTTCCTTTTCTCTGCCAGAAGTTATAAAAATGGAGCCTAAGCAGAAGTTCAAATGAATAAACTGATTATTCGCCTTCATCCATAGAAAGGGTAACCTGACTCGCCAGATGGATTTGCTCCGCATATCCATCTGGAAACCTTCCGTTGAAGTAAATTTGGGAAGGGGCTAAAATACTGGTTAGCTGATGGGCCTATGTTGGTGATAGGCGGGCCAAATAAACCAATCAGATCAACGAAGCATATGACGCACTAACAGAGCGATGACGAATACACAACCACAAGCCAGGCTACTCTTGCTGAAACCAGTCAGGAGAAGAGCAAAAACATCTTTTCCTCTGAGAAAAAGCCTCCAGAGCAGTGTTTTGCCTCTTCTTTCAGTGAAGAAATACTCTGTAATTCCCATAAAACTTGCTCGAGAAGCCACGCTTAACGCTTAGTTTCATCGGCTGAAGCCGCCATGTTCTTTAGATCTGAACTGTCAAAGCTGCTTGTTTAATTTGCGTCACACCTCAACTTCGCCTCAAAAGCCAACGCGGATTGAACGTTCGCTTGGTGAAGCGGCTCCAAATTTTCTTTTAAAACGGAGAGTCTGCGAACTGATTAGCGAAGTGAAATCTTGAAAGCTCGGGAAGGAGATCAGGAATGCCATCTCCTGAGCTTTACTACAAAAACAGCCAATCAGCTTTGAAACATGCCTCCATGAAAGCCAATCAGCATCAAGTTCTCTTAAAGGCCTCGATATGCAACTTTCGTCTGCTTTTACCTAGTGTGTGCGAAGCGTGGCTTTCACCACTGTGTGGCGTCATAATTCAGATGACCCGTCTCACCAACAGCAGTAGTGGCTTTCTCACTCTGGTGATGTAACAACAATCTCCCAGAATGGCAGATCACAAAAAGGTTGGTCCACTTCCTGTATGTGGATCAGCGGCAGTGTTGATGAGACCGCGGCATTGAAAATGCGCGCCGTTACCTTGTTTTCAATAACAGTAATCTAACCCCAGTATTTTAGGCGGCTGTAACTATAGCGGTTACCATTGCGAACACCCGTTACTTTCTTGTACGTTACTCAGGTACTTCAATGAACGCTTTTAATGGGGCTGCGTTGCGCCCCTTTGTCATGAGGGAGGATGAAATGGCTGATGTATAGTGAGATTCCGTCTGTCAGTTGGGTAGGTGGGTGTTTCTGCTGGTGGGTGTTAACGTACAGCACACACAGAGAGATGGAGAGGGAGGAGGACTCCAGCAGCAAAACAGCGTTTCTAGATGGAAATACCGGTGTTACGTCGAGCTGTGTTTCCCCAACAGATACGGTTTCCCCTGCATCTCAGCACAGCGCAGGCGGCACGATTCACCGCGCAAGCGACAGGAAACGCGCATGCTAGCTAAAGGCGCGCAACAGTCGCCCTGTGCTTGCACCACAGGAGAACTATGGAGAGCGTGAAGGATCATGGATGGATGGATGGATGGATGGATGGATGGATACTCTGCCTTTTCAACCTACTGTATTCTTTATTTTAAACATTATTTGATGGCCTTTGTGGCAGGGATGGAGATCCATATTTTATGTCACACACAGAGTATAGATCTAGATAGATAGATAGATAGATAGATAGATAGATAGATAGATAGATAG
>JAGKQL010000017.1:1268317-1299835 GCA_018398635.1 Cyprinodon brontotheroides | reverse complement strand
AGATAGATAGATAGATAGATAGATAGATAGATAGATAGATAGATAGAAACGCAAAAGTAACACAATAGTTACTTTTACTAGTAACTAGTTACTTTTATTGTGGAGTAACTCAGTTAGTAACTCAGTTACTTTTTGGGAGAAGTAACTAGTAACTATAACTAATTACTTTTTCAAAGTAACGTGCCCAACACTGATCAGCACCATGAAGCCCAATTTCAAACCGTTCGCCCGAGCCAGACAAATGAGATCATTCAGCTGGAAAAACCTAACCCCTGAACTATGTTTGGCACCTTCCTGTTCATCCAGCTTCAGTTCGGTAGCTTTTATTGGCCCAGTAAGGACGGTACAGTAGTAGTGCACCTTTCACACCACATGTTCACATTTCACAATCACAGATAAAAAACACAAAGAACACATAAATATTTTAAAAAATAAAGAAGTCAGGTGGATAAAAGAACAGAAATGTAAAAAATAAAAAATAAAAAGAAGTAATAATATATTGCAAATGAGAGCATAGGCCTGAATGCATGCAGCATATATTTGTATCTCTGCTTTCCCTGGTAGGGTTTTAGCAGCTGAAGCAGGGGAATAAAAGAGGTGTTTGTATCTGTTGGTCGAACTGGTGGGTATTTAAAAGGGGAACCAGAGGATAAAACTGGAATCCCGTTATGTAGGAGATGGGTATAATTATCCAAAATGGACTCTGCCTTCCTGATTAACCTGATCTTCATTCATTTCAGTCATGTTTTTCTGTTGAACACCATTGATCTTACTGCACACCTTAATAATCTTAGATATGGCATTTTGTTCTTTACATTAAGAAGAGCGTACCAGCAGATGGCAGAGAGGTAGTATGGACTCTATAAAAGATCTATAGAACATGGTCATTAGAGTTTTGTCAACCTGAAACCTGGCTAACTTTCTCAGGCAGTATAAGCGCTGCCCTTTCTTATAGGATACTGTGTTGCTAGTGGCACTTTCTAGCTGCATAAGCAGGTAGCAAGTTACACCAGAAGACTAGTGGCCATTTTGGATTGACTCTTCGGCAATCCCTCTCACACCAATGCCTGTAGAACGGTGGAGGAAAACTCCCTTTTGAACAGGAAGAAACCTTACTCCAGCAAGAACCGGAAGGCTCAGTGTGGCCGACCATCTGCTGAGCCCACTAAGGAGTTCAAGGAGAGACAGAAGCAGATGTAGAAAAATCTGCTCTATTAATACTTTTATTAAAAAAGGAAGTAGTAAAATATAGCTCCACAGGTGGCTCAGTCACAAAAAACTGGACACACTTTTCAGATTCTCATCCACATATTTATACTGGAATAACTGGCTTCCTATGAGTGAAGCAAAAAGAAAAAGGCAGTTTTCTGTTTGTCTCTGAGTGGTAACTTTGATGCAGATTGTTGGTCTAGAAAGAATTTAAAAAGATTTTCACGAGGGACTTTTGAGATTATCTGTTGTTGAAATAAAAAAGAAAACAATCCCTCTGATGTGCTGGAAACAAACAGCAACCAGGAGTAATCTGTATTTTTTCTTTACTTCAGTCAACATTGTTTTAGATGTCAAGGTTATAGCATATCTTGAATATTAGGGCTTAGATATTAATAATACAACAACTAAGGGGAAGATAGAGCCATGTTAACGTGTACTCTTTAACTGGATATGTCAGGGAGAAGCAGCTGGGTTGGAAGAACTAAGCTCCAGGTTTTGCAAGCAGCCATGAAAATTGCATCTCTGTAAGCCTGAGAAAAGTGCAAGAGATCTTGAGTCATCCTTCACTGCTTTGTCACGTATCCCCTGAGTAACAGGATTTCATGTTCTAAAAGTGGGTTTGATCAATAGTTCTGTGCCTTTCAAGAGTTTTCTCTCTAAACCTTGGATTTGTCCTTTACTTATTTTCAGTCTGGTGCCCGACCGCTCTGGGGAATTCTTTTTCTCTTCCTTGCAAGCCACAGAAAAAGCGAGACTTATAAATCAGGCGAGGCATTAAACGTCTCCTAAACCCCAGGGATGAAACAGTGTTGTCTTTAAACATAACAGATAGCTGAGCAAAGAACTCATTCTCAGTAGGATCTTAAAGTTCTTTATTAACAATTTGTTCCTACATTCTTTTTCTTTCTTTAGCTGAATCAATGAACAATCCTAAAGCTAACAGATTGATGTAAGAACTTATGTGTATATGTTTTTATTTTTTTTTATTTTATCTTTATTATCTTGTGTGGTTGGATGTTGTGCATATATATATATATATATATATATATATATATATATATATATATATATATATATATATATATAAATCCCGAAAGGTACTGCTTTTTATTTCAGTAGATTTCCACTCTGGGATTATTAAAGTATTTCTGATTACTGGATGTAAGACTGATGGGTTTTAATGTTGACAGATGTTTTATTGTTTTTGTATCCTTTATTTTTTATCAACTCTATTTACAACCCTGGACACTTCTGTCATGTTTTTAATCATTTTATAAGTTTTTAACCCATTCTCAAGTCATCCAGGTCATGCTCATTCCAAAAAGTTAAAAACAATCCACTGGACTTAAACTTTTCCAAGAAGTTTTCTCAATTCAAAATGTCTGGATTAGCGTTGAGTTCCAGGCTTTTATACAGTAACCCAACAAAAGCCTTATAATGGCTGGGTGTTGGGATCTGGAAGGTCTGTCCACTTTCTACTCCACCAGAGGGTTCCTGCCAGATCTCCTGGAGCAGGGCTGGTTGCTGTCGCTCGTCTGCTCATCTGTATTTAAGGAGGCAGAGGACGTCTCTCCAGTGCCAGAGTGTTTGCCAGTTATGGTTAGCAAGCCTGAGCCAACCTGCCTGTTCGAATCTCTGACTCCCTGAAAACCTGAACCTGATCTGTTTCTCCTCTCTGCTTCCTAGATTGAACCTGCTTCTGAAACCAGAAGCCCTGAAGAGTTTCTCTGTCGGTAACCTGCCTTTCTGTTCTCTGAGAGAACCCTGGAGAAATATTCCTGTCCAAAGACCTGCCTGCCCGCTCTCTCTGAAGAAACTGGAAGGGGAAACTCAATCAGTAATCCGCCAACACTCAAACCAAGCTCTGCCTCTGCCAAGCCCTCAGCCTGCCGACAGCCTCTGGACCCTCAAGGTTCCCCCCCTCTGCTGCTCAGCTCAAACTCCTGAACAGGTACAGTCCTGCACTCTCATCCTGCAAATTACCTGGACCTCCACTAACTCCTCTGTCCCTCTCTGCAGTGAACCCACTCGTGACCAGTCCTGGATCTGATAACCCCGGATCTGTTTATTCATTGTGTTTTTACATCTCAATAAATCTTTGAACTTTTTCTCCTGCCTCTGAGTGTTTCTGCATGTGGGTTAGGCACCTGAAGCCAAACATGACAATGGCTTAGAAAACATTAAAACCGTGAAAACCAGCTCCACCCCTTCATAGTGGAACTCGTTGAGGTTGTTATTGGCCTGCATTACCAGATACTGGTCCGTTCCTCTGAAAAGGCAATCATTAAGGGTCATTGTTGGCCTGGTTGACCTGGCCAGATATTTTTTCCCTTGCATAGCGACGGGGGTTAGGATGGTGTTAGGAAGGAATCAAGTCTATCGCTGTATTGTAGGAGTCCAACCCCCGTTTAAGGTTGGTTTTTCTCTTTTAACATAAATGGCTTCCTTCACACCCCTTTTAAACCACCTGTTCTCTTTATCTAACACATTTTAACACATTGGATTTTATCACAAATCGTGTGTATTGTTTATGTGGTCACAGTCAGGAGCTTTATGTGAAATTTTGGTTAATTAATTAAAAGAAAAGCAAGCATAATATAAACAGGTCTAAACAAAGATAGTGAGCATATTAAATTCTTTCTTAGTGTTGAAATAAAGTCTATTTTAATACGTTTTTCACAAATACTTTTTTGTTTTATGGCTGAGTAATCAAAGAGATTTAAAATCCCACCTGACATGTGTGACTGCTGGAGTAATGCAACAGCAGGTATTCATTTTTAGCCCCGCCCCCTCATTGGAAACTTTCCAAGTTGGGGTCAGAAGTAATTGTGTTACCATTTCAGGTGATGTAACCGGCAGGCATTACATAAGCTTCATCTGTTATTTCTATTTTCTATTCAGTTTGGTGAAAGTATTGGAACATTTCAATGAAACGACTAAATCTTAGGAGCTCTTTGCTTTATACAGACGGTCCCCTAAAATTTAAATCAGCACATCTGTCTGGCCAGATTCCCTTTACAGTATGTGTGTCAAAATGCATCTGACATAATTTTGCTACTTTTGGTAGCCTGGCGTAGTCCTACTCAATTCTAGTCAGAATGAGTCTGATGCTGCTCTCCATAGAGCTGTGATTATGGGGCGTGTTTCAAACGAACCAAAGGAAAAAAATGCCTCTGCACTCAATTGGATAGACCTACAACCAATAAGAGCAGCGGAGTGCGTGACGTATGTTAAGCAGGCATAGTTGTTGTCAACAAAAATCAAAGCCGTCGGCAGTTGCACGCCTAGAATAAGAAGATGAGCCTTGATGGCGTTTCTCTGTTCCTCTTTTTAAAATTAATTTGCTGTCGATATCTTCTAGAACAGACAGACCTAATAGCAGAATCTACTCACCTTCAACTCTCCGGCGGCAGCCATTGTTGTTGTCACCCAAGCGCGCTTTGGTCGCGTGGTTGATTACGTTACTGTTGATCATCTGTCCATCATCGTATAAAGCCGCCCTGACAATTTGATTGGCCGCCAGATATTGTGCTAGCGCAGCATGGCGCTACTATTGAGCAATGCCAGACCTAACTTCCCCGACCTCAAAACCTTGTGGGCGGGACTAAGCTTCGGAATGGCACCCAGGCTATACTTTTGGCACCACTGTACCAAAATCCCATTTCTGCCTAGCACTCTGCTCACTAAATGTTTGTGGAAAACATGCTTCAACTTATTCAGTCCAACCTTGTTTGACTCATGGTCAGGATGTGGATCTATGAAGTCTGAGGATCATCCAGAGTTTCAAATGGGCTTTCATTGTGTTTTGCAGTGTTTATTTGGCTAAATATATTTAATTCTTTCTTTGTTTAATCACCTATAAATCAGACATGCTGACATTTAAAATTGTGCTTCCACCTGAAAAATATTCCTTAATGCCTTTCTGTCACACAAATACAAACAATTGTATTTCAATTTATAGTTTTTGGAGCTGAACTTGCTTAAATTCACAGATGTCATTTAAGGTGGAATTTGCTCCTAGGACCCTCTGGACTTAAGCGCTTTTCTTCCTCTCAGATTTTTACTCATTTTTAGTCTTTATCACAGACTGACATCCAGTCGCCTAAAATGCTGCTATGCAAATTACATATGCTATCAAAACAAGTGTTGCTAGGCAGCAGACAGCTGATTGCGTTCAAACAGGTGAGACCTGAAAGATGGTTCTAAACAACCTACGTTCATTTAGCATCCGTGACATTCCACCAATCAGCGTTCACAATACTGCTGGAGTCACCATCACCATATTCTGACAATAAAGAGTTTTGCATGCTAAACAGCTGACATTTAATAAGGGCCCCTTTAATTATCTCTTTGATGGCAGGCGACTGGAAGACCTTTTGAAATGAAGTCATGAATTTAAATAACTCCAGGGGATATATGACACACCATGTGACCATTTCACACTCTTTTATTTTGGCATTTAATAAATGAGTCTCTCAAAAGAGAGCGCTAAGATTGAGATGTATGAAGTAAGACTTTATCTCTGTTTACAGCATTTAATGTGCCGCATGGAGCGCAGTCAGAATTTCCTCTGTTCTTTAAAAGCAGCTTATTGATTTATCGGAAACCTTTAAATAGAACAAACACACAATGACATGATTAAGCCATTCTTACTATAAATGATGACCTTTCTCAATTGTGACTTTTCACCTTATACCTCGAGCATCATATAGAACCCCAAACACGTTATGCAGTTATCCTCTTAAACCACCTTGATGCATGTTTAGGGAAAACAGTTGGGTTGAATCAAATTAAATTTAACAGCAGATAAATTGGATTTACTTGCTTTTAAATTGGGTAGAAATGAATCCTGGTCATAATTTAGAAAATTCACATATATTTAGATCACTCTTGCCTCCCAATTATCCTGGACCCTCAAAACACTGCCAACTATTTAAACTATTCAAATTTGATTTAAATCCAAAATACTTTATCAATCTCAAAGGGAAATTACCTCAGCAGTTTGTCAACAAGCCGTTCCAGATGTTGAAGGCATCAGAGAGTCTGTCCTGCCTCTGGAAGTCTTTACTGAAGACATTTTGTTGTTGTTTAACAATCGTCTGAAGAAGACGCTCACTGTTTTCCATAATTCTTCTTTTTAAATCATCTCCAGAGGTTCTAGAGGAGTTCCTAGAACAGAGCTGCCTTTCTTTATTAGCTTGTGAAGCTTCTTTAAGTCATTTATCTGATGCTTTTACTCCAGCAGATGATGGCAGAAGAGATCTTTGACAAACCTAAGCTTCCTCTAGAAGTCCAGTCTGATCTGTCCCTTCTTACAGACGTATAGTCGGGTCTCCAGTCTACATTGTTGTCCAGGTGAACTCCGAGGTATTTGTACTCTTCTACCACCTTCACTTCTTCTCCCAGGACGTTAACTGGATTCAGCTCAAATCAGATTCTTTCTCAAGGTTCAGATTCTTTCCAAAGTATAATTTGTTTGGACTTATTTTCATTATTCTCAGTAAGCAGGAAGGAACGCTGCCCAGGGCTGATTACCAAGCAATAAGGGCCGTATGATGAACTGCTCTCTCTTTGCAAAGGTAAAAATAAATGGCCGACTGAGTGAAATCCATCAATCTTAGTTTATTACCTGGAATTTATAGTTGATAGGGTTGTCACGATACTAAACTTTTCAACTCGATACCGATACTAAGGAAAATATTCGATACTCAATACCATTTTCGATACCACAAGAATAAAACAAAGACTCTAAAATTCAACAGAAATAATATTTTCATTAATAAATAAAATACAATAAACAATAAGAATAATATTTTGAGGTTGTTTGCTGTGCACAATATTAAGCAAGCTTGATAAAAAAGCTTACAAAACTAAAATGAAGTGTTCCTTCCTTGGCTATGCTTTGCACACATAACAATGACACCTCTTACAAAAACAGTCTGAAACTGAAAAGTCGCGTAGAATTATTCAATCACAGTGTTCTGAAAGTGCATTGTCCTCTAATCTGCACTTTAGATGAATGACTGTTTAGGTGCCACTGGTGGTGGCACTGTATTGATACCTTTAAAAACAAGTATTGTATCCGGATACAACGTCTCAGTATCGATACTTTTGACAACCCTAATAGTTGAATACTTTTTTTCCCCATGACACTTATCTCCACCCTGAGTCTATTTTCTTTCATGTCCCTGAACCCCTGCCACCAACCAAACCCTCGTATTATTCTCAGTGCAGCAGCTGAGGTGGAGAAGTTTCCCTGGATTGATCATCTACCTTCACAATACAGACAGATATTATTTACCTGAGTTACACTTTTTTTAAATTTAACTCTGCATGTGAAGCGTCGGTTGAAAGCGTGCCTGAATTATGATTTATTGCTTAACTCATTTTTTTTTGCTTTCAATTAGAAAGTTCCTTCCCAGAAACATCAGCCAAATAATAATAGGAGAGAGCAGGAACTTTGAACTCTGACATCCTTCACCTGCTTCTAAATCCAGGATAGCAGCACGTTACTGTCTGAGAGACGCTAATTATTGGTGCAGTTTACTGAACACAAGCAGCTATGTTTTAAAAAATGCAAATCTTCATGTATAAATACATATTCAGCTGCCTGGAAGAGAATTTAATTCCTATTGGCATTTTTTAAGGTTTGTTGCCTTAAAACCTGGAATTAAAACAGAACATTTCTACATCTTTAAAGATGTATTATATTGTTTAGACAAAGCCAGCCAAAAAATACAGCCAAAGCATCTTAAAGCTCATCAATCTCTTGCTAGGCCTCAGATTAGTTTCCCTCTTCCGGTGATGCTGGTTTGATGGGATTGCTGGGCTTTCTTCTTAGTAGGTTTAGTGGCATCCTTATTCGCACATCTAAGGAGTCGCTCACAGGTTTTTTGGGAAATTCATCACAGAACATCCTATTTCTGAGCATAAATCGTTAGATTTTCTAAGGTGTCTTTTCTATAAAGCTTAGTTCTATATTGTGTTAAGCTCACTGTGGTCATGCAGACAGACACTGCAGTCTCTTCACTATCTCAGCATTACTGTTGGTGCAGCACAGCGGGTTAATGTTCACCTTTCTGAGTCTATAAGTTCTGCTGGGAGCGGTTCTCTATCGGCAGGTTTGTTGTGCTTTTAGTTTGAATATGATGTCTGGCTCTCATTTGGAGAGCTTCTTGGTTTTCATGTTGTTTTGCCTCTTGTTTAGAGGTGATGCAGCCTGTAGGACCTTTCAAAAAAGGTATGTTTTATAACAACTAACCAAGTGGCGTTTAAGGCGTGAACATTCTGCAGACGTACAACGTCTGCAGCTTTAATACTCCGTGCAGCTTTTATCTAATATTCTGGTACAAACCAAGAGCTTAAAACCCTACAAAAGATAGAGAAGGAGAAAACAAAGATGTTTCCAATATTTTCAAGGTGTTATCCAAGAGAGATATAAAAGTATGGCTTTTTTCTAGATATTAATTTTATGACCACTTACCAGAAGGAGGTAATTTTCATCCAGCATGTTTCTCTGTCCACAAAGTTTCGAATTTTCTAGGAAATATTTAGGCCGTACAAACGGCCCGCGGAGGGGTGTGGGAAATTTGGCTATGCAAACCTAGCAGACGCATCTGTTTTTTGTTTTACTTTATTTTCTCTCCACTGCATGTTTTAATGTGAGGGATTGCTGCGGGCAATGACTCAATGTCCACTGTCTCCACCGGCTCATCCTGCTGGAAAGAATCCCGCAAAGTCGATGACTGGATGCGATCAGCTGGTTTCCTTCAGACAGAAACCATTAAAGCTTTAATCGGACTGGATGATCTGATTGATCTGTTTCTGTAAATGTTAAGTTTTAATTCTAACCCGATCATCAGTAATAAGAAATTGTTGGGATCTGGAGGTCTGTCCACCTTTCTTCTACAGAGGGCGTTCTTGGTCTCCTGGAGCTGGAGCTGACTTCACACCTGCAGCTCGTTTGCTCATCAGGAGACCGGCATTTAAGGAGAGGCAGAGCAACACTCCAGCGCCAGAGTGTTTGCCAGGAGGCAGAGCAACACTCCGGCGTCAGAGTGTTTGCCAGTTATGGAAGAACCTGTCTGATCTCTGAAGAACTCTGGAAGTCAAATCTGTCAGATACCTGCCTGCCCGCTCTCAGAAGAAACTGAAAGAGAAACACAGATCCGAATCTGCAAGATCATAACCAAGCTCTGCCTCTGCCTTGCCCTCTGCCTGCCGACTGCCTCTGGACCCTCCTGGTTCCCCCCCTCTGCCGCTCTGCTCAAACCTTAGAACAGGTACAGACCTACACTCATTCTACCAGCAAAGATACCTGCTGGACATCTGCTAACCATTCTGTCCCCCTCTGCAGAGAAACCAGTCGGTGACCAGTCCTGGACCAGATAACCCCCAGAATCAGTGCTTTATTCTCATTGTGTCAAACAATAAACTGTTGAATGCAAGACGATTTAAAGCTTAGGCAATTAACTCTCCAGTAAACAAAACATCTCGTAAAATTCTGATGGGAATTATCTCAAAGTCTGTTGAATATTATTTCTGTTGACAAACCAACATATAATCACTGATTATTAAAATGTCCTATAAAATGATTAACTTTGGAGAGGAAAATAAAACCATGCAGTCATGTTTGTATCAGACGTCCCACGGGCAGATAGAAACTATATATAGATTTGATTTTGGTTATTGATCACTATCACTTCACCACATTTAAAATTTATTTAGTTTATTCTTTTTAACATAACAGATTGTTCCTCGTTCAACTTTGGTTTAGTTCTGTTTGCTGTCCTGTTTGTCCTTTAGGTCAGGCAGGAAGAAAGAGAAAAAATTACATTCAAATGTGTTTCAGCTCCAACTGCTGTGCTGCTAAGTGACTCTTCTGCAGCTGAAAGCCAAAGGTAATGAACCGAAGTGGCAGAAAAAAACTTGTGGAGAAGCAGTTGCTTGCAAGTTTGCTTAATTTAAAGACATTTATGGCCACATATTCCATCCCTGTAGGAATCCTCTGAGCATAAATACATTTTTAACTAAAGCACAACATCTTACATTTAGCAGAAGAACCGGAGATTTCAGATCTCATCCAATCCCATCAATGTTTTCATACTAATAATATTGCTGCTCAATGTTTCATTGATCTCTGCAGATGTAGAAGCAGCCAATGTGCTGAAGGGCTGGGAGCAAACTGCTCTACAGTAGATAAATCAACCTACTGCCCGCCTCCTTTACCTGTACACTCCAGGCGGCGTCTGTGGGACGATGAAGCTCTTTTCCAGATCGCGCAGCACATCATTCAGCATCCGTACGTGGGAGGGGTCCCGCTCTTTGGGGTCATTGGCTGGACGCATTGCTTCCGACTGGAAGAATGCTGCATGGTCTCTGAGAGAGGAGGCTGATGACAGCAGGGGCGGCCATCTTGCATTCTTATCTGAGCAACAAAAACAACAAGAAAAACAAACTAAAAGCTTAAATATCTGAGCTTTAGGAAATAAAAAGACGAAAGGAAACACTGAGCAAAATGAAAAATCTGAATCAGAGCCATTTGCATGTTTTTATAAACAGTGACTCCATGCTGACAAGTACAACTAGTATTACGACACTGCATGGATGATCTGTTTGATTGGATCTAGGTTTTTGGTTTACAGGTTTGTTAGAGAACATTGAGAACAAACAGCATCATGAGAAACAAGCTAGAATCAGAAGGAATGAAGCTAAAAAAATGACAACAATGGGGTCAGATAAAAATATATGCAGAGAATTTGTCGATTTTTATTTGTTTCAGTGTCAATGGCACTTCTAGATCAAACATTTTAAGGTGGGCAGGGTTGGGCTGAGGAGTTTTCATGAGGACAGAAGGTAAATGAATAAAAAACAAAACAGTGCAACAGTTAATGGTTGAAGATGAGCCAAAGTCTCTGCAGGATGCAGATGAAAACTCTGATTATATCTCAATACGGCTAAAGCTAAAAGTATGGCAGCTTTATTTTTAAATGACTTAAGAAAACAAAAACATCAAGGCTTAATGATTAACATTTAAAAACCAGAGAAGACTTTTCTAACAAATGATTCCCTCAAACACCAGATTAAATCTGATGGGTTAGAGTTAGGATTAGATGGTCATTGATAGTCTGGATTTAGTCCAGAAATGGATGTTAAAAATGTATTTGTATTTGGTTGGTCTGATTTTGTCCACATTAGTCAAATGATAGATGTTGAAAAGATGCTGGGGAAAAAAATCAGTTTTCAATGTATTTTTAACAATCTGAAAATAACAGCTTTTCATGTAGACGTTGTTTGGACCTATGTTGTTTTATCAACCAATATTTGCTCAGTGGGATGTTTCTGGATTAGCCCCTGCAATAAAAAAATCATCCTGCCCCCCTGTGATTAAACAATACCATTTCATCCCCCATACATTTTTTGTACTCATACAGTAGTGGCCATTCAAATGGCCGCTCCCAATCGAGCACACCAGCGGGAATGGCGGCACAATTCCCTCCAACTCCAGGTTTCCCTCGAAAAGGAGATTTTATCTCAAGGGACTTCCTGGTAAAATAAAATGTTAAATAAAAAATAAATAAATAAATAAAAATAAAAACTTCGACAGCCACTAAAATGTGACCCCTCCTTGTCCTGGGTTGGCATATTTTTTACTCCTGACTGCTCCCTTCCACTGAATTACAGCGTCTGACCAGGAGATGAAATCTTCTCAGAAAGAATATTTTAGTACAAAGATTGATCTTAAAAAAGGAATCAAAGGGAACCAGCCAAGGGCCCATCAAGGAAAGTAGGGAAATTTTGCATGGCTGCTTCTGTAACTAGACTTTACATTGACTATCATTCATTTACTGCATTTATGCCTAACCCAATGAGACCCTTACCACAGTAAGTTAGTAACCCAAACATTACATTTAAATTTCACCAAATCTCTAAACTGAACTCCAACAATAAAAAGAGGTGGAAAGTTCCTAGAATTCTAATTTAGTATGCTTTAAGGCAGCGGCCAAGAACAGCCTTTGACTATTTCCGCGGAACATGGCGTTCAAACAGGCTACTAGTCTACATTCACCGGCCACTTTTATTAGGTACACCTGTCCAACTGCTGCGTTAACATTTTCAATGTCTAAGCCAATCACATGGC
Source organism: Cyprinodon brontotheroides (assembly GCA_018398635.1). Taxonomy (NCBI): domain Eukaryota; kingdom Metazoa; phylum Chordata; class Actinopteri; order Cyprinodontiformes; family Cyprinodontidae; genus Cyprinodon; species Cyprinodon brontotheroides. The sequence goes on along the minus strand of JAGKQL010000017.1, from coordinate 1,287,483 downwards.
GGCAACTCAGTGCATTTAGGCATGTAGACATGGTCAAGACAATCTCCCTGCAGTTCAAAGGTTCAAGCATCAGTATGGGGAAGAAAGGTGATTTGGTGACTTTGAGGCATTGGCATGATTGTTGGTGCCAGAAAGGGCTGGTCTGAGTATTTCAGAAACTGCTGATCTACTGGGATTTTCACAACCATCTCTAGGGTTTACAGAGAATGGTCCTAAAAAAAAAAAAAACATCCAGTGAGCGGCAGTTCTGTGGAGGGAAATGCCTTGTTGATGCCAGAGGTCAGAGGAGAATGGCCAGACTGGTTGGAGCTGATAAGAGAGGGCAACAGTGACTCAAATAACCACCACGTTACAACCAAGGTGGGCAGAAGAGCATCTCTGAACGCACAGTACGTGGAACTTTGAGGCAGATGGGCTACAGCAGCAGAAGACCACACCGGGTGCCACTCCTTTCAGCTAAGAACAGGAAACTGAGGCTACAATTTGCACAAGCTCATGGAAATTGGACAATAGAAGATTGGAAAAACGTTGCCTGGTCTGATGAGTCTCGATTTCTGCTGCGACATTCGGATGGTAGGGTCAGAATTTGGCGTCTACAACATGAAAGCATGGATCCATCCTGCCTTGTATCAACGGTTCAGGCTGGTGGTGGTGGTGTCATGGTGTGGGGAATATTTTCTTGGCACTCTTTGGGCCCCTTGGTACCAATTGAGCATCGTTGCAACGCCACAGCCTACCTGAGTATTGTTGCTGACCATGTCCATCCCTTTATGACCACAATGTACCCAACTTCTGATGGCTACTTTCAGCAGGATAATGCGCCATGTCATAAAGCTGGAATCATCTCAGACTGGTTTCTTGAACATGACAATGAGTTCACTGTACTCAAATGGCCTCCACAGTCACCAGATCTCAATCCAATAGAGCATCTTTGGGATGTGGTGGAACGGGAGATTCGCATCATGGATGTGCAGCCGACAAATCTGCGGCAACTGTGTGATGCCATCATGTCAATATGGACCAAACTCCCTGAGGAATGCTTCCAGCACCTTGTTGAATCTATGCCACCAAGAATTGAGGCAGTTCTGAAGGCAAAAGGGGGTCCAACCCGTTACTAGCATGGGGTACCTAATAAAGTGGCGGTGAGTGTATAAGGATCGGGACATTAAGTATTTTGTTTTTAAAAGACCTTCTACTGTGAAATAAAAAATAGAATTAGAAATTAACTCTCTGCATTTAACCACATCCTCTTGGGAGGGAGCAGTGGGCTGCCATTGTGCGGCTCCCGTGAAGCAGGGTGGGGTTAAGGGTCTTGCTCAGGGACTCAGAGTGGGGGTCTGTGGGGATCGAACCGGTTACCGTAACCTTCTCTGTATGGTCAGACTGACCTAACCACTAGACCAACACTCCCCCAGGTAGACAGACACACCGTCTCAAGCTGGACATCAGCTCATCTTAGGAGAACATTCTGGATCTTTTTATATACACACCAAATTTCTATGCACATATTTTTTATTTAAATTTCCTCATTCTTCAGATTTCTTTTCACTCATACTCTTGCCAGCTTATTGTAAAGTACATGTACCCTCTAAACCTCAAGGTATGTCCTTATAGTTCAGTAAAAATCCATTTTTCCTGCCTTCAGTTCCTCCACATCCATCGTCCTCTTTTGAGACAAACAAGTCATCATCGACTTTCCCTTTCTTTGCCTTTTATCAGTTGCTTTATTCATCAGTTATCCTGTTTTGACAACATTTCCTCTCCAGATGAGAAACATTTCTGTTGTATATATTAGAGCAGCAGCAGCATCTTTGCTGCGTTCAGTACAGGGAAATAATATAATGTGACAAAAAGAACAAACACCTGACTGAACTAAAAACAGATTCTGTTAAGAGGAAAGCAATGATACTTTGTTTTATTTTACACTGTTTGACATCCGACTCTATAGGGACGTTTTCAGCATGTAATCTGGAACAGAAGCCGCCGTACATAAAGGAAACAATGCAGCATTAGAACTTTTTTTTGGTTTTATTTTACATTGGAGAAAAATAACCCATCAGGATAGAAGTTATTTGAAATTTTTCCTCCTAACTGTTCAGAGGCTTTTTTTTCCTCACATCTGCATCTCTACGTGAGAACAGATTTAGGAACACGACTCCTGCAGAGTTATTTTCATCCCCTGGTTCCTCTCTGCAAATCTCCATGTGAAGTGCAAACTCTGCAACCAGCAACCTGCAGACGAAGAAGTCAAATGATTGAAACGCACTAACAAACGGTAACTTGAAAAGCGTCTGCCCGTGCGTTCAGAAGAGAAAGCCACTGATGAGTTTATGTGTTCCTACCACCTTTTTTTAGGAAAAACCAATGCAGCTCCTTAACAACAGCTAATCGAGTCATAATCTATAATAGTCTATAAGCAGGAATGTTCAATTGAAAAACTTCCTTATCATTAATAATTGGTAATTGATAATGACAATATCATTATCATTAATAAAAAAAATTTACATGGAAAAAATATCAAAAAGTGATTAAAAAAATAAGAAATACATACAGGGCAGTGGGTTCTGAGTTAGAGCCCCACTCCCACAGACTGCCACTCTGGGTTCCAGACTCTTAACCCCACACTGCTCAATTATAGACCTATATCCAATCTTCTTTTCTTATCTAAAATCCTTGAGAAAGTAGTTGCCAAACAAGTTTGTAATCACTTCCACCATAATGAACTTTTTGAAGAGTTTCAGTCTGGCTTTAGAGCTCACACTGCAAAAAATCTAAATCTAGATAAGCCATTTTTTCTTAAAACAAGTGCATTTGTTCTTGAATTGAGGAGGTAAAAGAGACATTTTGCAAATTGGAACAAGACAATTTACACTTAATTTAAGAAAACGCAATTGCATTGACTTATTTCAACTGCATATTATCTAATTATCTTATTTCAAGAGTAAAATTACTCATTCCATTGGCAAACTATCTCATTTACCTACTCAAATTAAAGCTAGTGTGTAATAATTACAGGGATATAAAGTCAGAAATTTAATATATTATACATAACTATGTTATTTATCATCATCTACGAGCTCAGCCTCTTAACCTTAATATTTGCGTTGCCTTAGAATTCGTTATTTATAATTACATAGTAGCGGGTCTCGCAGCCATGGAGGCAGACATCTTTGCGCTACGGCAGCGCAGAGCCAACAAACTAGCGATTGTGAGATCGCCAAAACGTCACAACGATGTAGAAAAAATAACGGGTATATTTATTATCTTAAGTCTACATGAAATCTATACCCTACACAGACTAATGAAATACTATCTGTAAAATTATCTATGTAAACAAACCTCATCACTTGAGAAGGTAGGTGATGCGGACGTCATGGAAGACATTTTGTCCCGTAACGCTCGCCGTACTGTTGGGGGGGAGATGTTCATGTTGCTGCAGTCTGCAGTCTGACCGCTAGATGTCGCTAAAAGTTACACACTGTAGCTTTAAGGGTGAATACACTTAATTTAAGAAATATTTACTTATTTCTAGATAATTTTTGCAGTGCATCATAGCACTGAAACCGCTCTGGTGAAAGTCACTAATGATATTCTCATGGCCTCAGATAATGGACTTGTATCTGTGCTCGTCCTGTTGGATCTTAGTGCTGCATTTGATACAGTTGATCATAATATTCTTTTAGAAAGACTTGAATATTTTGTTGGAATTAAAGGAACAGCTCCAGACTGGTTTAAATCTGATCTGATTGATTTCAGTTTGTTCACGTTAATAATAAACTTTCCTCATGTTCTAATTTTCTTCAAATTTCCATTTACCAATCATGTTTGCCTGCAAATATAATGGAATAAAATTGACTCCTTACATTGTGACCTACCGTCTAATGAAGCCATCTAACCATTATTTGACTTTGTTGACAGAACTTTTTATATCTGCACTTGAGAAAATTCGAGTTGTTTTCACGACGTCTGGAATTATTCTGTACAACCTCAGGAGAAAAGCTCCACTTTGACCTTGCAGTGTTTTGTACGACTTGTCCACTCTATGACTCAGTAGCTCTTAAAACCTTCAGCTGCTGAAGCTTGAAGTGACGTTCTTCTGGGTGACCTCATCACTAACTCCAGTTATTGTAGATTTTATAAATGAAGCTCAATTCTTTTCATTCTGCCAGAAGTCTTGATTTATCCTGACCACAAAGACACCTTCCTGATTAGTCTACATACATTTCTACATTTTCTATTAGTTTGAGCTTTTGTTTGATATACTTTCGATGTTATTTTAATTTTTCAGATTTCTCTGTTAAAAAAGCAAGGGACATTTAAAAAAAAAAATCAAAATTAAAACTTTGATAAGACTCATAACAACGACTGTTAATTTAGTAAAGTCAACCTGAACAATAAATTAATTAGGTGTTTTCTCCCCTTTTTTATTACTTCTGGTTTCTCAGAATTAATAGTTAAACTATAAAATCTTCCTTCCTCAATCAGCATCTGCAATCTTTGGGGACTCATCCTTCAAGAGAGAAATAGAGGTGATAATTAGTCACTTCTATTTAAGTTTTTCTTTCAATAAATCACTGACTGCTAAATGGAAGAAGAGATTCATAATAATTTTTCATTACATACAAAAATAAATCCATCTCCACAGGACAGAATCTAGGTGACCTTTAGTGACCTTCTACTTTTTGAAAAAATAACTAAGCACATCATCTTTAGCTGCTGATGCACCTTCTGGTTCTCATTCCTAAAGCATCTTTCCTTTATTATAATCAGATCAGTTTTGAAGACAAGAATGATCATAGAATGAAAGAACTCCTGCACCCATGCCTGTAAACATGCATTTCCATCTTGATGATTTTTTTTCTCCTTCATGAAATCTTTGCAGAGTTGCCACTTTCTCTGTCTGAGTGTAACTGTAGCGTACAGCAGTGTCTGCCTGTTACCACGTGCATTTACTCATATATGTAACTCTGCTATAAAACTAAAGGAGCAGATATGAACCCCATTTTCCCTCTGATAGCTAGTTTACTCATAATATGCCCTACACATAATAAAGTAGACAAGCAACAGGAAAATGCACTGAGAGGAGCTATGCTAGGCGCCGTCAAAGCGTTATCTGGGCCGACTACTGCGACTGACAGCTTGAATTGCACGGCCAAACTTGTTGAGGTGAAGCGATGTGGAAGTCGATGTGGAGGTATGACGGTGAACAAAGAGGACAGAAAGAAGCAGCTACTGCTAGTTTACAGGGGATTTCTTGGTTAGCTTAGCATCCGGATTCTTGCTATAATAGGACACCTCTTCTGGTTTGAATATTTCAAAAGCAAAACTCAAAGGAAAATTATTGTTGCTAAAGAAAGACTGCAAGTTATGTTAAGCAAGAGAAGAAAAGCATAAATTAAATTACGCTTAATTCCATGTCTGTTTGCATGGAACATGATCAAAACTCTTCAAGAAGAATAACTTCTAGTTAGTATCGAGTCTGCACTCATAATCTACTCGTACTTAAATGATACTGCTTGTACTTTCACTTGGATTGGAAATATTTGGCAATGGGGCGTCCCAGCATGCATTGTACCTCTAATGCTGATAAGGAGCTTCCTTCAGAAGGCTGAACAAAACCATAAACATTATCTATAGTGAGATACAAAATGAGTCACTCTGTAGATACCCTCACAATTGGAAAGGATTTAAAAGTTAGCTCAGAAATCTTCCTTTTGCATCATATAAGCATTTTTATTATTTCAACTTTAGCTTTGATTTATTTTGTCTTTTATTATGTTTATGTTGTTTCATAACATTTTGACATACATATATATTAAATAATAATAAGTAATGTTCATTATTATAATTATTTTGTTTTGGGCAATCGTGTTAGGCTCAGTGTAATCAATTCAGTTCAGTTTATTTCTATAAGGCCAATTCACAGCAAATATAATCTCAAGGCAATTTCCAGAGACAATACTGTCAGACTGGTTTAAAAAAACCAGTTGACTGAATCCAGTCATTGACCTGCTAGATAGGATCCTCCTGAATGAGCTGAATTTTCGCTTGCATTTTGTAGTTGACCCTTCAGCAATCCCTCACACTGAGCATGCATGCAGTGACAGTGGAGAAGAAAACTCCCCAGGGCTTTACCGTATTAACAGGAGAAGCTGAGCAAGTGAAATTAGACACTGCCATCGGACAACATGTTGTAATTTATAAATGTTTTAAATCAGGTTGGGTCCGGATCCGGACCGCTCTAAGAACTTTTTTACACCAGTGATTGTAAATAACTTCCATGCAGAGGATTGACATTCGTTGCCTGTATTGATTTTGCACAACCGAGGAGCTCTTTTGATGAGATGATGTAAGAAAACCCAAGGATTAATTTGTGTTTTTATTGCAAATGTTATTGTGAAGGAAAAACACTTTCTACGAAGAAATTAATCAGCAGCACTTGGTATGTCTTCATATCACAGAAGCACAGCAGGATTGGAACAGAATGTGACTCATCGGTGGGAAAAATATGAAGATAGAGGAGCCAAAAATAGGCAGTGAGGGCTGTTCTCTCTAGAATTTAAATAGCTCTCTGACCGCTGGGACTCATGAAGCTGTGTTTTGATTGTTGGCAATCCATCATATCTTTTGACACCCAGGGACATACATGGGAGAGTTTGCATTTCTCTATACAGTTGGGACTTGGACTCCTGCGATAAGAGAAGCAGGGAAAAGAAAGGTGAAGAAATAGAAACCTCTCAAGGGGAGGCTTTCATTCATCTCAATATTTTCTATTATTATACTAATCTCCACAGATAGCATTGGACCCTGGGATTTCCCTGCATAAGTTTTAAATAATTCTGTCAATGAATAATTACTTTTTGTTTTATTCATTGTGGAATCACGAAGGGGAATAATCTATCTCCATTTACTTGCATGTTTTTTTAGTCAGGCTATAATCTACTATCAGCAAGATTAAATCCTGCTATGGCTGTATAGCTTTAATTACTTGTCACCACACATACGCTCATTAAATTCAGGTAAGACCCACGTTTTGCTCTCTATTATGTCAGTTCATGGTCATTCTTGACCTTCATCACATCCTGGTATTTTCAGTCTACAACAATAATATCCAGGATATGAGCAGAGAGTTTCTTGCTTTGGGGTTGATCACTGATTCTTCTCCTCGCCGGGTGGAGAAGAAGAAACCCTCAGCGGACCATAACCATGTTGCACAGCGAGAATGGCTGTTATTTACAGAGTTAATTTATTGGTGTCCTGCAGAGTAACCTCTGCCTCCAAAGCCCTCTCTTGAGATCTTCAGTTTTCAGATTAATTCTCTCTCTTTCCCTCTTATGTTACATTTCTGTTCTTTGGAAACAAAGTAGCAGAAGAATAAGCAGATTTTCTAATATTTAAATCATAACTTCTTAAAACCAAGAAGATGTTGGATGGTTAACTCTTTATAGGGAACTCAGTGAAATACTTTCTAAATTTCCAACCAATATTGTTGTTGGAATCCAGGACAAGACCTTATCAAATTTGGAACATTAAAAAAATATGGATATTTTGATGGAAAGAATTAATCTCAATGTAATAAGAAGAAAACTCCAACTTTCCTGAATATATTAAGAAAAATAACAAAAGTGCTTCTAGAAGAAAATCAAGGAAAATACTCTGAAAGAGTGACAGAAGTTTATGTTTTGGTCCAACATAACCTTAGAGGCATTAAGCTGATACTGGCACTTACAGTTTTTAAGTAAATATAATTGTTAACGACGCTTATTAACTCTAATTTTCCATGCACTTTTAATACCTGGCAAAACTTCATGACTAAAAAACTCTTTTTCTTAAAAGAAAAAGGTGTTAAATGATGCTTAAAAGTCACAACTACGATTTGATCAACAATCTTTTTATTTCACAAAATAATACATCCATAGAACACGTAAAGTGGTGAAGAATAAAAGTACAAATTTTACAAATTTACTTAATATAGAGTGAAAATTAGTGCTTTAATATTTTGAAAAAATATTAAATATGAAAATATTTCCGGCTTTGTTATGATGCCGATGTCAAAATAACAGGATTCTGTACCAATAGAAATATTAGGATAAAGTCAGACAAGTAACTTCAGGCTACCGCCTGGGGCGCCACCTGCTGGACAAGGCAAAAACTTGAATAATAAAAAAAAATTATGTATTAAGTGAAATACAATTTCTATACATGCTCAAAATTCCCTCTGAAAGACATTAAAAGAAAACCCTCAATATCTAAATTCTTTTTGCAATCATCTGGCTGCGATACACATAGATGATGTGGTTAGCACTGTGGAACAACATCACGCTCAGTCGGGATGTGTTACGCTTTTCAATAAGAGAAAATCAGTGACGAATGCAGTAAACGGTAAATGGCATGAATTTATATAGCGCGCCTTTTTTCAAGTCAGGAGACTTGACCAAAGCGCTTTGCAAAATACATTCATTCACCCAAACATTACTGATGGTGGTTGAGCTACATTGTAGCCACAATAGCTGCCCTGGGGCTCACTGATAGAAGCTGGGCTGCTGTGACACTGATATACCAGCATTATGTTATCAATGTAGAAGCAGTTTTATTGTTTATATATATATATATATATATATATATATATATATATATATATTGGTTGTTATACAATATATCATACACATGGCCCTATACTTACTTTGCAACAACAAAACAGTACATGTTGAAGTTCAAGAATGAGTCTTAAGCAATAATAAAGTCCCTAATGCCTTATTCGTACGCAATTAGATGATTAATGAGGAGGTTTGGCAAAACAGAGAACATCTGTATAAACATTCTTTGAGGGTCGGAGTGACTTTGACGCAGACCAGCCCACGTGAATTCCAGTAAGCTTTCGACATGATATTCCTGTGCATGTGCAGTTACGTAATGCGATGTGGAAACTATAAATGCAGCCTGAGAATGGACTGAAGGTTGGGGGATAACAGAATTTTTGACGCATGCTGCTGGGATGTATGAAGTGCTTAAGACAGCTTGTATGAATTTGGTTTGTAATTAAATGTGTCCTCCGATGATAAAATGGTGTGAATCGTGGCCTTCTTTTCTGTCATAAAGGAATTCTACCAATGAGCTTCCATATCAACAGCATCAACGATGGTGCTGATGGAAGGGGCACAGACCCTCGCTAGATGTCTAAAGAACACATCACATGATCTCACAACTTTTGCTAAATAAATTTACTTTGGAATTTGACCCATATACACTGAGAACCTAGAGCTGGTGTTCTGTCAGATCATCATACCCCGTCAGACCAGCATACCCATAGTTAATGTGCAAGACCAAGACATCAGGTTTGTGTTTATCACTTTAGTTTTGTACAAAAAATAGACTTTAAACTACCTCGACGGGCGTTAACCCTTTAGTCATGTACAAAAAAAAAACAGTTTAAGGTTAGATCGCTATACGCTCCAAAAACACCAAAAAGTAACTAATTAAGTCAGGTTTGTAAATGACTAAAGGAATACACGCCTGTTGAGTTAGTTGAAAGTCTATTTTTTTGTGGAAAAAATGGGATAAACTAAAGGGATAAACGGGTATTGACTATGGGTATGCCGGGTTCGATGTAGGGTATGCTCATCTGCAGGAACATAATCATGTGAAACAAAGCTCAGGTGTTGCCAGTTGCTCTGCAATAGAGCTGAAACAGCCTTAGATTTGGCAGACCTGACAATCAGCTGGGAACTTAGTGAAGGTTTAAGCAAGAGAGACCAGGTGCCACCTAATCACCAGCAGGTAAACTTGCAGTAGTTAAAATCTTAGCAAGGATTGCACTTGTTTTTCACATACAACATTCTCAGAGACTAAAATAGTAAAAAGCACAATACTCAGGAATAATATGAAGAAATCAATATATCTATAATTTGTTTTTGCTAAAAAAAAAGGAGTGAATTCCATCCATCCAGCTGCTTATTCATCAGGGTCACTAATTCCTACCTTCAGCAGTCTATAAGCAAAATGCAAGATAATGTTGGGATCCGGAGGCTTGCCCACCAGAGGGCGCCAAGGATCCCTTCCTGAGGGCGTTCTGGGTCTCCTGGAGCCGGAGCTGATTGCACCACCTGTTGCTCGTCTGCTCATCAGGAGACCAGTATATAAGGAGGCAGAGGACATCACCCCAGTGCCAGAGTGTTTGGCCAAGTTATGGTTAGCAAGCCTGAGCCAACCTGCCTGTCTGAATCTTTGACTCCCTGAAAACCTGAACCAGAACCTGATCTGTTTTGTCTTCTCTGCTTCCCAGGTTGAACCTGTCTGAAACCAGAAACCCCTGAAGAGTTTCTCTGTTGCAAATCTGCCTGTCTGATTTCTGAAGAACCCTGAAAAATCAAACCAGTCAAGGACCTGCCTGCCCGCTCTCTGAAGAATCTGAAAGGGAAACTCAAACCTGTTCCTGCAAAACTCTCAAACCAAGCTCTGCCTCCACCAAGCCCTCAGCCTGCCGACAGCTACTGGACCCTCCTGTTTCCCCCCCTCTGCCGCTCTGCTCAAACTTCAGAACAGGTACAGACCTGCACCTCCACATCCTGCATATTACCTGGACTTCTGCTAACTCCTCTGTCCCCCTCTGCAGTGACCAGTCCTGGATCTGATAATCCTCTGACCTGTTTATTGTACAAATCCTTTAATAAACCTTTGAACTTTTTCCCAGTCTCTTGAGTGTTCTGCACGTGGGTTAGGAACCTGAAACCCAAACATGACAGATAAAGCCTGTACAGCTCACCAGTCCATCAGAATGACACAACTGCACAGAGACATTTCCTCCTAGGGGCAACTTGGAGACACCAATCAACCTGACAGGTTTGGACTGAAGCAGGAAGCAGGAGTACCCAGAAAGAACCCATGTCTGCACAGGGAGAAGTTACAGGACCGTCTGGCTGCAAGGCGAGAGTTCTCCAACCTGAGCCGATATAAATACTTAAAAAATAAATTAATTTATTCATGATAAAGTTTTAACGGCAAGTCACATCATGCAGGAAATACTTCAAAACATTTTAATGTTAAAAACTTTAGAATAATAATGTTTAGATAGTTGTTAAAAACACACTGACTTTTAGAACATTTATTTTTTAGATTACTTTGAAAAATAATACCAATACCTTCAGCTGCCCTGGGGTCAGATGGAAGGCTACTTCTTCAATCTGGGTCGTAATAATGAAAAAGGCATCTCACCTGTGTGTTTCAGGCTCCCGTTCAGTTACACTGAAGGCCTTTGGGTGCTAGATGTTCATAGGATAGAAGTAAATCTGATAAACAACCAGGACCAGAACGCTTTATTGGTTTTTAAACCAATAAAATAATTTTAAGATTGATTCTGATGCAGAATGCTCGACAAGGCAGAGAGCATTTTCTGACCTGAACATTTCAGCCTTTAATCCCTGCAGCGCCTCGCTGGCTGTGGGTCAAGAATAACGTTTGAGGTAAAGGAATACTCTAAAATAAGAAACTTATTTCAGTTTCTAACGTGAATAAAAAGGGTTTTCAAAATATTGAATATACTTCTATGAATGTGAAATTTGCCAAATAACATAGATTAATTAGCTTTGCCAGTTGCTTGTTTGGAAGTGTAAAAAAGGATTATAAAGGTTATACTGGAGCTAAAGTTCTGAGATAAGTGCTGCTCTGTTGCTTTTCATGAAGGATGTGAACAAATGAAGAACATAAGATATTTAGCTATTTTATTATTTGTAGATTTATAGATGTTATAAAGAATTTTGAAATGCATTTCAGGTATTTTATTGTTAATGGGGTAATGATGAGGTAGTGACCATGATTTGCTCCAGTCTATTCTAGTGAAAATGGAGTTCCAGTAGAACTTGTCTCTTGGATGGAGGCATTTGGATTGTTGAAACGTGTTGCTTTATGTTAAAGATTTGCTGTTTATGCACCTTGAAGCTCCATTTCTCCAGTTCTTTTTTCTGAAAGGAGATCACTCTGGACAATCTCTTTAAATAACATTTCATAACTTAAATGTTTTAAATAACCAGGAGATTTGCGAAGAAAGCTGCGTTTCTGCAGGCTTCTCTTTGGATGCACTAATTTTAGCTTCTGTTGTGTAGTGGACCACTGTTCACAATAGAATAGAATAGAATTCAACTTTATTTTCATGACATTGTCAGAAGCACAGAGCAACAAAATTAACCCTGCATTTAACCCATCCCTTTGGAGAGCGGTGGGCTGCCATTGTGTGGCTCCTGAGGACGATCAGCAGTTAAGGGTCTTGCTCAGGGACCCAACGTGGAGGCTGTGGGGATCAAACCAGATACCTGGAACCTTGTCAGAGCACAAGCGCACTGCTCTACCCGCTAGACCGCCATCTGAGCTCTGATGCAGCTCTGCTGTAATCCAGTTTGTCCAAGTATATCTTTTACCAGGTAAACATGGCCGCCATGATCATCGATTTCCTCAGTGCTTCCTCTTCTCATCTAAAATGCCTAAAATCACATCATTTAACTGAAAGCATTTTCTGTCCAAGCAAAAGGTTTCTTTTAATATATTCTTTAACAGTAAAGGTTTTAGAGACCATTTAAAGCACTGTAAATAACTTCTATCTGCAGCTCCTCTCCTTCTCTGCTCTGATTATTGTGATGACGGAGTGCGCATCACGGTTAAGCATGTTTTCACTAATGCACGGATAGAAATGCCCTTTATCCGATGCTATCTGCATTGAGGAACAATGTGCTTCATTAAAGGCACGGAGCTTATAGGCCAGAAATCGAAGCATAGCCACCATGTGAATGTGCTGCAGTGTGACGGTGTGTCTCTATGATGTCCTGTGATGGACTGGCATCCTCAGGTCCAAGGCCCCCCCCTCACCCATAGAGTAGCATAGACTACCAGCCCTCTATGACCCTGAAGGACTGACTATAGAACTGGGAACTCTATACATTTACTGTAGATTATCATTGGTTCAATTGGTTGAAGTTGAATTCTAACTTCTGAAAGTTCTTTAAATGTGAAATGATTCCATCCTGTTCAATAAATGATCAGTGTTTTAATTCAGAGTAATTTTCATGTGAATGTGTTTTACTGGAGGCATCCATGTTTGTCAAAGAACACTACTGCCACCTACTGGTTAGTGACATTGTCACGGTGCGGTATCGGCTGTTGATCAAGTCCCAGTGCTGTATCTGGTGTTTGTCACAACGCGCTATTATCCAAGTCATCTTGAAAACATTCTTCTTCCAAATGTTGGCTACATATTACGGGTTTTTTCTCTGGCCAGAAGTTCGATGGCAAATCCTCCCTCTTCAAGTTGGCGATCCAACCACCAACCCGTCCCCGTGGAGGATCAGGAATCAGAAAAGGTGGAATAACTCTTTTTTTCACTTTTACCCGATGTATTCCAGCATCCAGCTGCCATGCACGCGGCATTGTCAGTTTCACTATAGCTCTGGTGAATTTCAATGGTGAAGTCCTCTGAAATCTTCAATAATTGTTGTTGATTGCAGATGTGTCTAGTAGTTCCCATTGATTTAGCTTGGAAAGCGGGAGAATGGCGCTAGGCTTACCGCACCGTGACGCCACTGCTGGAAGATGGCAGGAGGGAGGGGCTACTATGTTTGGGCAAAAATGGCCGCTCCCAGACTCAGTGATCGCGACGAAAATTATTAATTTGTTTTTTTTACTGATTAAGGCTAAATTCATTAAATCACCGCGAACGTATTAGTTTTAGGTATAAATAATGATCCATTGATTATTCCTTACTGATTTTTACTTTAAAGAGGTTGGAGTTATTATAACTGGGACTTTGAACTAATGGAAACTAAAGTTATCCATAATCTGGATTATCTGTTACTTTCCAAACAAGGTTTTTACTTCCCCATCTGTCTAAATAGTTAATTGACTCCACCCTGACGTCTTTATATTATGAAGCATTGAGATGAAATCCATGACCAGCTGTTATGGGGAAGTCACAGTCAGGTTGAGAAGTACTAAGATTAACTGCATCCTTGCTAAAGGCCAATTCTAAATGGGACACATTTACAATCCCACATAGAATTAAATTTAACAACCTTAATAAAAATTCAGAAATCTGTTGCAGCAGCCTCTCTGATACTTGCGGCTGATTAGAATAATAAAAGCAAATGTAAGCATAAATAAAGGTAGGCTATAAAGTGCAATGCCAGGACATGAAGTTATGAAAGGTGAGCAACTAAAATAAAACTTATTCCAAGGTGTGTTATAAGGCTGGTATCCATCCCTCATTCCTATTTATTTATTTATTCACAGCTGGATTTTTGTTTTTATCTATTTTCAGGCCTCAAAACAAACAGTTCGCTCCAGAATTATAGACAAGATCAGAAAAAGTCTTCCTGTAACTTTTTTCCACAGACAAAATCCCCTTACCAAAAAATCTGGATTTCTAATATGAGTTAACATTTTTACACCATATGATTATCTATATCAGTATATATATATATATATATATATATATATATATATATATATATATATATATATATATATATATATATATATATTTATATATATATAAAAATTAAGCAGGTTTTATGGTTAAAATAAGCTACGTGTCTCAGAGCATCAAATTATTCTAAAAAAAAACCTTATAATTTCAGACTCCAGTAATCCAGTGTAATGTTTTTGGTCAAGATCTTAAGAATAGAAAAGTTTTATGACAAAAAAAAACAACAAAAAAACATCTAATCTTTGTTGAAGGCACATGCTGCTATTATGGTGAGGCTTTAAAAAAGAATCATAAAAATCCTAATTAAAGTCTTTCTACTCACTATTTTCCCCCAAACCAGTAGTAATTAGCATAAATATTTTATTATTATATAAGATTATAAACATCCATTTAAATAAAATACTTTATAACAGAAGATTTAAATGAATTTATCTAATTAAGGGCAGTGAATGATCATTAATGACCTAAAAGCTGCAGCTTTTCATTGATTCTTTGATAAACATAAGAGGATAAAGAGAGACGGGGACAGACATGTGGGGACACTGAGGGACAGAGTGATGAAGAAACAGACATGGGGGCTACAGGCAGGTATCATAATCATTTCTCTCTCAGGTTATAATCTTTCCATTAGTCTCAGATGAGGAGGCATAACCACTCAATCTAGACTTTAATGGGACAATGCTTATATGCTTAGACAGAGCCAGTGAACCTGAGGCATAGACTGATTGCCTTAGTGACAAAATGAATGAGACTGGGAGCTGCAGCTACGTGAGGATTGTCTGCTCACCTCCAGCGCTTTAAATCTCAGATCATAGTCCGTAAATGATCGATAATCCTCGCCTTATAGATTTTATTTTGTCTCTGGGATGAAGAATGAATTCTCTACAGTGCATATTCCACAGACTACATCTGCCTGCAACTCTGCTACCAAAATCCACTACTTTTGGACACTTCTTGATGCAAGTAACATTTCATTCTGTTTACTCTGCATTTGCATGATGACAGCATGCAGGCTACAGGCATCAAAGCCTATTTTTTGCATCCTTGTTGAAGGACCATCTTAATATTCAAGGACAGTGTCTGCAAGCTCTGAGAGTGTGACTGAATAAGCTTATTTTTGCTTACAGGGCCTGAGAGCTTGTACAGCATGTTAACCGCTGAATATTTGGCTATGTAAATTAGAACGGGGTTCATTTCAGACTAAAGGGCTGCTAACTTCAAATGGGAAAATTGCACATGCAGACATATGTAAATTATTATATATAACTAAGGCGCAGGTCCTCAAAGTTAATATGTGGAGACAACAGCAAGCTCATTTTAAAACCATTCTGTGCTGCTTAGTCCTTAAAGTGGAGGTTTTATGGATTTATCAACATTGACTAAAAATAATGAATCCTATCTTCAGTTCTCATCAGAAGGAAATGTTATTCCAGGTCTTCACGCTCCTGTAGAAATGTTGTAATAAGAAAGAAACCCTATAGTGGGAGATTTACCCTGTGCATTCAGCTAAAAAACTACACATAAATGAACCGCTGATATGATGCCTTATCCACCTGAAGGAGCCGCCAGAGGACAGGTATGATGTAATGACGAAGGGATTGACACAATCAGCAAATGTCTTGAAGTTGCTGATCAGGTCGACGTTATTCAGATCAGCTCCTGCACACCTTTACACCGCCTCCAGCTTCCTAAACTGTAGGAGGAATCCATCATCTGTGATGTTTCCACCAAATTCTGATTCCTCACAGCATGCAGCCTGATTCTAAGCAGTGACCGTCTAGCATGTGTGAATTCTAGCTTCATGTTGCTGTTTTAAGCTAACTGGTTCACTGGTCTCAGTGAAACAGGACAATTAGCTTCAAAGATGAATGTTTTCAGTGATCAGGGATGATCATCCCATGCTGTGAATAACTGTTGCTCCTTTATCATCTCAAACCAGTCTGTTCATTTTCCTTAGACCTTAAAAAAGCAGCAAACCCGAAAGTTTCTCTTTTCCTAACCTTTCAAAGTCCAGTATTAGACTGTGGAAAGGAATAATCTGAGGGTTTCAGGAGGGATTAACCTGCCCCCCACCATCACTCACCCACCTTCTACCAGAAACATTCCAACAATCAATCCACTGGACTTTGTTTCCAGAGTTCGAAGAGGCGTTTCTCTTCCATCCAGGAAGATTTTTCAATCCAAATGTCAGAATATAGCGTTTGATTCCAGGTTAGCGATCCAGCAGCCCAACAAAGCCTGGTTTTTAGTTTAGAAAACATGCAAATAGAAACGGATGAGCGGGGTCCCCCCCTTTGGAATGGGGGTCGTTTAGCTTCTTTGTTAGGCCTGCAAATGCCCCATACCTGCTCTAAGTGTCTCTGAAAGGGGTGCCGTTAAAGGGAATTGCTGGCCTGGCTGAATAGGGAGGTCTTCTGTTCCCCAGTAAAGGGGTTGGAGCTTGCAATGATAGCGGGAAGCAATCAACTCAATTGCTGCATTGTAGGTTTTTGCTTCTTTTTTTATATCGCTGCTCCTGTCTCCTTGAACTCCCCAGTCCGCCCAAAAGCAGGTGGCGGCTCACACTCGAGCCTGGTTCTGCTGGGAGGTTTTCTTCCTGTTCAAAGGGGAGTTTTCCTCTCCACTGTCGCTACAAGCATGCTTAGTGTGAGGGATTGCTGAAGAGTCAATGAGTCGATGCAATCAGCTGGTTTTCCTTAGATAGAAAACTTTGTATCAATCTGACTGGATGATCTGGTTGAATGCGTCTATAAAATGATCTGAGATGACATGAATTGGAGCTATAGAAAAAAACTGAGATTAAATAAAAAAGAAAAATGTAACATCAAAAGGGATATAAAATTTGATGATGAAAAAAAATGAAATTGAAAGAAGGAGTGACTTGTTAAATTTGGGATTATGGAAGATCAGATTTATCAGAAACAGGATTGGAAAATACTGCAGTAATTAACCATGGATTCATAAATCCACAGTTCCTCTTTAATAATACAATTTAAAATGTACAATTAAAACACCTTTCAAATAAGAGTTCTAATTTTAAGATTTAAATGTTTTAATTGTTTAAATGTTTAAATTTTTGCCCAAACATAGTAGCCCCTCCCTCCTGCCATCTTCCAGCAGTGGCGTCCGCGGTGCGCGGTAAGCCTGGCGCCATTCTCCCGCTTTCAAGCTAAATCAATGGGAACTACTAGACACATCTGCAATCAACAACAATTATTGAAGATTTCCAGAGGACTTCACCATTGAAATTCACCAGAGCGCTATAGTGAAACTGAAAATGCTAACGTGCATGGCAAAGCTGGATGCTGGAATATACATGGGTAAAAGTGAAAAAAAAGAGTTATTCCACCTTTCTGATTCCCTGATCCTCCAAGGACGTGGTTGGTCGTTGGATGCGCCAACTTGAAGAGGGAGTGATTTGCCATGAACTTCTGGCCAGAGAAAAAGCCAACGTTAATATGTAGCCAACATTTGGAAGAAGAATGTTTTCAAAGATGACTTGGATAATAGCGTTGTAGACAAACACCAGATACAGCACTGGGACTTGATCAACAGCCGATACGCTTTACCGTGGACAATGTCACTAACCAGTAGGTGGCAGTAGTGTTCTTTGACAAACATGGATACCTACTCAGTAAAGCACATTCACATGAAAATTACTCTTGAATTAAAAACACTGATCATTTTATTGAACAGGATGGAATCATTTCAGATTTAAAGAACTTTCAGAAGTTTGAATTCTGAATATGAGAGCGACTTTTCCTTTTTAACAAAGATGGCTTCCTTTGTGCCATTTTCAAAGGTGATATTAACCTTGCTGTCCAAGATCTGAACATTTTGGTCTTCAGGTGTGTCCTTTGTTCTTGAGGTGAAAGTCTACAGCTGAATCTGTTCCAGAGCTGCTGGTTCTCCTCTGCTGCACCTCATTTATTAAATTTCTGTTTGGTTTCTCTGAGCATTCCTCCTGCACTGGACCACATAAATAACCCTGCTCAGTGGTCCAGTACCGTGAGGACAGCTCAGACTCCTACAGAACCCAGACAGCAATTAGACGAAGCATGGAACTCTGCAATAAGTAGAATTACTTTTTAAATCAGTGTATTATCACAGCAGTTGAAACCTAAACAGCCAATAACTGTTTTTCTATTCATTTCTTACATCTCAGTCAGTCCCTGTGGGAAATATTCCAGAATGATATTGCTTGCACCAGTTTGTTCCAGTACGTTCCCAGATGTTAATAACGCATCATAGCATCACACTCACTCCTGTTTGAGCATTGTTTGTTACCTTTGAGCTTGTTTTGAACATCCAACACAATGTCCAAGGGGTAGAAAGGCAGCACAGGATCATTGACCAGGCGAAGAATGGCTTCAGCCGTCATCTGCAGAACCAGACACCAAAAAAAGGAAATCTAGTTAGTTTAGTTCTTCTTTTCATCACTTTACTCACTGAAAACTGCTGGAGGAAGAGTAAGATGGTTTTATGGATAATGGTTATGAAGATGTTTAATTTTTCAGACTCATATTCGAAACATGTGAGTGATTAACACTTTTGACTAATTTAACTGTAGCATGTCCTCCTGCTTCTCTGAGACTGACAGCAGCGGGGTGCAGCATGGTGCAGGGCATGCAGGAGGCGGGTGTTTCAGAGCGCACTCATTTCTAAAGGTCCTGTAGGGGCCAAATATAACTCTTTGCTT
>JAGKQL010000017.1:1236660-1267817 GCA_018398635.1 Cyprinodon brontotheroides | reverse complement strand
TGGAAGATGGCAGGAGGGAGGGGCTACTATATTTGGGGGAAAATGGCTGCTCCCGGGTCGCCACAAAAGTTATTGTTGTTTTTACGCTTTTTTTACCGATTAAACTTCGTACTCCAACTACATTAAATCACTGCAAACTTATTACTTTAGGTATAAATAATGATCCACTGATTATTCCTTCGCTAGAACGGACTTCTCCTTTGTTCAGAGCAGAGATTATTCCTATCCTTCATTAATATTGATTAACATTAACAAAGAACACTTTGTAAATTGAAATAAATAAAAAAAATGTATCCAGAAAATTAAACTTTCAAAACCTTCTTTATCAAAAAATTATTTTAGAGTAACATTGCTGTATTCTCAGATTTTATTTCCTTCTAATTTCTGTAGAGTTTTTGATTTAATTGCATTCTTTTTTAAATTGCATTTGACTGATTATATTCATTTCACTTTAAACACAACACAAACTTTAGCCTTTGACCAATAAAAAATGTGTCGCTAACGTCTGGCAGATTGATAAATGTGCATCTCCGCCCCCAGAAGAAAAGAGAATGCGATATAAGATCATAAAAAAAGAAAAAACACTCTATCTTCTGAAAATCAAAGAATTTAAAAAGGAAACATATTCAAAAAGAGAAATTTGGAGAAATAAAATATGAAAGATCAGAATTTAAAAGAAAAAAAAATATAACACATGAAAAGAAATTGGAAAAATTAAATCTAAAAAACACAATGTGGGGAAAAAAAATCAAGACATTTTCAAAAGTTTAATTTCTGGATTTATTTATTTATTTATTTAAATTTCCATTCAAAGTTTGCATCCAACAATAATGACACTAAATTAACTCCATTCACAGAGACGGTTGTTTATTAGCTGAAGAGGTGTGCTTTATTTAGGAAAAGCCTAATGCCAGATTGACCCCAGCGTGATTCCATACTGCAGCGACTGTAGGGTCGCGTCATGAAGTGGATTAAATTATGTTCCCCTTTAGCTTCCCCATGTGTAGAATTATACCACTATCATCTTATATTTAAAAGCAGGTTCTACTTTTTATTTCACTGAAAGATCTCCTTTTTAGTTTTTCTCCATCCAGCTTCCTTCACACTGACGCCGCAGACCTCTGGATAAAGCGGCAGGTTTTATTTTCACAGTTTAACGTGAACTTGATCTCAAAGAATCAAGCAGCTTTCATCATTCTGCAGCTTTAACCTCTAAGTTACCAAGAGATTATCATGCAAACAACGTAAAACAGATACAGGAAGAATATAAGCTCCTGGACTTTAGCAACAATCAGGTGTTAAAATCCTGGGATTATTTTTTTGTTTGTGCTTAAAATGGACCCTAGAATGAAGCTGTTAGCAGAATTTACTTGTGTTTTCACACATAGTTTAGCTTTTTACTCTGTCTGCCACTGCAGCTTAATACAGTAATGAGATGATGGGACCATTTCATAAATTTTGGCCAAAGCAGATTGTGTAGACAGCTGCAAGATGATGAACAGTTGATGCCAGCTTTCCAAATGAGAAGCAGCGTCCAGCAAGTCCTGCAGTACTTTGGGTTTAGGGAGTTGCTGGGAATTAGCCTCCAATCTGGACCTCCGATTCTCACTCTTACACTGGTATCCATTTCATTTATGCTTTCTTGATTTCAAACTGACCACTAACATAACAGTTGAACATCTGGGATTTCCTGGTTGTTTAGAGCTTTAATGTTTGCTCAGAAATCGCCACCCATGGGGATCAGGTTACGTTCTCCATGTGGCCTGCAGGTGATACCAGTAAATGATAACATCTGCTAATAGTAATCATTATTTATCTCCTGGCTCGGTTTGCATACTTTAAACAGCTCTTTTTCCAGTGACGTTACCGACTTTCTCTATTTATCTAGTTGAGCAGACTCTGGCAGTTAGTTGCTACTTCTGATTCAGGAGGTTGAGTTGTGCAGAAAGCTACGTGTTATCTGTGACAAGTGTTGATGCCAAGAATTATGTAGAACAAATGATCCACCGGGGACACATGGAGGCTTTTTTGCTGTCTGTGCTCTCCTTACTTCAAATCTAGGACAGTGTACCAAAACCTTTCTGTAAGCCACGCTTTCTCTTTCAATGCATACTTCAAATAGATCTGCACCGCTCTTTGAGTTAGCAGGAGAACCATATGTTTCCCAGGAGCACAAAGCGCATGCTTTTCCTTTTAATAGTACTTCTTCCCCGTTGCCTGATTTAGTTAGGGCTTTTTTTTTATTATTCTTAACGTTATTTGCTTTTATCTCTGCTCCTCCTTCTCTCCTTTACCTCCATCTTCTCTCTTTCATTACTGCTCTGTTCCTCCCACCCTGCTTGTTTTTAATATCCTCTGACCTATTTGCAGGAACTGATACAATACCTTCAAAGGTATTCCAAAAAAGTTCAAAAACAATCTCACTGGACTCTGTTTCCAAAAGCTTGAAGACGCTTTCCTTCCATCCAGGAAGATTTTCTTGCAATTCAAAAATGTCAGAAATATTGGTAGCTTTTAGTTCCAGTAGCTTTATAGAGCGGACCAACAAAGCCTTTTTTGGCTTAGAAAATCTTGCAAAATGGAAACGGGCAAACGGCCCTTATGAATGGGCTCATTAGACCACTTTTACATCCGTGACACTTAAGAAATGTGAAGGTCTTGATTTTGATTTTACATAAAGAAGGAAAAAAAAGGTTTTAAACTGACAAGATGAGCATTAATAAGAAAAGCGGCCTAGAAGTGTGGAGTAACTCTCTGCAACAAAAGAAGAAAAAGGAATTCCTAAAAGAAAACAGATTAATTTTTTTTATCAGACCCAGAGCCATCAATCCTGCTGCCTATAGTGTCTGCACACTATAAAACAACCATCAGTGTTTTCTCCTCAAATTAAAATAATATGCAGCCCAAAAAATAAAACTAAAATCTCTGGCATAAAAACAAAACTGTGGCCGATACAGCCATACTTCTAAGCAAAGTAAGTAAAGATAAAAAAATTAAGTATTCTGTTTTTTGGGGGTTTTTTTTATTCTGTGAAGGTCTTGTTAAAGAAGAAAGGGCTCAGAAGTTCTCACTAACGTTAGAACATTTAAGCACGCTGGCCGTATCATTCTTTAAGCTCCTTACAGGCAGTCGTTGTCAGGTTTTATGGAGGTTTTTAGAGGACTCAAATGCAGAGACGGAAGCTGAGCCAGTTTCTTGCAGATTTAATAAAAAAAACAACATAAAAATCCAAAGTCCAGATATGATCCACAATCAGCTAAGAGACACGAGGGAGGAACAAGCCAAAAGAATGAGAGGAACCAGCAAAGAGTAACTGAACAGGAGGTGTATATATGGGAGACAGAAACAGTGAGAGACTAATTAGCTGATAGGGAGCAGGTGTGGACAGAAGTAACTAGAAGGAGCAATTCTATTCAGTTTATTTCTATAGCGCCAATTCACATCATGTCATCTCAAGAAACTTTACAGTTCACCCTCATTCTTGCACAAGAGGGCAAAAGAGAGCAACTTGAAAAATAAAATACAAAACGGAAAAGAAAGTAATGATCAAGAAAACCCAGAATATGTGTAACTGAGAACTTAAACAGAAACGTAAACAGAAAAAGTCCACAGAGATCACAAAGAGGTAAATGCAGTGGGAGGTTGGAGTGAAACATATACATGGAGTCTCAGTCCTATTATTTTAAACATAATTCTATCAACGAAAGAAGGAAACATTCCCAATTGTTAAAAGAAAAAGTGGGTTTGGTGCAAACCTTTAAATAGCTTTTGAGACAATCTTAAAGCAAAATCCTCCAAACACCATTTAGATGTTGGTTTTTAGGCTAAATCTGGTCGGTTTGTCATAGTTTTGATTTAGACCAGAAATAGTTGTTAAAAATTGGGCCACTTTAGGTCAATAGTAGAAGACTTTACAAATCCAGTTTTTAACGTCTTTTCAACTATCTGTTAATTACAGCTTTTCACTTTTCAACCAAATTTAGACGTTTGGACGTAAATTTCCTCATCTGTCTCTTGTTTTATATCTCCCATTGGAATGTGAAAGCATGTCTAATTCTTCTTAAATCTAATGTCTATCATTTAATTTCCTGACAAATTCTTGGTTTCAAAATGGTGGAGAAGGTGCAACAAAATATTTCCCCGGATTTCAAATAAGGCGTTCTAAATTGCATGTCAGTCATTTTTTAGTAAAGCGAGAGGTCCCCAGATTGCCACCCACAGGGCCCCCAGGAGGGGGGCCGTCCAATGCCTTCTCCAGGTCTATAAAGCTCAGTGGGGCAAACATCCATGACAACTTTAGCAACCTCTGGAGGACATAGAGCTGCTCCACTGCTTCACAGCCAGGGATAAAAACACAACTTTTCCTGAAGGTAAACTTGGACTCTTCTCTCCAGTAACACAGCAAAGGCTTTCCTGGGAATATGAGGTTTGCAATCCCCTTGGAGTTGGAAATTTTTACTTTTTTATTCAGAATGTAGAAATTATTCAGAACCCCATTTAAGTACACTTAGAAGGCTTGATACTCAATGCGGCTCCTTAGCCTTAAGATTGAAAACAACAGTCAAAGACCTCCTTCTGACTCAAAGGTGCAGAGATTTGACCCGTTGGGCTCAACACCAGCAGAAGCTGAACTAAGGAGGACAAGCAAACTCATCCCAGCCTCCTCACCCTCCCCATGAAACACTCAAAAGCAGAGAAACTCCATCCCCACTCCAGAGCTCCGACTGTGTGTTGATATGAGCTAAAATATTTCTATCCGGTATCTCTGAACCCCTCACTCAAGCTCAAGCCCCTTGCACCGTGAAATTCCCCATCCTCAGAGCCAGGTTTACGTTTGTGAAATGGTCCCTAGAGCAGCCTTCCAATGTGATCCTCTTTCCACCGGTCCCTCATTGCTCCCCTTGCAGGCGCTGGGCCCACTGAGGGCTGCCTTGCATTGCTTTCTTTAGGCTTGACGCAGCGGGCTTTGGTAACTGGGCAACCAGGGGATCAACAAAAGTCCCGGACCCCAGGCCTGGTTCCAGGTTTGGGCCCCAGCTCTGCCACACCTGAGAAAGGCCTGTGTCTCTTTTCAGATTTTATCCATGAAGGCTTCTGAACCACCAACCTCTGAGACAAGAGTGTATTTGTAAAGAGGACGTTAGCATGGGGCAGTTAGCATATTTCCCCTGACAACATAGCCTCTGGAAAATCCAAGCTCTCTAACTTTGCTATGTTTACAGGCGGTTTAAGAAACAACTCTTTTCTTCTTTCTTGGGCCAATTTTTGGATGACTGTTTCATTTCTGCCTGATAATTATCTTAAGTAAATGTTTTCTCTGCTCTCTGTACAAATATATGCCTCAAATTTATTACATTTTTGGAAAAATACTGTAGAAGCTTCTATCCATCGCCTTCCTATAATGCAACACATGTTGTTTTAACATGTCTTCTCTATGAAAAATAAAAATAGTGTAATTGTGTATATTACGTAACACCAAAAGGATTTATATCTGTGGGTAAAGATCACTTGGTTTGTGTTTCTTCTAACTTGTAACATCCTCTTTCATGGTCAGTTTCTGATCTGTAATGTCTAAAAGCGGTGTGATTTTTTTTCATTCAGTGGGACATTAAAAAGTGTTTATATGGTTGAGATATCTAAAGAAGCTTACTTCTTTGCCAATACAGAAGTTTACAAGCTTTTTTATTTATTTATTTTGCATTAAAAACATGCTCTTATCTGACAAGAACGTCAGATAAGATAAACATCCTACCTCCTGGTATTATCTCCTTTTTTTTTTCTTTCTTTTTTACAAACGAAACCATGATCGTGTTAAAGGTGTAATTTGTGCTGTTATATGCTATATATATATATATATATATATATATATATATATATATATCCTATATATATATACTTATCCTTGTACCTACTATAAGCAGGGGCGGATTTAGGAAATGTGGGGCCCCAGGCAAAGACAGACAGGGGGCCCTCTGACATGAGAAGACAACAGACATAAAACAGACCCATTATACAGATAGAGAAATGTTAATAGAATAGACATACATTATTTGTTCTAGGTTTTGTCCCTCTCTTCTTGTCCCTTTTCTTCTTGTTTTCCTCTCTATGTTTTGTACTCAGCTGACTTTTCATGCTGTCTCTAAAGGAATGAAAGATTTTTTCCAAGCACTAAGCTCACTTAGCTGATTGCTCCTTCCTGTGTTTCCAAAAAGGCCAAAGTAAATAACCAAGTCCTTCTTTTCACTGTAGACAAGCCACTTGATCTGCTTATCTGTTCTCCATTTTTCATTTGGATGAGAAATAATAGCTGCATGAATCATGACAGCAGACAAGATAGAGGAGAGCAGGAGGCTGGGGATTACCAATCTACTACGCTCTGGAGAGCAGAGTTAGCTGCTTTTATAGATGTTGTCTCCCAAAGTCTCCAGTAGCAGAAAAAGTCTCTAGAGATTTGGCTAGGAGCTTTTTTAGAAATCAAAGTGCTAGAGGGGTCTGAAAATTGTGGCTAAATATAGCGACTAAAGCGCTAAGTTGGCAACACTGCTCTTTGCATGGTTTGTTTTCAAATGGTTTGCTGCTGTCTGTTTGGACCCCTTTCTGAACATGTGCAGCAAATGGACCTGATCAATACGGATAAGGAGGACACTGAAGAGGGGGGCTGAGACACACACTTAATATTATCAGCGTTCTGATGGCATTTTAGCCAAAAGGATTTTTATTTTTATCAAAAACATAATGTGCACAAATAAGGAATAGTTGTATTAACCATAAAGGTAAACAGGGTTTTATGGGACCCCGAGGAAGTTGGGGCCCTAGGCACCTGCCTAATATTGCCTAATTATAAATCCCCCCTTTATATATATTCAAGTAAAACAATTATTAGACAAGCCTTAAATGCAACAGTTTCTTATTTTGAAGGTAAATTACTGTACCTGAGGAAAACAGTGAACAATATACTAGAAAATAATAAACATTGTTTTTTCATAGCTAAATATTTCCTCTGCAGTTATCTGACGTATTAATCAGGAACATTGAGGAAAACCAGTTTCCATACATGGTCATAAAAATCCTCCCCCTGATTGGATCATTTTAATTCTCTCTGCACGTTAAGCATAAACCTTATTCTCTATAGTTTAACAAAGTAAAGAGCATCTGTGACCCGGTGATGGTGCCAGAGACGAAGGCTGTGAAAGCTTCCTCCTGAAAGATAAAGGAAGGACCCCAAATAATGTGACACTGATTATTTGTTTTCAATCAGTCCAGGAAAACGATTTAAATATCTCTCCACAGTGAGATCATAAATTGGGTGAGAACACATCACATGAGCAAGAGTTGTACGGCGTCATACTGCAAAGGTCAAAAGCACGTCCTGCATCTGAAAACATTTTTACAACCAAATTTTTGTTAGGTGTGCATGGTGAAACATTTTAACCTGAGTGAATGCATTTTTTTAACACCGATAGAAGATTCATGCACGTTCCTAAGCGCTTTACTCTGCATATCATCAGTAATCTGCTCACCCAAGTCCTCCTCCCACAGCTTCATGAGAGAAATCCCAGGAGTCGAACCCAGAGAGGGAATCAGAGTATGAATGTGTGAGATCATAGCCTTCAGAGATGGAACTGGTCTGACAAAAGTGTCTAACGAAGATAGAGAGGCTTCCTCAGGGAGGCAAGGACATGTATTACTGACAGAGCTACAAATACAGAAAACATGCTGCTCTGGGAGGCAACAACGGCTTTCTGCTTGGAACTTTAAAAAATATAGAGAGAACCTACCAGCTGTTACTGCTGGTAAATATACCTCATATCAGACACTTTTATTTGTTTCCTAATAAGTAAAAACCTTGAATTAAAATTAATGTTTCCTTTTTCTCCTTTTTACCAGTTTTATTTGTTATATTTCTACTATTTTTGAAAAGAAAAAATTAAATTTTCTTCCTCAGTTTTTTTATTTTGTATTAAATCAGTTCTCCAAAGACTGTTGTCCTTGTAAAATATCTTGTTTTATAATTAGTTCATGCATTTAATTAGGAGGTAACAAAAATCCGTTAGTTTGAAGAGAGAGTTCTATGGGCAGCTTGCAGTTGGTAGAGTAGTGCATTCTAAGCACAAAGCCTGAGGTTGATGTATTGTACAAAGCAAACACCTTATTACAAATGCTAAAACATGGAAGCATTTGTTACTGTCTGCTGCTCCTGGCCTGTGTAATCTATAAATGATAAGTACCATTTACTTCAGCTGTTAACAACGAATAAACCTCCAGTGTGAGCTAAAAACCCATAATTCTAAATGTGCTTTGCTTTTACTGAGAATGAATCAGTTTTTGATCCTTCATGAAGCACATATTCACACACAAACGCACAGATATGAGCATCTAATGTTGGATGGAACGTGGCTGCACGCTTCACTTTGCGTTATCCGTCTTCCAGGATACATGCGTCACCCAGCGCCATGCAGAGACAGCAGGCATGGTCACCAAATTCATTAACAACATGTGTGGTGGTTCGGGTTCACTTCCTTCTACTTTTTCACTCAGTATGATCTATCAAGGCTTTGAGCACATAGAAATACTAAATGAAGCAAAATGGCTCTGCAGTACAGCCCTGCATTGTTTACCAGCAGAACATGAGTCTGAATGGAAACCGTTAAACCAACCATTCTCTTCAGTTTTTGGGATTTAATGTTTTTACTGTAATGCTTTTAAAGATTGTTTTAATGCCATCAACAAGTACCAATGACTTGTTGATGTATATATCTTACATACTGTAATAGCCATGTACATATAATAATACATGTACATACATACATATATATATATATGTATGTATGTACATATATATTTTCTACCATACATATATATATATAATGTATGTATGTTCTATACTTTCTACATACATATATATATATATATATGTATCTATGTATATGTATCCCTATATATATATATTATATATGTGTATTTATGTATATATATATATATATATATATATATCTATATCTATCTATCTATATCAATCTATCTATTTATATCCATTTATCTATCTATATCCATCTATATCAATCTATCTATCTATCTATTTCTCTACCTATTTATCTATATCTATCTATATCCATCTATATCAATCTATCTATCTATCTCTATCTATCTATTTATCAATATCTATCTATATCTATCTATATCTATTTATCAATATCTATCTATCTATATCTATCTATTTATCTATATATATATATATATATATATATATATATATATATATATATATATATATATATATATATATATATCATATTTTTCAAAAACACTTTGTCATTCTTACCATTGACAGGCTGCATCAATGCAAACGGTGGATTAAACATCAAAACTTCGACAGATTAAAAATTGTCAGCTTCTGTCCCAAAAGGATGATTGTGATGTCATAAATCGGAAGCAACACGTAGAACCAGTTATATCTGATATAAGATATCTGAAAAAAATAGTTTTATAACCTTTTCTTTTTTTAATAAAGTATTTTAAATGCACTGAAAATCACATTTTGAGTGAATTTTAAGACCTTCATTTGAAATTAATAAATAATAATAATCAGTAATAATTTTCATGTTTTTGTTGATTTCATGATTTGGAATGACTCACAGAAACCCTGATCAAAGAAATAAAACCCAAAGTTTTCACCTCCATGAAAACATTAAAATAAATGTCCTATTATCTGTTATCTTTATAATTTGAAGCCGTATGGAGGCATCTCTGTGTTCCTGTAGATGTAGAAGCTCTGCTCTCAGATTTTGAAGGGGAGTCCCACAAACACATGAAGTGTGACTGAAGTACAGCAGAAGGGACCATCTGTCTCTAAGGCTCAGGCTTATTCAAGCAAAACAAAGATATTTTTGGGAAACCAGCTCTCTGCGCGCCGCGTTTCTGTTGATATAATTCCTTGCACTGGTCACAAATGCTTTCTATGGCTTTCCATGAACACCAATGAGAGTGAATTGCTGTTTCTCTGCACCTGGTGTTTTAAGCTGGAAAACCTGTCCTAATTATGTTTAAGTCTAGATGAGGAAAAACTCCACCTCTCACGTGGCGGCTCCTCTGCGTCATGTGAGGAAGCAGCAACAGATTAATAATACTAATGTGAGCATCTGCTTTGCCGCCAGGATTGGGCATCATTTCAATTTGAAGAACTCCCGTTCCAAATCCACAGATCTTCTTTGTAAATCTTATTTTTTTAGTTTTTGCATTGTAAACATTACCATACATTTTCACAAGGGTATTTTAAACCAGGAGCCTATATAAATATCACACGTATGAACTATAAATGTTGTGAATTTGCTTTTCAGAGCTTTGTTTTCGAAAACATTATTAGTACATTTACTTTAGTACATTAGTAAATTTAGTTGTACAAGTACATTTACTTTTTACTGTAGACCTAAGGTTTGGAGACCGATCATTTTAGTTCTGGGTGGATGGAGTCTCAATCAGTTCTTCCATTCATGCTGATTTTGCACAGTTTTCTACGCTTAGGCAAGGCAAGGCAAGAGCAAGGCAACTTTATTTGTATAGCACAATTCAGTGCAAAGAGACAATGCAAAGTGCTTTTGCATGATTAAAAATACAGGAAGATAAAACAGAATCAAAGCAAGTAGGAAAAAATAAAAAAAATAAATAAAAATAAGCAGAAATAAAATAAAAAATGCAGAAACAAAAAGATTAAAAACAGTTGGAAGTTTTTGTTAGATTACATTTATTTATCTAGATGATTGTTTCTTTTTTCTTTATAGAGAAGAAGAGGACTTTAGCTAATTTTCAGTATTTGATTCTAATTATCTTTAAAGCTGTTGGCATTTGATTAAAAATTTCTCCTTGGGCAGTTGACAATTCCCCAAGAACCTTGCCTTTTTGTTCTACTACCATAGAACTGCAAAACCTTTCCCCATTATCTACAGGTAATTTAACTCTGCCCGATACACCAACCTATGGTGCCAACCTGGATAACTTGGGGGGATCCCACTCTAGAATTACCGGCGTCTCAGTAAATTGAAATGCCTTCTGGTGGCACCTACAGCCTTCCTCTCCCTTAGGGAGGCGCCTCGCGTTCCTATCACGAGGTCTTTTTGAAGTTCCTAGGTGGAACAAAACCTGAACTGCCTTTCTGCTCCCCAAAGAAAAGTTATCTTTTATTTTGTCTTTAACATTTTTGTTAATGCAACATTAAAAGAACCTTATTTTCTTAGCAATTGATCAAAAATTTCTCCCTGAGGCAGTTGACAATTTCCCGGAAACCTTGCCTTTTGTTCTACACATCTAGAACTGCAAAAACCTACCTTAGTCGGTTAAATAGCCTGCTGCTGTCATTCTTTATCTCTGTTTGTTGCTGCTATTTTCAAATTTCCATTACTGTGAAAAATGTCCATAGCTGGATATTGGTTATTCATTCTCCAGGTGCACAGTTTTATATTGTTAAAACACTTTACAGTATTCTATTTTGTTTATCTTTTAACTGTTCATTAACATGTTTTTCTTATACATTTGTCCATTAGTGTGACCATTTCTTCTATAATCTTTTGGCTGCTGTAAACACCATTGTGTTTCCCCATTGTGGCACAATAAAGGGGTTTTATATTCTATTCTATTCTAAAGAAAAAAACATTTAAGGTTTTGGGAATGAGTCTGTAGGTTTTATGTGATCTGGGACCTCATGCATAAAAGACTCTGCAGCGTTCATACATTAAATTTGCAAAGACAAGCAATTTTGAAACTTGCAGCACACAAACAAAAGTCTGATGTATAAAACGCATACCTAAAACTTTACCTTCCTACAGCCCAATCTGTGTCGCACCGACCCCAGCTTAACATTCATTCTGGCCTGTCCTGTGCCTGTCCATAAATGCATATAAAAATCCTCATAAATGTGACCAGAGAACCATGGCGACTGCGCTGTCAGGCTGTCACAGAGAGACTTGGTCATCAGGGATATTGGTCAAAGCAAATCATCAACAATTTAAAGGGGAATTAGCGTTAACCCATTCTCTAATTAGCATTAAAGTATGGGCTCGTACCCGTTTCATTCTAAAATCTTTTTATGAACTTCGGTTTAAGAATACTTAAAGCTCAAAGAAACCAAATGATTACAATGGCATTGATATACTCCTCATATATTAACATCATCATCACACAGTATGTGATGCACAAACGAAGCTTTAGCAAAAATTCAGCCTTGGAGAATGAAAGCAGCCTTGCTTCTCATCCAGTCGCTCTCTAAAGTTCCATTGCAAGCCTGTCAGCCGTGTGCATGCCTCCACCACGGCCAATCATCATCTAGGACTCTGCTTCTAAAAAGCTGCAATACCAATGGCTTCCTGCTTCATCAAGCTGCAACCTTCCTCCACCTCATCTCCAACACATCCTCATACTTATTCAATTTTCAATTCAGTTTATTTATATAGCCGCCAAATTCACAACACATGTCATCTCAAGGCACTTTACAGTTCAACCAGATCATACAGTCAAATTGATACAAAGTTTTTTCTATCTAAGGAAAACCAGTTGATTGCATCGACTCATTGACTCTTCAGCAATCCCTCACACTAAGCATGCTTGTAGCGACAGTGGAGAGGAAAAACTCCCTTTTAACATGAAGAAACCTCCAGCTTATGGCTCCCTTCATCCTTCAGCTTCCATTTCACCACCAGCGTCAGGCCCTGGTGCTTTGCTGAAAGTGCTAACCAAAACCAGGAAGAAAACAGGACTGTCTCAGGAGGCGGGATTTCCTGAAAGGCAATCACTCACAGGCAGTTTACTCTCTTTCTTTCAGGGGGCGCTATAGGGAACCGCCTGACGGCGGGCACTTGGCAGCCATAAGAACGCGCCAAAGGCAGATTTCTGCGGCACGCATGGCCTCAGAAAATCGTTCCCCGATGAACGGTTTGTACTAAAACTGAAATCTCGATGACAATAAAAATTGTAGTTGACAATAAAGAAATTGATTGATTGGTTGACTGACTTTCTCAGGTTGGTGACAATAGCTGCGACTTCTGACGTGAGTAGGACAGGATGTTCTGGGAGGGAGCGTGAACCCATGCTGATGTCATATTGGGGGCATCATCAGCAGTGATGGGACTAACGGCGTTGAAATAGCGGCGTTACTAACGCGCCGCTACCTTTTTTTTAGTAACGAGTAATCAAAATTATTACTATTACTGTAACTATAGCGCCGGTTACAATTGCCGACACCGTTACTGCGGCGTTACTCAGGTCGCACAATTAACCTTTTTCATGATAGGACTTGTCGCGCGCCTGGATCAGAGAGGGGAGGATGGAGAGTCAGGAGGACTCCAGCAGCAAAACAGCGTTTTCCACATGGAAATACGGGTGTTACGTCGAGCTGCGTTCCCCATCAGATACGGTTTCCCCTGCATCTCCGCTATAGTAGCGGCGGGCACGATTCACAGGCGCAAGCAACAGGAAGCAGCAAGATGCATGCTAGCTAAAAGCGCGATAACAGCAGCCCTGTGCTCGCGCAGGCGCCAGGAGGAACTGGATGGATGGATGATGGATGGATGGAATGAATGGAATGATAGCTACATGTTGTAGCATCTATAACATAGCAAACCCAAACACGGGATTTCAGAATTCCCCAGTTATTATTAATTTTATACACTGCAAAATAGCATAATAGTTACTTTTACTACTAACTAGTTACTTTTACTTATTGTGGAGTAACTCAGTTACTAACTCAGTTACTTTTGGGAGAAGTAACTAGTAACTATAACTAATTACTTTTCAAATCAACGTGCCCAACACTGATCATCAGTATAAGAATCAGAAATACTTTAATAATCCCAGAGGGAAATTACTTTTTTTGTTACACGCTCCAGTTGCAGTGGTAACATGGTAAATCATCTCCAGAAACAAAACATTCAAAATATACAAGAATGGTTGTTTTATATGTGTGTTTGAAATAAAAAATGCTCGTATGATATCTGTAGACATTTGGTTGAATTCTGACTTCATAATATTGGTTCTCGGTATCGGCCATAACTGAAATGTGTTTCTGCTCTGCATACAGCAAACTGGTGTCACTGGTGCATCTCTACACTGACCTAAACATGTTCTGGATCAATCTTAGTGTTAACATTGAGCTTCCCACTATGTTACTGGAACTAACTTTAATCAGGGGACCCAAACAAACAGTTGGGTTAGGGTTATATGTTTGTCCTTTGGGCTCTTTAAATAGTTCTTTCACACTATAGGTTTAACATTTCTAGTTATTTAATGTATTTTTTCAAGCATTAAGGTTCTTCTTCCAGCCTGTTTGTCATAAAAGTTCCCGCCTTTCCCCGCTGCTGACATCATCGGCTGCTGCAGCACAGAATTCGTCTTGTATTCTGATTTTATTTGATCAGAAGCACTACCAGAGTGCTGTGATGTTTGTTTATGTACTGAAGCACAGCGTCAAACTAGAAGTTAAATATCACTCCTCCACTGTACTTCACCATGCTGCATCTATCAGGCACTGTTGTTACATAACTTAACTACTAAGTTTATGGTTTATTTATGAGGCCTATTTTTGCTCAGGCATTCTGAATGAGACCAGAATCTCTCCTTCTCTCCACAAGCCCTGAGGGAAAAACAGGCAGGCGAGCAAGATCGCAGACCTGGACAGAATTACCACTTCACTGAACGAAGACGAGAAAATGATCCTCGCAGCCCATTCTGCTTTCTCCATCCACCCATCTGACCCTCATCATTTCATTTTCTCTGTGTGCCTGTGGGGATGTGTGGGTAGAAGTGGGGAGCTGCTCGGAAGGCAGTGCTGCCACTCCGGATGTCGACATGAATTTATTTACAGTATGTAAAGTAGCCTAGCAAATGATGCTACCAATCTGGGTAGGACAGGAGTTGGCTGAGAGGTGCTCGTGCGTCATCGTGGATTCACTGCAGCTTTGGTGTGTGTGAGATGGAGAGGGGAGAGAACGCTGAGGCAGGACGTCACAGCAGAGCCCTCTGCTGTTGGAAGCACCATCCAACGTGTTCTCTGCTCTCCATCCCTGTTTATTCTTTATATTCCTTACAGTAGTCAGCCATAGATTTATGATCAACCTCCTCATCATACATTTCTTAAGGGGAGTATGATATAATGACTGGTTATGGAGAAGCTCATAGATATTCATACACCAGACTGATTAGATTTAAAATCATTTTTTCCTTAAACCATGAATTTCTTTTTAATGGGTAATTAGAAAGGAGTGTCAGAATAGAATAGAATAGAATAGAATAGAATAAGAATAGAAAATCCCTTTATTGTCCCACAATGGGGAAATGGTGGTGTTACAGCAGCATTACAGCAAAGTGTGACCTTAGAAAAATGTATACAAATATTAGAATAAGTGACAGAGTTTAAAAAAAAAAAAAAGAATAACATACTGTATACGGTTCAGTGTTTTAACAATATAAATACTGTTCAGTCATCTGTAGAATAAATAACCAATATACAGATATGGACATTTTACAGTAATATCTGAAAATAGCAGGAATGACAGCAGCAGGTTATTTAACTGACTAAGGTAGAAACTGTGTAAAATCAGCCTGAATGGAAGAACTGATTGAGGTTGTTGGGAACAGTGGTGGTTCTAGAGCAGGCATCCCCAAACTCGGTTAGGGAGGGCCGCTGTCCTGCAGGTTTTAGAGGTTTCCCTGCTTCAGCTAGCACAGCTGATTATAATGATTGCATTAGCTTTCAATTAAAATCAGCTGTGAAGGAGCAAGGGAAACCTCCTAAAAACCTGCAGGACAGCTGCCCCTGAGAACCCAAGGCTGGGGGTGCCTGCTATAGAGTCTTCCAGCTGCTGGGAGGAAGGATCTGTGATAACGCCCCCTGGTGCATTTAAGGTGCAGCAGTCTCTGTCACTGAAGGAGCTCTCCAGTTCAGCACCAGCTTCATTTAGTGAGGATCTGTCTGTTTCCACCTCCTGCACTGAGTCGAGAGGGCATCCAATCAAAGAGATGGCTGATGCCAAAGCAGAGTCAGAGAAGGTCTTTAGGAGACTCCCCCGTAGTCTAAAAGATGATATAAATGATAATTGGCTTCACAACAAACAAACCCTCCTTATAAATTAATACTTATTGATTTATTTAATTTTTTCCAGAGGGTAATACTTTTTAATATAATAGAGTTTAAGGTTGGAAGACCTCTGTACCATTACCATAATCCCTGCCGTTGATGTTTCCTCGCTTTAACACGGCTTGTTTAGATGATTGCAGTTCAGAAAAGGTTTAACTCCTAAAATCAGCTCTAAGAACAGAGGCCCCCCGACGAGTCCTTCCCCAGGTCCTCCTTCAGATATTAGCCACATCGCTGAAATGAGTCTATATTACCTCCCATAACCGGCAATATGTTGATATATAACAGAACTGAATTAAATAATTGTTTAAACTTAAGCCTGCAAAGAGTGTGAATTATTCTGGGCTCTTACTGTACTTTGATGGTTGGGGGGCCGTATTCCCTGTTGGCTTTGGGATCATGCAGACTGCCATAAGGGAACGCCGTTTCCGGCCTGGTTTGATGAGCAACACAAAGACACTGAGGTGCTCACTTGGCCCGTGAAATTCACTGATCTCAACCCAGAATAACGTCTACGGGTCAGGAAGTGATTTAGCTGCATAAAGGGGGGGCAACACGCTATAGCCATACAGGGATTAGAATGTGCAGATCCGTAAACACAGCATTCTGCATGTGGAAAAAAATATTTCTGGCATTTTTTCCAGAGTATCTTAACCTGATGCCCTTAAGTAGATTCTTCAGGCCTTTTGAACATTATTTGAGCCTCGGCGTGAGCCTGCCTGATGTAAGAGATTTCATCAGGTTGTCTTAGACTGATTTCTCTGGAACTTTTGGACCACATCAGTGGATTTTTTGACTCTTTGCTGTATTTTAACAAGGCAACGTGTGAGTGCCTGAAATAAGCCTGTCCAACTTGTTCACTGCACTGGAGAAAAAAAAAAAATAGCAGCATTTTGTCATCTTTTTTTTTTTTCAATTACATACCCACCACTTTCTCTGAATCTTTAATCTACGGATCAAATGGGTTTCATTTTGGAGTTGTTTTTGTCACGGATTGCACTGCCATCGGCTTCAAGTGTGTCCCCGAATGAACTGTCAGCTCCCTTGAAAGGTAGATGCAATTTTTCAATTTCATTTAGTATCAAATGGGTTCCTCTTGCGGTTGGCATTTCAAACAGGAATCTAAAGAAAAAGAAGTAAAATCTGACTGTTATATCCTGTTTTTTTTAATGGCCCACTTGAAGTCTGCTGAAGGAAATATCAAAAAGAGGACTATCATGTTAAAGACAGAGCTGAAAGTGATATAAGCTGAAGTGGTTTGTTGCCGAGGGCTGTACTGAGAGACCTTATTAAAGATCTAGTGCTATGAAATCCTGAATTATCACCTTCTTTACACATATTCATCTTGAAGAGGTTGAAGAAAACATTTTTATAAAATATGTCGACATATGCCAGCATCTGCCATCCGTGGTCCGTCAGTTCCAGGTCGGTTATCTGATGGTCGACATCCATTCAGCATCAGTTCCTCATCAGTCGCGGGCGTCTAGCTGATCCTAAACCTCTGACTAACTTCTGCGTAACCTTATCCAGAACTTCTCCAACATATCAGCGTATCTGCCGTGTTCCCAGACGAAGCGCTGAACGCGTTTCTACCTTCCAGCTACTGTATAATGGCGTATTGGCAGCGTTTTTGGTATAAAGGGGTTCACAGGAGGAAACCGTCAGTTCTCCCTCCAGACTTCATCCCCATCATAGGGTGAGCCAGAAGGTGAGTGATGGATCCTCCCTGCTCAGTTCACCCACCACCAACACACTTCCCAGCAGACATATGCGTCGCTGGACAGAAGTTCTGGACTTCGTTATAAATACTGTATATATTCGCCCAAAATTGAAAAAATACACAGAAAGTTCTGCGTATTCCAGCTTTTAGGAGATTCTGGGGACGTCAGCTAACCTGATTCCGCCAGATGGATTTGCTCCGCATATCCATCTGGAAACCTTCAGTTGAAGAAATTTTGGGAAGGGGCGAAAAATACTGGTTAGCTGATTGGCCTATGTTGGTGATAGAAGCCGGCCCAAATAAAACCAATCAGTTCAACGAAGCATATGGCGCACTAACAGAGCTTACTACGGCGAGGAGCCAATTGATAGATCAAACTCTTGCTGAAACCAGTCGGGAGAAGATCAAAAACATCTTTTCCTCTGAGAAAAGCCTCCAGAGCAGTGTTTTGCTCTTTGCTTTCAGTGAAGAAATACTCTGTAATTCCCATAAAACTTGCTCGATAAGCCACGCTTAACGCTAGTTTCATCGGCTGAAGCATATGTTCTTTAGACTG
The DNA here is from genome assembly GCA_018398635.1 of Cyprinodon brontotheroides. Taxonomy (NCBI): domain Eukaryota; kingdom Metazoa; phylum Chordata; class Actinopteri; order Cyprinodontiformes; family Cyprinodontidae; genus Cyprinodon; species Cyprinodon brontotheroides. The sequence goes on along the minus strand of JAGKQL010000017.1, from coordinate 1,249,421 downwards.
AACTGTCGCGCTTCTCGTTGCGACACCTCAACCACGCCTCAAAAGCCAGCGCTGATTGGGCGTTCGTTTGGTGAAACGCTCCAAATTTTCTTTTAACGGAGAGTCTCCAGACTGATCTGCGAGTGAAACCTTGAAAGCTCGCGAGATCCGGATGGTCTCACGGAAGCTAGGACATTTAGGCCTACTCTGGATAAATCGGCAATGTGTGACGGCGGCTTTAGATCCAGATTCAGCACAGCAGTCTGTAGTACCTTTCCAACTCTTGGTGTTCATCCTTTTGACTCGAGGTGAAGGAATAGGCTCTAGGAGCTTTATTTCCAGTTAGGAATAAGATAATAATCAGAAGGTTTCCCTCGTTTAGTGTGAAGGAGTTGGCCACCATAGTTTCTACAACGGTTATATTATGTCAGGTTACGTGAAAAACTTAGATACAGCATGGTGTCATGGTGCTTAATCTGGAACCAAAGATGTCCTTTTGAGATAAAGCTATGATTGATAAACTATTACACAGCTTGGCTAACTGCCTCCTCACAGACTAGCAGCTAACCAGGTAAACTTAAACTTTGGTTGCTGTTTATACTGTGGAGCTACAGTGCAATTCGTTTAATGGCTTTTTTACTGCATTGCAAACCTGGATTACCAAATTTTATGATCAAATTAATTTTAATAACCTTCAACACTTTTAAGGCCTTAAGCCATTGTTAGAGTTCTGTTTTGATATGTGGATTTTTCCCCGAGGCAGCATGCCTAGGGGGCGCCACTGGGCAGAATTTCATTTGCACCACAAGCAAGTTTCAATAGCTTTTCACATGGAAACTCACCGAGACCCAAACCTGTTCCAGTTTCCACATTCTATGTGATTAGTGTCGCTGTGTGTCTGTGTGTGAAGTTCTTGGTGTTTCCTAGAAGCTCATCGGAGTTGTTGTGGTTTGTTTTCAGCATACTGTGTTTTTTGTTTTGTTTTTTGTTTGGAGGGAGGTATCAGTTTGTGTTTCTGCTAGTGAGGTGAAGGACTCCTGGAAGAAACACTGAGTGCCAGGTCACTGGAGGGTTTAAACCTGCTTAACAAGGTCTGCATGTGGAAAAACCTTGAAATAATATTTATGACCGAAGTTAAAGTTTTTTAAGGAATCTGCTGGAGCCAGAGGTGTTTTGGACCAAGCAGCCAGTAGGGACGTACATTTTTATAACTTAGGGAAAACCCCAGTGACTAAAAGCTCAAAATGCATCATTAATCATGCCTCAGTTTGCTGTACTGATTCCATTAAAGTTTCCTTAGATGAACATGATTAGCCTTTAGGTGTTTTAGTGATAGGAATGTAGTCAGTCAGACTGGGCTAAACCAACTGTTATAAAAATACTGCAATTAAACGTGTGTTAGAATGATCTATCTAAACTTTTATTCATTCACTTTGCAGAAAATGCAAAGATGTGAAACTGAATAAAACTGATAAATTCCAGTAAAGCAATGATACGGTCACAGCTTTAAAGAAAGACTCCCTCCAGATGCATGGATGCCGTTATTCTGATAATCTACTGCAAATGTTGCATTTCTGCTTTTGTTTCTAAAACTGTTTGGTGTTCTCTTCTATTTTAAAAGGCGTACGGCATTTTGCATTAAATCAGAAATGATGTTGACTCCAATGTATCGTTATACGGCCATAATCTTTATCCAGTTCCTGTTTCCTTTCTCTGTTGACTTGGACAGCTTTTATTGTCATTTTGAACACACAGAGGGTACACAAAATGAAACCTCACACTAAATGAACATTTCCATTGCATAGAGTGCAGCAATGATATTATATTTATATAATATATAAATATATTAATATATTTTTGCAAACATGCAGTGTTTTTGGTTTGGTTTTATCAGTGTGATGCAGAGTCTTTTTTTACAATTTAGCAGTCTGATGGTGGTGAGGAGGAAGAAACAGTTGCAGAATCTGCTGGACCTGCATTGAATGCTATCACTAACATTTCCAAACATTTTCTAAACAAACTGTGTTAGCATTAATTAGAAGGCTTTTGATTTCACTGCTACAAAAATTTAACAGAACCTGCAAATTCTTAGTAAAGTCTTTCAATTCATGCAGAAATTGACAATGGAACTAGTATTTAAATTTCAGCTAAAGTCAGTTGACAAATAAACACCAAGAAATGTACAGTTTTTAACTGTTTGTGCCTCAATTCCATTTATAAATACAGGATTGAAGGGATTAGTTTTTCAGACCGGTTCAAAGGCTTTTGAGGTTTTCAGAACCATATTGTTTTCTTTACTCCAAGAATCTACATTTCCCGCCTCAGTTCTGTAACAAAATGCATCATATGAAGAAATCAGACCAATGATGGTTGTATCATCGGTGTATTTAATCATCATCTTGTTAGGGTTTGATGCAGCTCTACCATGAGTGTATAAAATGTACAACAAAGGACTCAAAACACAACCCAGTTGTGAACAAGCGTTAACTGTGAGCTCATCTGAGAAGTCATCTTAAACATTAACCTCTGGAAGTCTGCAGGTTAAAATAATAATCAAATGGCATCATTCAATACAAGCATCATCAGTTTGATCAAAGCTTTAAAAAAATAACAAGCATTCCTGTGATCTTCCCTTATCAACTACTCATAGAAAGATCTGAATTATTTAGAATCTTCATCTAAACACTGACATCAACCACCGCTAAACCATCATGGATGCCTCTGCAGGTTCGACCACACTGGCCATAATGGTAAACTGGTTTACTGCTTCCTCCAAAGAGTCGTCCTCCATTTACACTCATTGTCTCTAACTCTGGAGACGATGGAGAAAGATCCTCCACCTTACATAATTGTTCCATTGTAAAACTATGACTGTGATCCTTACCAGTTTGTGCCGCAATACGAGGCTCTGAAACAACAAAAAGAAAAATTGAAAATGTCTTTTTGTTTCCGCTTGTGTATACAAAATGACAATATAAAATGTGTCCAAGTGTTAATCTGTCCATTACAGTCAGGACCTCATGAGGTCCTCGTCTACATATGTTCCCTGTTTTATGGGCACCTCTTCCTTTAGGTGGATTATTCGATAGGTTAGATGTTGGAAGAAAAGCTCTGAATTAGGCGAGTTGTCATTTGCATTTAAACGCATTACATCCTTTTTATACCAAAAAAACATATAATTACCCAAAATTGAGAGATTTAGACAATCGAATGAACCTCAACACAAGTTCATCTATATTTGTCCATAAATCCTGATTAAACTAACCCTAACTAACAGACTATGGTTATCTACAAGTTATCTCTCCTATCCTGGCTTTCTCTTCATTGGTTTCCCTGTTAAATCCAGAATAGAATTTAAAAATCCTCCTTCTCACATATAAAGCCTTAAATGGCCAAGTTCCATCTGATATCAGAGATCTGATTGTTCCTGATGTTCCTAACAGAGCACTTCGCTCTCAATCTGCAGGTTTACTAGTGGTTTTGATAAAGCTTCTAGTTAGAGTGGCTCAGGTTATCCTGAGCTATCTCTATAACTTTGAACCAATTTGACTGGATGATCTGGTTGAACTGTTTCTGTAAAGCGCTTTGAGATGATATTTGTTGTGAATTGGTGCTGTGCAAATAAACTGAACTGAAATTAATGGAATTGAATAAAGAAATAGGTTATACTCCAGCAATTCTGTGACATCTAGCTATTATATGACCACATTCTAGTCTCTTCTAGTCTATTTGTTTATTATTCCTATTATAGTTTTTTTGTTCTGCAGATTATTTGGTTGCAGAGTTTTGTTTTCTCCAATTAGCCTCCCTTAATTTTCTTGTCTTATTTTACAAAATTTCAAGGGAAACAACCTCATGTGACAAAACCAGAGCTGTCTGCTCTCTAAGAAATAACCGCTAGCCACGATAATTAATGAAATCTAAGACTCATCCGAGGTGAGCTAAAGTATTTTGTTGTGCTGCACATTAGCATTCACTGCAGTTAATGACATAATAAAATCTGATTGCTCTGATAGATCATCTCTCACCTCGTCTGTTATACAAACGTTTCTAATAATCTATCAGGACAAACTCCTTCCACATCACCTTGCTGACATCCTGACAAATAATCTGCCTGCTCATAGAGGAAGCGCGCTCTCTTAGTTCTCTACCAGTTGTTTATGAAAAATAAAATCCTTGATGTCATTTTTTTTGGTAATTACTCTTCCTGGTTTTTCTGCTTGGCGGAGGATGTCATTGTCAGACCTTTTTCTGGTCTCTATGCTTCTTTCAATGACTGAGACCGTTCCTCTTGTCTCCCTTTGTTCCTCTTGTGTTTGATTGCTCTCCAACCTAATTCCCTGCTTTTGGGTCCTTTACAACACAAGCTGACAATAATAAAGGGGGATATTACGAACATAAATCTGAAGGTAGGAGGAATGCTGTAACAGGCATGTAAAATAAACTAGAAGCATTCATTGGTAGCTAACGTTTCTTTCTGTGTATTTTGTATTAGCAGAGAAAAGGCTTTTCCAGAACTCAGCAGTGACACTAGTCCCACTGCCTTTCACTTATACTGGATTCTCACTTTTAAAGATGGATGTAATTCATTTTCTTAATAGCGAGTGACACAGCAATTCATTACGCATCAGAAAGGAAGTGCATTCCTGATCATCTTAACAATATAAGGCAAAAAGCAGTAGGTGTTAGAAGAGATGTTGGGGTTAATTTGTTCTATTTTCCACACTCCACCAACTGCCACCTTTCTTTAACTTGGATGTTTTTTCACTTTCTGTTGTGTCACAGGCTCCATTCTGCTTTTCTTCTTCTATCATTATCTCCCCTCTGCTTTGCTCTCCTCTCTTGCCTCTGAAAGAGAGGATCCAGAAATAAGGCCATAAATAAGAAATCAACGGCCTTTTCTGTCCCACCACATTACAGGCTTTTGATGAATGCTTTCTGCAGTAGTATTACTCACCAGCTTCAAATCAATGCAATAATCCCCCCCCACCACCACCCCACCACCCGCACCACCACCGCTATCAGATTGATTTCAGTGGCAGTGACAACAGCGTAGAGAATTGCAGAGCAGATCTGTACACTGTAAGCTCTTTTCAAAATACTCACAAATGAGAGTTCTATAGGTGCAGCCGGTTACAGTTAGCAGATTAAATGAGCCACAAATCAGAGGCAGGAAAGTCAGTATAAGTGATATGTAGTCCAGATAGCGGTGCATCCTTAAATCTCTTAATCCCTGTTTATCAGGATCTAAATACAGAGGCCAAGTTGTTAGAGGTCCAGATGAGCAATTTAAGGAAAAGTCCGCTCATATTCTGAAATTCTGAAAGTTCTTTACTTTTAATTTAAACAGATTGTTCTGCAGCAAAGATTTACCATAAAAAACTTTTTCATGACACATGTTCTACATAATGTTCTTAGGTGGTAAGTCTTCTAGCTATGTGGAATTGCTGCATCGTGTGATTTGTGTGAATCAATTGAACATAATTTCGGTGAGAGAATGCAATTGGATGAAAGACTTTTAGGAAAGAAGTTTATCCATAAATGTTTGCTTGATTGAGAGCGAAAGGTGGGTAGAAAACTCAAAAACTGTATCGAAGTAGGACTAGCTCTACTTTAACATCATTTAGGCTCGTTAAAACACAGAACTTCTCCTTCTGCCCCATAAAACACAGAAAGTTCCAAAGAGAATTAATTCTTTGTCTTCTTTAATGTTAAAATATAATAATATGCTATTAATATTTATGTACTATGTTTATAGACTTAGACTTTCTCTGTTGGTATTACTCCTTCAGGGATATTCTGCTTCCAGTAGCTTCTATAGAGTGCAAAGGGTTAAAGCAAGATGCCATGAAAGATAAAAATGCAAATTATGGACAATATAAAAAGAACAAATGAGCATATAAGTAAGTTGTAATGTCCTTGAATATGTTTCCCTCTGTCATGATTTATCAAGAGCTCGGACCCTACATGCAGAGAAAGCAATTGCAGAGTACCAAGGGAAAGATTTAACAGGTTATTTAGGAGTTTGTGAAGAATCCAGTGTTGCTCTGAACACTGCTCAACCAGAACTGAAAGGTGAGGGGAAGACACTGCGCTTAGTTCAGGCTCAGTAGGAAATTTGAATCTTTAACTTAAGGAGGAGAATTTGGTAGATAACTCACATTTTCCAGAGAAGTAGGCTGACTCTTAGACTCCAGTCTGTGTCGCGGTAGTTCCACTGTTTGTCTGATTTGGTGAGGGCGGACAGGGTTTTACCCAGAATGCGGTTGTTTGTAGGCTTAGCGGAGAAGCTGACTGCCACTCAGATTTCCTGGCGTGCTTGAACGGGTCGTTGAGTGGAGATGAATCCCTTGCTCAGTGTGAAGCTCAAATGATTCCTCTTGAGGAAAGTGGGTCCAAACCTCCTGTTTAAATTCTCAAACTCGGTTTGAGGCTCAGATGTTCGCTTCCAGGGAGAGAAGGTTCGTAATCCAGTTTGCAGGATGACTTCCCTGCCTAGAGGCAAAGACAAAAACAAGATTAAAACTCAGGTTGACAAAAGAACTCAGTTTGACTCAGCTAAACCTTCAGCTTGGCTAGAGAACCCTAAACTGGCAAACACTCTGGCATCGCAGGTCAGTGGCAGTCACGTCGTTAATGAGGGAAACCATCAGCAGGTGTGTGTGAGGAGGCGGACCAGGAACCAGGCGCCTCCTGATGGAGGAAGGTTATCCAACTCAGAAAAACACACACACAGACAGGAGTCCTGACAACCCTCTGATATAAAAATATCTGCACAGTAGAGTTAAGGAAAGATTACACAGTAGTTGACTTGGATTATTGCACTGCAGAGATGGACTGACCTTAGAAATCAGTAAAAATGACTCAGGCTGAGTTATTGCACGGTGAGAGAGAAGAATATTGCACATTAGTGACGATAGGTAATGTTTAGCTTCAGATGTCCAAGGAGGGGGGGCTGACGCTCGTCCCTCTTCCTATCACCTCCTCCTCCCCCAGTGAGGAGTTGTGCAGCTTGATGGCTTGAGGAGCAAAGGAGTTCAGCAGTCTGTTGCTCCTGCATTTGGGGAGCAGCAATCTCCCTCTGATCAGGCTCCTCTGAGTGGTGAAGACAGTCTGCAGAGGGCAGCTGGCATTGTCCATGATGTCCAGCAGTGTCCTCGTCTCTGCCACCGTCCCCAGAGGGTCCATCTTGTAGCCAATCACAGAGCCGGCTGGCCTCACCAGTTGGTCCAGTCTGGAGGCGTCCTTCTAGTCATAGTTATGGTTCCGTTTACTTTGGTTCTGGACTAATGAGGACTTTTTCTGTTCACTGGGTCACTATTCAGCCACCAGCAGTTATCCTACCAGCTCAGTCTGCCTCCAGCCACCATCTCCACCTGTTTCCACTGATTAGCACTCAGCTCACCTGTTCTCCAGCCTACTTATACCTGCCTCTGCCTACTCATCTCTGCCAGAACGTCTCACTCTCTGCTGCTAAGGTTGTCTGTGTCTGCAGGCTGCAGTTCAGCCTGTTTCTTCTCTACCAGACCCTGTGTGCCCTGCCAGCTGAACTCTCCTAGTTGACGTTGCCTTAGTCTCCGTGCTGCAGAGCAACCTGTTCCTCCAGGACTCTCAGGGCAGGAAAAACCCTGCATGAGACGTCTTACTTCAATCACTGAAATCAGGTGTTTTCTGTAATGTTCAGTCAAACTTCTGCACCTGTTCACAGGTATGTTGGTTCACGGTTCAGGAGGAAGAAACTTTAATTTGCCTGTGAAAGTTTTTTTTACTTTATTTTTAAACAAAATTTCAAAATCTATATTTTATTTGACTAAATAATCATTTAGTAAATGTTTTTCTCAACTTTTTTGTGTTGTTTGACCGTACTTTTCGTTTAAAGAGTCATGGACCGTCAAGGATAACTGCTGATTTTAAAAGTTTGTTTAATTACATAATAATTATTGAATAATAATAGTAATTTCTCTTAAACATGACTAGTAGAAACAGAAAAGGGATTAAATAAAACAATTAAATCATACTGCTAAAACCTAATGCTGCTTTTTTATTTTATTAATGTTAAAACAACATGATTTTATTAATGACTCTGGAATGAAGCAATGAAATTCTTTCACTTTTAAGGAGAAGCTGTGATTTTTCCATATTATGTGAATCAGTCAGATTTTTACCCCAGTATTTATCTTAACCCCCGAAATTATTATACTTATTTCCATACCTTAACTAGGACAAAATTAGTCAGAAACCAAACCTTAACCCTGTGAACATATTTCATTAGAGTACCTTCTATTTGTGTAAAATGTTTTAATTAAAAACATCATGTTTTAATGTCCTTCAACAGAGAAGGCAACATTTTCCCCTCCTTGGATCAGAGCTTCTAAGAACTGGTTTCCAACACTTTGCTCTTGAGGTCCGGAGGGACAAATCATCCGTGACCTTCTTTGTTCAAACCAAACTGAGGCCTTTAGTGACTTGCTGACTGCAACAGATTTTTCAAACATGCACCCTCAGCACTTTACTTTATTTAATAAGGTTTTTCGCTGCAACAAACATCCATAATCATTATGCTGATCTTAAAGTTAGCATTGTGCTTCAGATATTCATGGACTGTTTTATGCTGGCTCAGTCAAACCTTCCTTAGGAATAAACAGCTTGTAGCCGAAGCTTCTTATACTTGTTAGTGGTTGGATGGTTAGAAGGTTTCCAAATAGAGCCTAAAAGAGTTTAAAGGGAAAACAATGAATGCTGGGCTTTAATAGCACCTGTGTTTCAGGCACAGTAGCAGCTTAACAGATGCTGAGACAAAAAGTTTAGATTTCAAATAGAAGAAGACACAGATAAGTCATTTTCTTCATCTTTGTAAAGAGTTTTAACCAATACATTTTTGTAAATATTTCACACCAACAAAAATTGGAAAAAAACGAACTTAAAGACCTGCCATATTGTTTTTTTTTTATTTCTCAGTTATCATGGGACGGTGAGAAAGACATGGTGGATGTAACCCGGGTGTAAATCTCAGTGATTTCCTGTTACATGTACAGATAATGGAGAAACATCCCAGTGATTAAATCTGTATAATTTTTTACTTCTGAATCCCCTCATTCCTACACAGCCAATCAACATATTCTCATCGATCGAAGTTCGTATGAAACGCGTACGAAAAGTTATACACACTATTTCAATACGTTTTGGATGTTTTTCCTCAAAAATACCGCTACATCAGTGGCAGACATGCGAAAGCGCAGATCCGCGGACGGACGTAAAACTGGGAAAATCAGTGCAATCATCACTTGTTCATGCACTCTAACTACATTGCTTGCTTGTTTTATAGGGTTGTGGGTCAGGGTCAGGGCTAGTACTTGTAATTTATTATTCTTATATTAGGTAGATGGTGTGCCGCCAGATACGCATATTAAAAAAAAAAACGCCCAAAACGCGTCTAAATTACGTGTGCATAACTTTTTCATACAATTTCATACGCCACTCATAATGAGAATAGGTTGAGCCAATTGCTGTTGAGTATCAGGGTCACATGTAGCACAGCCTATCAGGTATACTAGTTGGGGAAATATGAAAGATTAGGGCATGTTGGCAGAAGCAGAGCTGCAGGAGTTAACTACTGAGCAACGATGAGATGGAAAAAACCTGTTTGTGTGCGATACAAAGTACGGAATACGCCTGTTGATGGCGAGCTGAAGGTCCAGGCCTACAGCCCAGGAAAGATTGCACTTTGGGTGCATGAAGACTTTGGATCTCCTGCCAGGCTGGTAGGAGGCTCCTTGCAGCCGAAGAACAATTTTGTTTCCTCTCTGCTCTGATTTTGTCAGTCTATGACCTGCTCTGCACCAAGCACTTTAAAAGGAACCTGCTTTGGACCTTTAACCAACCCCAGCTTGAGGTGAATGAAATGAAAGGATCTGGTTTCATTAATTGTGGAATTGATTCATTTTTTCCCCTCATTCTCTTTTGCACATCTTATATGGCCATTCGGATGTTTCACTGATGTTGTAAATATGTATATAATTTTCCTCACTATAAATACAAGACACAACTGCAAACTTCTATTCTCTGTCTGCCGTTTCATGATTCATATCTTTCTTCTGAAACTCGCATATTGAGCTTATTGGTTCTGATCCATTTGCATTGATTTAAAGTATAGTATACTGTTGTTTTTACAGATATGCTACATGGACATTATGTAATCAGAATATGGAGTAGAAAGAGGTTCATTTTTCTAGGTGGAGTAGACTCAAGCCTGTAGAAATAGAGTAAGCAGCACAAAAAGCTCCAAATATCCTAACTGGTGCCAAACCATGTTTATGAACCTGTGACCCAGCCATCAGTGGATATTCTCTACTAAACATTTCTGGCTGCATCTTAGAGGTTATTCATCGCTGAAAGAAATGAAAACTCTTTACCAGCCTTACTTCACATGCTTCAAACCCATCTTACAATCTTTTAATCATATTTCTGTAAAAACAGTTTTACAAGCTGAGGTTGTAGTTATAGAAGCTGCTATAAATATCAAGCATGTCTGTGTTTAATACCGTTTAAACTCAGCTTACAAAAGATGTAGACTCAGTGTTGATGGTTGGGCTAACGTCAGCTGCTAGCATTATACTGAGACACTGAAAGGAACCCGAACATCCAAAGAGTTAATGACTGAAACCGTATCATGTGAGGTCATGCGGACTAGATTAGGAGGCAAAGGGCAGCTGCTGTTAAACCATTGGGATTTCTTTCTAATGTACCTGACTTCTCAGTAATGGTTTTATTATAAGACTGGCAGGAATGTGAACATTACCGATTTCAACTTTGTTATTATAATATGTGTATGTTAGGATACATGTATGTATTATTATAACAGCATATCATCATCAAACATCATATGCTGTTTTTAATTTGTTTTTTTCCTTTTTTTCCCTCTTCGTCATCATCAAGGAGAACCTTTATTTTTTATTTTTTATTTGTCTGAAATACGTGTTGTAAGCTTTTATTTTATGTACCTTAATTTTTTGATTGTTTAAAAAAAAACTTTAAATAAATAAATAAATACTGTCTTAATTACCATTGGTTCTGTCAGGATTTGGTTATTGAGTGTCGACCCAAACGCAGAGGCAGAGGTGAATCTGTTGTGGATTTAATAATGACTTAACAGAAATCAAGAGGCAGGTTATCCAAAAATCCAAAAAGAAGGAAAACAAAGTCCAAACAAACAAGAAACCAGAAGTCCAAAAATCCAAAAATCAAAAACATGAAAACAAGTCTAGCGTACCAGAAACTATGGGGACATCAGGGGAATCCACAAACATAATGAGGAATGCACAGAGAGAAGGAGTTGGAGGCATGTAGAGACAGTGTTTGACGGGGACCCAGCAAAGGAGACTGAGACAAGAGAGGGGGCTAATGAGGAAACCTGGGAGCAGGTGTGCAAAGAACAAGAGAGAGGGGAAAAGAGCTAGGAAAGAAGGAGAACACAAGAGGGCAGCAGAGAGCAAACAAATAAAAACCTGGAAATAACAACAAAATGATAATCAAATAACTAGGACTATAAAGACACATGGTGAAAAGAAAACTAAACACTAGAAATCAAAGAGTAGGAGTAAGACTGAATACTCAAAAGAAAAATATAACAGAAACAGAAACCTATAACAGGTTCGCTGGCAAACCGTTTTCTATATTTATATCAAACTCAGCAACATGGTTGAAAATAACACCAGTTAAACTTTTACTAACATAGACATGTTATATATATTTAGAAAGCTTAGATTGTCCACAATTCAACTGACAGGTTTCACCAAAGTACAATAAATAAAGACATAGCAGCATGGTAATTATCACAATTTTTAAAATAAAGCTTCTACTTCCTATGTTTGAAGGAATCCTTTGATGAGAAAATGGATTGTCATATAAAATGAAATAAATACGGTATTCTTAATGTCTTCTTAATATTTCTTATACATGGATGCCCTGAAAATGAGAGTTTTGGTGGACAGATAAATTTGAATTACTTTGATTTTTACTTGGAGACACGTTTTAGTCCATGTGCTACAATCAGTGTCTGTCATACAGAGAAGGAACAAAAAAAAAAACAACAAATAATTTCATTTTAAACCACTTAATAATCATTTTGCTTATAGATATTTCTAAATTACCAAGAGCCAAAAATGTTCATATCTATAAAAAAATTCTCTGGCATTTTTCCAGCAGTAAATGTTAATAGTGTTAAACCATTTAAATGTTAAACGTACCATTTACACAAACTTTATAATGAAAGGGGGGGTTAGAGTGTGGTGGCTGCAGATGGGTTGATGTGCATTCATTTGCTGAATGAAGGAGGATCAAACAGAACTGGTGAGGTCTGGAATTAAAGAGCCAGAGCAGAGTGGCAGCACAACAGGAGGCCGTGGAGCATGACTGGGGGGGGCGGGGTCTCAGCCCCTCCAGCAGACAATGGCTCTCCTACATAATATACCTGCAGTGTTGATCACAGGAGATGGAGCCTTTTTCACTGCTATACAAGGGAAAGACGGTCTATCACATGTTATTAGATTTATAGGAAATAATTAATGGCCAAGGTGTTAATGGCTTTCTTTAGCTTCTGATTTTATTTCTAGGACTTTTCCACTGCGTTCCATGTCATGCTCAGGACTCGACGTGAGGGGGAATAAGGGGGTGATGGGACGACCCCCCTTCTAAAAGGAAAACTCGGTCATATTTAGAGTTTAAACTTCTGAAAACACTTTAAATCTGAAATGATTCCATCCTGTTCAATAAATGATCAGTGT
>JAGKQL010000017.1:1190824-1223622 GCA_018398635.1 Cyprinodon brontotheroides | reverse complement strand
AAAGTAAAGTAAAAATATCAGAAAAATCTACTTGAGTACAGTAACGAAGTATTTGTACTTCGTTACTTCCCATCTCTGCTAATAACCAATGAAGTTTTACCTAATCGATAACAAAACTGAAAAAACAAATCTGTTTCTGGTGAACAAAGTAAAGTGCAAGACCATGATATAAAGGGGGGGAGCTGGGTAGTGCTGTGGCTAGCTGTTTTCGTAGCTAGCAGGTTAGCCTTTTTTTCAGCTCGGTCAGTTAGCCATATTAAGCTACACTACTTCTGAATTTGTATCAATCAAAATCGTTCGTTTTCTACAGGTAGAATAACTGTTGTTTTCTTCAGCCATTTTTGAGATGTTCCATTTGTCATCCTCTGCCTTCAGATCTTAATATAAAGAATAAAAATAAAATGAGACTTTTTGTGTCACCTCGTTAAATAGCAGAGCTCAGTCTGTCTTAGAAGGCAGTACTTTCGTTCAAGTCTGACAATGATTGTTTTCTACTTTCGGCTACATTAGATCACCAATGAAATGTAAAATAATATTTATTATGTTGAAACTCCAAAAGAGATACGATCCTTAAGAAATGGGTGCAATACAGTTCTGATCGCCTAAGCAAATCTGGTACCTACACTGGCTTCAAAATGGAACGGTTCTTTTAAATAGAAAATTTTCTACATTTTGGGACATAATAGGATGATAAGAGTTCATTTATATACACGTTTAAGCCAGAATGATTTAACATTTAAATATGATTTCCCTACAACTTTAAGGCACTTTGAAGAGACTATTCAATCAGAGGAAAACCAGCTGACTGCATCGAGGTATTGCCTTTGCAGGACATGCTCCTTCTGAATGAGCATGTGGCAACAGTAACACAGCGTGACGAATCAGCAGTGTTACTGTGGTGAGTTTTCCTCTCCACTGTCGCTACATGCATGCTCAGTGCAAGGGATTGCAGAGAGTCAACGAGTCGATGCAATCAGCTGGTTTTTCTTAGATAGAAATATTTTGAAGTATATGATTGTGTTACCTGCATAAATAAATCTAATATTTACTAATCGGAACTTTTGTCTCCGTAAGTCTCTCCAGGTTGAAATATCCTCTTGAAATAAGAAAAAAACTACTCAAGTTAAAAAAAAAAAAATGCAGCTTATTAATTAACTTGCTCTATAAGTCAATTAACATTAGATCAATTCATGAAACAATGAATTATTAGTGATAAGTTTTAATGGATTTATTACTCCCACTTACAGTTTTGGTCCAATCCTTGTTTTTGGTGATTTTACAGAAGAATGTGGATTCTGATTTTGTGGTTTACTCCACACGGTTATTTAAATCATCGGGCGTTAACCCAACAAACCAATATTAAAACTATGCTGCAGCAAGATTCCAGACTTTTCTTCTGGTTCAAATATAAATAATCACAATTCAAGGCACACAAAGGTCAGTAAAATCATAAGGTGAAATCTTCAGCAGTTATTGAAGGATTTGGAACAAACTTTAATGGTAGACAAACATGTTTCAGGTCTAAGAAGGCTCCTACTCCACCTTTAACAGAAGGTGGGTAGGGCGTCCTGCCCTAGGACACGATGATAGACAAACGGTTTAGGACCTCAAACCAGCAACCCACCAGATAGAGAACGAAGCCCGTCTTCCTGAGCTTCTCCTGTCATAATATCTTTTCAAAGCTTTATAAAGACAGTTTGTCAAATGAGAAAGCTCCTGTCCTGCAGCGTGCCTCTGTCTAATTGCTCCTTCCTTGGCTTCTGGAGGTAAATCTGGAATTTACTGCAGAGTACACCACCCCCCCACCCCCCTTTTACATAAACCAAGGATTGGTGACTGGTGTCAGAATCTTCATCTGTGTCTCTTTAGACCAAAGCTTGTCACAAAAAAAGCGCATAGTACTTGGCATCCATGGATCTTACTTCCCCTGAAAGCGTGGAAGTTTCTCCCCCTGTGAGTCTTTGTGGAGGGATTTATATCCCAGATAATTAGTAGTGCGAGCACGTGCACACACTTGTTAGAAAAGAGGTCAAACAGCCTTAATCCCTTCCTGCGTCGCCCGTCCAATCTGAATATTTAACATGTGGGATTGTTGCTACTTCCAATTTGCCCTTCATCTTGACAAAGTGTATCAGTGTGCGCTTGACCTTGTGTTTCACTATTTATCCCTCTCTCCGTTTCTTTCCCCTATTAAGCATATTTACAACCTGTATAATTAACATCTGGTGTTTTTTTTCTAATCTGCATAGATATAGGGTTAAACTCAAACATGTTCTTTCCTCTGTCACGCTATAAATAATCATACAAGTAGTAGCAACAAACAGAACAGTACTATACAAAAACATCTTTCAATTTTTAGGATCTAAAATAATATGCTTCATGTCTTAAACAGCTTTCTTTTTATTCTTTCGCCACATTATCCCCAAACTTAAGCAGTAGAGGTTATCTGGGCTCTTTTTGTCTGCATGTTCACCCTGTGTGGGTTTCCTCAAACAGCTTCAGTTTACCTGCAGTCCAAAAGCATTTCCATTGAGAAAAAGGTTTTAAATTGGCTGTAATTGTGGGTGTGGGTGTGGATCGTTGTTGAAGGTGTCAGTCAGAATAAATGCAAACACCTGCAGGAAGATTGTGAAGAAGCCCAACATTTAATTAGAAACGGAGAGGAGTTTTAATTACAATGTTTATGCAACACACCAACCATTTTAGATTTTATCACATGTCAGGCTCTCATCTCACAGACTGGAAAAGTACACCATCAGGATGTGTTGACTGGGAGAAAAAGTGTAGCGCGAGAAAAGAGGAGCTAGAAACTAAGATCAGAGCAAGCTGTGCAAATTTCTATTATTGTTGATCACTTAGGAAGAATGAACCTATAAGGTTTTTAGAGTAATGGTAGAGCAATGGAAAAAATTACAAATGTAACAGAGGGGAAACTTCCCAGCAGTGCTGATCAAAATTACCCAGAGAGACCGTTGATTCAAGGTGTCATAAAAAAAAATAAAAAAAAACCCTGGATGGCAGAGATGTAGAAGCCCAACAAAAGCAAATATAACCATATTTGAAGGTTTTCAGAACTCACCTCGATAATCCCAGATATTTTTGGGAAGATATTGCTTTTAGATTGACAAGATAAACAGTTCGAACAAGGATGTTTGTTTTACTCATTGTATGGAAGCTCATTGGTAGAAAGAAGGCCACGATTCACACCATTTTATCATCCGGAGAGGGGTTACATTTAGTTACAAAACGGAATTCATACAGCTGTCTTAAAGCACTTCGCTTACATCCAGCAGCGCATCGTCAAAATTCAGTTATCCCCCACCTTCAGTCCATGCTAGGTGGCATTTATAGTTTCCACATATAGTATAGTCCACTTATAGTTTTCTTCCTGGAAATCTCTTAGCTCATGACCTGATTGCGTGAGAGTCAGCCAGTAAGAACCCTGTTTTTGCCAAGATTCGTACGTGACTCCCAGTATGTAGACTCCCTGTCTACATGCTGCATTCTCTGTGTTGCTAAGTGAGCATGAAGTCAGAAACAGGACTACAGTACGACTGCTTCCATATTTGGCAAGCCAGCCAGATATTTATATTCTACAATTGCATCTGGTGTGAAAGTAAGACATTTCATTTTAGAAAGATAACATCATGGCAACAATATGCTGTAAGTGTGATGTCTAAGGCTCTATTGCTGCTTTGGGGTATAGAATCACTAGTGCTGGGGTGCCATTCCAGACTTAACCCGCCCACAACGCGGGTAGGTCGGAAGTTCGCTCTGGCATTGCTCAACAGTAGCGCCAGTATGCTAGCTACAATATAATGGCGGGCTAATCAAGTTGTCAGGGCGGGCTTTGCGATGATGATGGACAGATGATCAACAGTAATGTTAATCAACCACGGACCAAAGCGCGCGGGTGACAACAACAATGGCTGCCGCTGGAGAGTTTGGGTGAGTAGATTCTGCTATTAGGTCTGTTCTAGAAGATTATCGACAGCAAATTAATTTTAAAAGAGGAAACAGAGAAACACCGTATCAAGGCTCATCTTCTTATTCTAGGCGTGCAACTGCACGCTTTGATTTTTGTTGACAACAACTATGCGCGGCTAACACATGCCACGCGACCTCGTTGCTCTTATTGGATTGTAGATCTATCCAATTGAGTGCAGAGGTTATTTTTTCCTGGTTCGCTGGAAAACACGCCCCATAATCACAGCTCTATGGAGCAGCATCAGACCTATTCTGACTAGGAATTGAGTAGGACTACGATCAGGCTAATAGAATACTTGCTTGCATTCATGTTTAAAAAAAAAAACAAAAGAAAAATTTAAATCTTTTATATTGCAGATTTACAAATAATTCTCGGAAACTTAGTGAAACAAAACTCCCCCACAGTGCTCTCCTGTCATCCCTTTGGCATCAAACCTGGCTCTTCCTAGGCGAGGCCACCAGTGGAGCCAGTTTTCCGTATACCTTTTCTAACATAGAAAGTATTTATAGATCAGTTCTCATACGTTCTTTTTCTATGTCTGCTTCTGTCTCCTTGAACCCCAGTGGGCCTCAGCAGATGGGTCAGCCACACTGAGCCTGGTTCTGCTGGAGGTTTCTTCCTGTTCAAAGGGAGTTTTCTCTGTCCACTGTCACTGCATGCATGCTCAGTGTGAGGGATTGCTGTAAATAAGAAAATGCAAGCCAATATCTACGGTTGCCACATAGCCACCCAGAATGACTGTGTGCTTCAAGTCAATGACTCAATTAAATCAGCTGGTTTTCCTTGGATGGAACATTTATAAATAATAGCAACAATTTTTTGCTAATTATATTTTTATTATTATTAAAACAGGAAAGGGGTGGTTTAAATTGAATTATTTTCACAAATAAATTATTTACAATATTAATTATAGATCAGTCTATGTAAACTGCTAACATTTAATCTACCTGGAAGTGATTTTAAACTAATGGATTTTATTCCTTTTGTTGACTTGGCAGTAAACCATCATCCTGACCTACTGTGACACCTTTAACTAGCAGTGGTTTTAATGTTAGGTTTTAACACGATCTGCAGTCAAAGTTTCCTGAAAATTTGAGTTATAAGCTTAACTGAATTGTGAACAAAAACTTGGTCCCTTTGCGTCAATCTCTGGTCCCTGATGTTTCTAAAATCAAATATCAAAGGAGGGTATTGAACTGTGTTTTAGCAGCATGTGTAGAATGATGGTGCGCTCTGAATGGCTGCATCTGTCACACGTCTGAGAAACAATTCTCAGCAGCCACCAAGAGTTTAACCTCGCTATGTCCACTGCACACCCTCCTGTTTTCACAAAAACAACCGCTCTTACATCAGGAAGGTGTTTTTAAATTCCAGGACTGAACTCCAGACAATCTTCATAATAAATCAAAATGCAAAACCCATTTCTCCAGACATGACTTCCACACTTTACTTGAAATTGAACGTCCTAGATAAAGACTTCAAGCAGTTCAGATTGGTTTCTGCAGACGTTCCTCTCCGGCTCCCAGCATAGCTGTGTGTGGTGAATCCTTATGGTTCATTTTGAAGATTTGTGACCTCAGGTATGAAGTTGCAAACAGAATTGTGCAGAAGGAATGCATAGTCAGTTCTTAAAGGCTCAGTGGGATTTATGTTTTTTTCTGCATCTCTGCTGTGCAATCGAGGTATAGAACAGTTTCCTAAGAATTTGACCATATTTGTGACAAAGACTAATTTCTATCTAAAGAAACAGAATTATGATCTTAAAGCCATATAGTCACGGTATAAGCTGCTATGTTTATTATTTATTCTACATAATTATATACATTATATTAAATACATTATTTCTATTTTAACAAAGCCTGTACCAAAAAGACCAAATTCCAGCTAGTTTTGATAAAAATAGGAACAATGGTAGACATGCAGCTAACTGTTAATGATGCTAATACTACATCCAGATGAACGCAGATAAATATCAGTCAAATTCTTGTGCTTATCCTAATAAATAAAGAGGCGTGCATGGAATGACATGCTCTAAAAATATTTGGCAAAACAAAAAAAATGTTTTCACCTTTCCCCCACTTAGTGGTAAACATTACAAGTTTTTTTTTGTGTGTTTTTGGTTATGTAATTTTATTTCTTAATTTCAATGAATAAATATATGAAATATACCAAAGTATAAAAGTCAGACTTGACTGAGCTTCTAGTAAAGTAATAAAATCTACATTTATTTGAAGGTTACTCACAAATCTTTATCTGAGACACAAGTTAAGTTGGACGGTGCTGTATTTTATGCCAGAATACCAAAGTCATAAATTCCTCTCTACATCCTGTAGTTGAATAATGATAACTAAATGATTGCATTGGGCCTGAATGTGGCTGGATGGGAGAGGAAGATGAGTGATTCCCCGTGTATAAAGGCGCCTCCATCTGGGCTCATTATGTTTGGAAATGTCATCAATCAGGTGTAAATTCTCTTCACTGCTTGCCACTGAGCCGGTGATCACTATCCTGCACCTGCACTCAACAACATAAAACTGTATTCACACCACTAACATCTCACTGCCATTTATTTTGGGTTTTTTTTTGAGAAGACAAACAGAACAGTGGGACAACTCAACATGGCTGCAGCTGCAACATTACCTCGGAAAAAAAGTAAAAAACCAAAGCAAGAAACTTGAAGGTACAGAGGAAGGGTGAGTTTGGAGCCCTGAAAATATTTCCCCACTTTTGATAATTAAATAAAATAAATCTAATACCTGGGAGTTAGTGTAGTATTGTATTATGATTATTTTTTTTTCTCTAAAACTTAGTCTCACAGAAGCATCCATTCAAAATTTCCCCACTTTCCTTGACTGGTCCCCTATATTTCCTTTTTAAACTTTAATCTTTGTACGAAAATATTCTGTCAGGATTTGTGGACATTAAGATCTAAAGAAAAGCGCCATCTGCTGGTCAGAGCCTGTAATTCAGTGAAAGTGTCACGTCTTGGTTGAGGTTTGGAGGACCCAAATGCAGAGGCAGAGAGGTTGAGGTGAATACTTGTAGTTTTAATGAAAATGGTAAACAAAGGCAGTCCAAAAATCCAACCAAAAATGTAACAGACCAGAACCATGGAGACATCAAGGGAAAAACACGCATAAGGAGCCACGGGGAGAGACGAGGTGAGACGACAACAGCGATGACAGGACCAGCAACAACAAGGAACCAACAAGGAGTGACTGCAGAGGGAGAGTATATGTAGCTGACAGACAAAGGGAGGGCTAACGAGCTGACAAGGAGCAGGTGTGAGAGGAGACATCAGACACGACACACAGGGGACACACACACACACACACACACACACACATGTTGTGTCACAATATCCTTGTGGGGACCTTCCATTGACTTCCATTCATTTCCCACTAATTTATATGGCCTAACCGTGACCCTTGCCCTAACCCTAACCATTACCGACACATACCTATCCCCAGTGATGGAGAAATTTACTCACTTTCCGTACTTCGGAGTAAAAAAGTACAGATACTTGTGTTAAAAAATACTCTGGTAAAAGTGGAAGTACTGATTAAACTTCTTTACTCAAGTAAAAGTAACAAAGTACAGGCTTGTAAATTTACTTAAAGTATCAAAGTAAAAGTAGAAACCACTTTTCATGCCGCTACCTACATTTTAAATGGATGTCTGCCAATAGGACTAGATCTCCTCCGTTGTGTTCATTTTCAATCATCTCGGCAGTCCATGCTACTGTGCTAACGCCCACCGCCACCAAAAGCTGCAATGATTTGCCGCCAATGAATACCGCCAATTCGTCGATTCATCTTGTAGTGGTGCTGGCCAAATGCAACGTGAGATTCCCATCCAATTAGATTGAATTTGGTATTGATGACGTGAAAAATAATAGCGCAACTCCATTGAAATGATTCAAACCTAAAGTAAAGAGCCAATTTTTAAATGTAAGGAGTAGAAAAGTACAGATATTTGTGTAAAATGTAAGGAGTAGAAGTAAAAAAACGCCATAAAAATGGTGTAGTAAAGTAAATATCAGAATAATTCTATGTGAGTACAGTAACAGCATATTTGTACTTCGTTACTTCCCATCTCTGCCTATCCCTAAACCTAACCTAAACTCAATTCACACCTTAGTCCTAAACCCAACCCCCACCCCAAGAAGAGAAACTTTCCTTATGGGGACCAGTTGTTGGTCCCCACAAGTACCTCTATGAGTCCCCAAAATGTAGCATATTCCTAGGAAATTGTCCCCACCAGGTAATAAAGACATGGCCACACACACACAAGAAGGCAACAGAAAAACATGAGAACATAAATCTAGAAATTATAACAAAACTGAAATTAAACCAATAAAACTAGAAAACAAAGAGCAAAGTAAAGTACAACAGAACCAAGACATGACAGAAAGGGTGGAGTCAGAGTAAAATAATCTGCACGCCCAGGAGAAGGCCAGTGGCTGGAAGTTGGAGGGAATTTTGCAGGGAGTTGCAGGGAAGTGAACGCCATTCGCCTGGCGTTTCATTGGGGACGGCCATTTTGAATGGCTGCTACTGTACGCTCAATAAATCCAGTCCTAAGCATCTTATCCCTGCATTAACTGCCAGCTTCTAAATTTCATTGATCAATTATGACTTCCTTCTCTCACATGCAGCCAGCAGTGTTACAGAAAAAGGTTTTTGTCGATACTCCATTTAAAATAAAATAAAAAAATTGCATAACAGCCCCGGTGACAGCGATCTGTTTGCCTGCTGGACCTCGGTGGCTCATGCTTGTCTTATTTTCCGAGCCACTTGTCTTGACAATCCAAACACTGTCACTGTCATACGTGCTATTTTCTCATCTGCTAAATAAAACAGCGTGCAACTTGTTTGACAGAACTGGCAGGTGATCTCATTGCACTTGTCTAAGTCTCATGTGGGCGAAGAAACTCACTTGAAAACAACAGCAAACCTCTTAGAACCGCATCATTGTCCACAATAATCTACCTACGGTGGGTTGGTTGTGAAAACCCAATGTCCAAATTTAAATTTAGGTCTAGAAACAAAATGTTTACACTATCACAGTTAAGCATAATCTGTAACAAAGAATGATTATATTAGACTAGGTTTAGCATAAACACCATCTACTGTGTGTCACTCATTTATAGAACGATGTGTCGTCTGACATGGACATGCAAATTATGGCTTTGATCAAAGAAACATTTTCACTGTTTTATAAATAATTAAGGAATTTAATCAACTTTGGTTCCTACCTACAGAAAGAGAGAAAAAAGGGACATTAAGTCTACATTTTTCCTTAAAGGTTCAAACATTTGCTGTATAGAACATGGTAGATGATTTATCTTTCTTTGTGCATCATCCATTCATCCAACAGTTATTATATAGAAACCCAGAACCCTGCAAATGTTGCAGGAAGGTGGAGCTTCCTGTCAGATTCATCCTGAGCAGGTTGCTGGTTTACTGTATTACAGCAACGGGAATCACAGTGAAAGCAGTTCTTCTTAGATCTGCTTCTCAAAGGAAAAATCTGTTCACATTCATAATACAAATTCCTAAAGGTATTTTCAATATGAAATTATTACATACTGTTCAATCGATAACGTTTTTTTTATCCATGTTTTATCCATGTTTGTCAAACAGCACTACTGCAATAAATCCAAGGATATTGAAAACTTTCTTCTTCCAAATGTTGGCATAATAATATTACGTCTCTGAGATGTCTGTGTTATGCACTCACCTAACATAGACCGACGTAATCCTACAATAACATGATATTTACAGTTGATTTATTAAAAATGCTTTTCAGTGAAAGTCAACAGCAATAACTCCAAATACAAATGCTAATTTTATTCAAAATGTATTTATTTAAAATGCTTAACAATTCCTGTAATGAATGAATAGCACAATGACTCATCTAAAACATCCCTCACTTAACAATAAAAGTTAACAATAACTCTCATCTCCCAATAACAGATGATACTCAGCCTCAGCAATGAACGAAATAATGTCTGTTCTGTAGGCTATTGGAAAAAAATTAATTAACAAAAAATACCTCTTGTGCAGCAAAAAAAACTCAAAATGTACCAAAAACGAACAAACATATCAATAGACTATCTTTACTTTTCGAGTCAAGGTGGCTTTTCAGATTCCCTTGCACCTCCATTGGACACCGAGACATATGTGCCTGCTTTGCACACTGTGCACAAGGCCTCCCATTTGTCGCGACCCGGTCTGAAAGCGGGGAAACTTTTTTGTAAATCGTCGGTAAAACATACATTTGCGCTTTGGCAAGTTGTTGGCGTACTGACAGCCACGCTATCTATATTCTGATTAAGAACAGAGCTGCCCGCACTGGCTTCGGCTCAGGGATTACGTCAAACGCAGCGTCGATGCGCAGGGCCCCTAGTGCCTGTAAATTTAATGGTCCAATTAAGGTAATTTAAAAAACAGGACATTTCCTCACTTTCTAAAAAAACCCCGGGATGCCCGGGACAGGACGTGAAAAATACGGACGTTTGGTCACCCTAGCTTACCGCACCGTGACGTCACTGCTTGAAGATGGCAGGAGGGAGGGGTTACTATATTTGGGCAAAAATGGCCGCTCCCAGATGCAGTGATCGTGATAAAAATTACGGATTAAACTTAAAATACGGATTAACGCTAAATTCATTAAATCTCCGCAGATGTATTAGTTTTAGGTATAAATAATGATCCATTGATTATTCCTCACTGACCGGACTTTGCCAGTTATTCAGACTGATCAATGATCTTTGATATTTCATAAATTTGAAATGGAGACCTTCTTACTGTAATAACAGTTCAACTCTTCAGCTAGATGAACCGGTATTGTTTCGTTTATAAAATAGACCAATCTTAAACGCCTTCAGTGTTACTGACAGACCAACCTGTTCATCCCTTAAATGTGGAGAAGGACGAAGGAGAACAGGCCTCATGCTGGCTGGAGATACAAACGCATGTCAGGTTGGAAGAACAAGCTGTCCTTACTTTTCATATTTGTTTTTCGAGGTCAGCGAGTTTCCACACCTGTCTGTGCAGATGAGGGAAATAGGTGTTTGAATCAAATCAGGAGAGAAAAATGAGCTGCCAAATAGGCGCCTTTTAAAAGAGCAATCACCATCCAGCAGGGATGGGCTGAATGTGAAGGGCGTCTGTACGGCGAGGCACCGTAGCACTTTACTCTGCTCCCACACACACACACACACCAACACCAGTCCAAGCTGTTCATCATTTCTACCCACTGTATGAATTATTTTAGATAACATCCATGTTTGAGGACACAGGAAGCTGATAATGAACAGCCCTCTGACTGCTTTCAGGAAAATGAATTTTTTGGCATGTTGAGTGGAAACCTGTGTTAGTCTCCAATATTTCACTATTGTTCTCCACCTGCAGAATGACATAGTGCCTGGAAGATATATTCCACCCATTTTATCATTTTTCAGTCATACCAAACATTCCCGTATCTCCTCAGGGTTGAATCTAATAGACTAATTCAAGTGGTGAAAATCAACAATAACTACTTTATTTGTTATCTTTGTGTTTTTTTTTTACTCCAAAATCTGAATGCAGGGGTGGAACCAGAAGGCGGGCCAAAGGAGGCATAGTCACCCGCGGTAAGGACTGAGGCCTCCATTCATGGGTCATGTACACCAACCACGGCTCCACCTTTGATCTCAGTAGATATTACATTTAAATGTGTTCTTCTAACAGGCTGTGCCATAAAGAAGACACATTCTTAAAGAAAACAAGGAAAATCTATTTCTTCTTAAAATGTACGGATCCTCAAGTTCATCAAAAGGATTATTTGTGTAGAAACTTCTGAGTCCTGCTATACTACGAGTTAATTTGAACTTGTAGGCTGGCCAAGCAGAGACACCCCTTCGTTTGGAGCCAGGCTCCATAAAAGATAATGAAAATGTCACATAGCCTTATGTAATTTGTAAGCGCCGACAGCTTTCCCACAGAGGTGATAACTATTGTTAACTGGTGACATTTATAAGCAATGAGAGTGTTCCTCTTAACAGTCAGGGCTATGTTAAAAAGGCCCAGTTACATGAGATGGAAATTTTAATATGACAACAGCTTACGTAAGCTCTGTGTGTTTTATTAGACTTTTATAAAGATGTCAAAGCAGAAAAAAGGATAAATTATTCCTGCAATGAAAATAAAACATGGCATTCTGACCAGCAGGTGATTTCCTTTCCTTTTGGGGGGGGGGAAAATCCAGCCCTTTGTAAAAATTTAAAAATATGCTCCTGAAAAACTAGCTGCAGTCTTTCTAATTAGATCTGCTACATCGCTAAAGAGAGAGAGAAAAAATAATAAACCGCTGCGGCACTGCCTATATTAGCTCTAGTTTTTACAATTAAATAGGACAGGGTTTGACTGACGGAGATAAAAGTGGATGTTTTATGCTGTACTTAGCTAATAACTCTGCTGTTTCAGCCCATACACCAACTAAGTGACTGACAGGAGCTGGCTTTGAGGCTGGCTGTATATAAAAATGGCTGTTGCCACTGGTTCTCAGACATCTACTTAATAAGGATGTGCATAACGAGCAGCTGTTAATGAATACGACACTCATCCTCAGTGTTTACTGTGCGCTTCACCACGGCTGATATCAGGCTGAAAAACATATGGTTGCTATAAGGCTGTTGACACGGTGGAGTACTAAGACTTTTATTCAAATGAATTTCTGTGATTGACAAATTAAAAGAAGAGGGTTTTAAAACTCCTATAAAGGTCTGAAGGAGACTTATTTTATTAAAACAAACTGGAGAATTATGGAGGACGCTGCTGGTTGCTGATTCTAGCAGCAGAAAAACAAAAACCAATTAAATTATAGATGGGTTAATTAGTAATAGCCATTCAAAATGTCCGCACTCTCCTTGATGGGCCCTTGGCTGGTCCTCTAAGAGTCCTTTTTTAAACATCAATTTTTGACCTAAAATATTGTGTCATGATTTTATGGACATTAATTTCTAAAGAGAAGCGCCATCTCCTGGTGAGACCCTGTAATTCAGTGAAAGGGTGGATCCAGAGTAAAACGATTTTCTTAAAAACCTATCAGAACAAACAAGGGAGCAGGCCAGGCCAAGAAGAAAGCCGGAGGAAGCAGTGTGTGATGACGTAAGAGGGGCTGCAGAGGCGGGCTAACGGCGAAGCTAAGAAGGAATTACCACAGAACACCAATCCCATCAATCCTGCTATCCAACGTTAGCTCACTGGATAACAAATGGATAATCAAACTCTTCAAAAAGAGATTAGTAACTGCTGCGCCATCATCCTGACTGAATCATGGCTTCATTCTGAGATTCTGAGCTTTAATCTGCACACAGAGGGTGTTTTCATCATTGCTGGGGATTTTAACCAGGCTAACTTGGAGACTGTTCTCCCTCATTTCTACCAACATGTGGACTTTACAACTCTGGGTGAAAACATTTTAGATTTATCCTATTCTAACATCAACGATTCCCCGCCTCCACCTCGGGTCATCAGATCACCTTTCTGCCATGCTAATTCCTGTATACAGGCCCCAGATTATCAGGGCTAAACCAAAAGTTAAAGAAGTCAGAGTGTGGTCTGAGGGGGCCATGGAGAAACTCCAGGACTGTTTTGAATAATCTGACTGGAACATGTTCAAAGCTGCAGCAACCTACAGTAGTCATAGGGTTAAGGTGAGCAGGTGGATGAAATATGTTCCTAAAGTTGATTTCAAACTGTTCCTTATTTTTCCATGTACTTGTGAACTGAAAATAAAACCTGATCTACTTAATTGAGTTGTTATTGGTTGTATATCAAACTTTACTGTAATTTATTTTGTTGTGTTGATTAAAAACAAACTGGTCACCTCAGCTCAACACAACTCAGTAAGTTACCTGAAAATCATTGAATCAATTCAAACTCAGGGCGAGGCATCTTTACAGGGTTTGATCATGTGACCTGTGAAGTGTTTCCTTACTCTATATGTCGCGCGCTGCAAGGTACATGAGCCCAGATATATATATATATATATATATATATATATATATATATATATATATATATATATATATGTATATGTCTGGGTCTGGCTCCTGTGTTTTATTTCACATTCAGATTTTGGTTTCCTTGACTTTAAGTTTAGCAGACTGCAGATGGACGAGAGGACTACGGCAAGCACAAAGGCCATTGAACCAACAGAGCATTTCATGCAACCAGGGGAGCAAATCTTTTCTTTCCAGCTTTTTTATAGTCATTCCACTGTCACCAGTACAGAGCAACGAAATTTACTCTCTGCATTTAACCCATCCCCATGGGGAGCAGTGGGCTGCCATTGTGCGGCGCCCAGCGAGCATTGTGGGACTGAACGGTCTTTGCTCGGGGACCTAAAGTGGCGGTCTGTGAGAGTGCGGCTCAGGACTTCTGGATTCCAAGCTCTATGCTCTCACCACTAGGCCACCACTCGCCAAAAACTAATTAGCAGCCTGTGATGATTGCTGCTGTCAGGGAGTAAACAAACAGCCATTAGGGCAGGCAGCAAGCATTGCTGGTAGGAAATGAGCATCTTCTTGCACATGAAGTCAGTTCGGTCCATTATCACATGACTTTTTTTTAGCATTTTAGCTTTGAGACCTCATGCCTCCCTCATGCCTCTTTTTTAGTTTTCAGATAGTTTTCAGGTGAACTTTAACTGATTCCAAAAAAGTTTCAAAGTCTCTGAAAGGGGGGGGGGGTCATTATAGGGAATAGTTGGCTTGGCTGAAGAGGCGAGGTCTTCTGTTCTCCTGTAAAGGGGTTTGGGTTGCAATGATAGCTGGAAGGAATCAACTAAATCGATTAAGGACCCCCCTTTCAGAGACATAGACATGTTCCGGGTATTGGAGGTTAACAAAGAAACCAAACAACACCAAGTCCAAAGGGGTGGAAACAAAGTACAGTGGATTGGGTTTTTTTGTTTGTTTTTTTACATTTTTGGAATGACTATGACCTGGATGACTGAGAATCTTCACCAGCAGACTTTAACTGATTAAATATACTAATACACAATAATACTCAATCACTGTTTAAAAGTATACAATTCCCATTTTCTTTCACAATGAAATCACATCATTCTATTTCTTATCTCTCTCAAATCTATCAAACACATCTTGTTATATTTTTTCCTCACCAGGTGGGACTGAGAGAGAATCTTTAGACTTTATTCAGCCTCACTTATATAAGAAGAATAAAGTTTGGTTAATAAATGATAAATGATTAGAAAGTCAAATCTTTCCTGATTCTTAGAAATAAGTAAAATGCGAGCTCACAGCCTTACCTTGGCGATGGTTTCGTGGAACTTGAACAATGGATCGATGGTTTCTGGTGATTCGGCAGAAAATTGGGCCTCTGACAGAAAACTGTCGGCCTGAAAAGACAAAAATAGAGCCTTAAACCTTTGTCCTTTTATTTAAAACGGTCAAACTTTTGCCTCCTGTGGAAAGAAACCAAACCTAAAATTCTATTTCTATAGAATAATGTTTATATACAAGTGGAGAATCTGTCAAACCAATGCTTTTTTTTTTTTTTTATGCATCTAATTTTTTGCTACTTCTTTCTTCCCAGTATGTAGAGCCTTTTTATTCAAAATAAAACAACTAAATTGCTTTACTCAAATTATCAATAAATATCCTATCAAATAAATGAAAATTACCAACTGAAGTACAGCAAAATATTTTTAGATTATATATTTATTCTATGTTTACGTATTTATTAATTTCATGCTTTAAATATTTTATTAATACATTTAAATTTTATTATTAATGAAATTTAAGCTTTACGTATGCATTTATTTTGTTATTTAAATCTTGCATATTAATTAAATTGTCTTTATTTCATGATGGTATTTTATTTTGTGACACTTGTAATTATCCTATTTTGATGCCTTTTAATTTATTTTACTAAGTAAAACCTTATTTACTTCCTTGGCCATTAAAAAGGTCAGACAAAGAACCTAAGGAAGAATGTTAGTTTTGAACTGAAGGAGGAAAAATAAAATACTTTGTGGGAATCAGCTTGGTGCGCCACATATGTGTAACCTTGGAATATTTCCTATTAACAGAAGCTTTTTGCAAACATGATTCGTTAGAAATGTCTGAAAATGTTAACGTAGAAAAAACAAAAGCAAAACCTTTAGGTCTTAACTGTGTTTGAACATTACTGTCACAGTTGGGTGGAGGTTTTTGAGAGATCAGGAGGCAGAGGTGAGTCTTACAGATTTAAAGACAGAACTGAGGCAGTAATCCAAAGTACAAAAACAGAAAAGATCAGGAAAAACTCACGCGGGGAACCAGAGATGAGGAAACAGCAAAACAACAACAACGAAGCAGCTCTAAATGACTGCAAAGGTGGAGTATATAAGGGAACTGAACAAAGGATGGACTAATGAACTGATATGGAGCAGGTGTGAGTGGAACTAACTAGAAAGAAGCCAAGGGAAAGGAAACAAGCACAAGGGGCAGCAGAGAGTAACTAAAGACTGCTTGAAATATAATGGAAAATAAACCAAAGATCAACAAAACAGAACAACTGAAAACTAAAAAACTCAGAGTCTCAAAAGGGGAAAGCCATGACACTTATGGGTTTGACAACCGAGTTTAATAAACACTTTAATATGAAACCATCACAGGAGAGATAAGAATATATTTCCACAATAGAACAAAACCCTTGGACTGAATTAGTCACCATTAACGAAGCCAAACTAACGAACTCTCCTTAGATAGAAAAAACTAAAGGGATTTTTAAAATCTTAGTGTAATTTAGGTTTAAAAGACTTTTAACCACCAACCTGCAAACTCTAAGCCCACACCTGTGGATATCCCCCCCCCCCATCTCAGAGCCATTAGCCTGAGACATGCAGGCCAAACGGAGCGCTCTGTTCTGTACTTCAGAGGGCCGCGATGAATGGCTGAGGAGAATCGAAGGTTTTAAACAAAAGACTCTCAGCCAGGATCAAAGGAACCTGAGTTCCCTCCACATTAGAGCCTTTTGTGTTGCTAATTTACACCTCACTTCATCTTTCACACAACAGGGGCTCTACCATGGCTTCCTCTTATGCTTACTTTCTTCCTTTTCTGCTTTTTCTTAGTTGGGATTCAAATTAGAATTAAACCTCATTGATTTTCATGAACGTATAAAATCAGAAGCAGCTTTTTAGTTGCTTAGAAAATTGATTGCGTCACTAAAATCAGAATTATTTGGGTTCTCAGAGCATCTCACTATATTATCTGACTGTACGAGACACGTGTCTGTATATAAACTCAATCAACCATATGAATGCTTTTTGTATTTTTAAATGTACAAATAGAGGTCTGGAAAATTAATAGATCACAATTTAAAGTTTACATGTAAGGCAGTAATCCCATTTCAGTGTTTAGTGAATTCCAACAAAAGCAGACCTCATTCCTCTTACTGAGGGAGGAAATTACCTGAGCAGATGTTTCTTTAAAAGATGAAAAGTATAAAAATCACAGTTTTCTCTTCCCTCTTCAGAAACGCTAGGATAGATGATTGCATTCTGGTGTGAAAAGAATCTCCACAGAACTAAAGATTAAATAATAACCATTTGGGCTGTAGTGCTAAAAACGTTAGAGATTTTGAGAGTTTGTTTGAGGTTTTTCTAAGTCGGTGTTAAAAGGGAATGTTAAATAAATTGTGGACAAAAAGGTACAGAAAGAAAGTAGATGAAAAGTGATTTCTTATTAACCATTAAAACAACTGAACTCTAACTCAGACTCTACAGGGTGAATTAAACAACAAACCAGGGAGGAGAAATGGGAGCAGCAGATAAAGATCCTATGAAAAATGCGTCTGCAGGTTAAGCTTGTTTCAAGTGTTTATTCATATAAATTTAGAGATCTCGTTAAATTTAGAACTCGTTACAAAACTCAAGTAGATTTTTCTGATATTTTTACTTTTACTTTACTACTTATTTTTTATGGCGACTTTTACTTCTACTCCTTTACATTTTTTGCCAATAAAATGATATCTGTACTTTCTACTCCCTTACATTTTAAAAAATGGTCTCAAGCATTTTAGTTTTTGAATCATTTCAATGGAGCAATACCGTATTATTTTTCACGCCAGCCATCAATACCAAATTCACCCTAATTTGGATGGGAATCTACGCTGCATTTGACGCATCTCACTACAAGATGAACCGCATAGATTCGGGCGGTATGGTCATTGGCGCAAATCATTGCAGCTTGGTGGCGGTGGTGTTAGCATAGGCTAGTATGCATGGACGACGCAGATGATTGAAAAATGAACACAACGGAGATCTAGTCCTATTGGCAGACAAAATGCTAAATAAAACACTACAGGAACGTTTTTACGAAACTTAAACTTTTTGGAACGCCATTTTGAACAGCTGCGCTGGACGAATTCTGGGTGAGTGGAAAGCAATATTTTAAAAAAAGAACGCTTAAGGTTGTTTTTAAGGACATTATCGACATGCACCATGGGAAGCCATTCCTGAAGCAAGCCAGGGGATTCCTGGTATGAGTTTCAAATAGCAGAGCACAGGACCAATTGTCAAAATTTTGGTGTCGATCATTCTCGATTTTCATCCCCTGGACACCCCGGCTATGAAAATGGGTTAAAAGCGTTAAAACCGAATTTTCCCTTTAAGTAAATTTTACATAAGCCTTTACACTTGTTACTTTTACTTGAGTAAAGTTAGAAGTTTAATCAGTACTTCCACTTTTACCAGAGTATTTTGAACACAAGTAAATCTGTACTTTTACTCAAGTACGGAAAGTGAGTACTTTTGCCATCTCTTGTATAAATTATGATGAAACCCTGAAAATATTCTCCTCAGATAAATACTGAAACTTTAGCCCCGCCCATTTGGCCGTGCTCTGGAAAGGAGGGGGGGAACAAAACTAAAAAGGCGGGACTAACAAAGAACACAGTCAAGTAATAAAATCAGAAACAACTATTTTTTATATATACCGATAGTATATACTATATATATATATATATATATATATATATATCCATATATATATATATATAAATAATTTCAGAACAGACAGCAGGACAGGTTGGAAACTCTCTTCTGACCCGTTTTGATCAAACGTGTTCAGTGGCCTTCTTCCAGTTCCAGTCCATGCTTCTCAATGTAACGTCTTCTGGCGTATTTATACAACTTCTCTTTTCTTTGTTGGAGAAAAGATAAGTTGTATAAATACGCCATAAGACGTATGTTACTCTATATATATATATATTTGTTTTTTATCATGTAATAAATATATTGAGGTGGATCGTTATAATTACATCCTTATTTGACACCCAGCCACTCACCGCACCGCCACAGGCAGGAGGCCACCTATTCTGGCTGCAATAGTTGATGTAAAACTTGAAGGATTGTTGATGGTTTCTGTCCCTGTTACCTTTGTAAGCGGAATTCAATTAATTTAGACACTCGAGGTTTTCTAAATTGAGTCCTTCTGAAAAGGTCAAATGTGTGGAAAGCCAATGAAAATAAATTAGAATTTGTCTGGGAACAAGAGTTCACATATTTTTTTGGTATTTATGGAGGTTTAGAAAGACTTGAAGCTGTTTTATTGGAACTGTAGAAATAAACTTTTGAACCTGTATCTCTGGATGGATGACTCATATTTCTTTATCACATCTGTAGATGAAATTCACGTGCTGCTGAGCAATAAAAGCAAAACATATAGTTTCTGTTATCATGCTAGGAGGAGCTTTCAACACAGCTAGAGATGAACGGGATAAATGACCAATTTTGAGAGACAAATATGTATTTAAAGGCACAGTTAAATTCTGTAACACTGTAAAATAAGCAGCTAAATAAAAGTGATCACACTTTAAAAGTTGTGTTTCAGAGAAGATTGTTGTTTATATTTCTGCAATACGTTTTAATGCAGTTTAATTTTCTTTAACTGTGGAAACGATTGGTCGTAGGGCCCCCGAACACTTGCTTCTTCATCAAAGGGGGGCCACCAAACAAAGTTTATTGCAATATAGTTAAGTGTAGAAAAAATAAATACGTTTATGTTACCTTATACAGCAAATAAACTTTTGCGTTGAGGCCTGATAACTTTGGACCTATTCTTAATTTGTTTTGATCTTTAGGCATTCTAGAATCAACAGGACAAAGCTCCTTCATTAGACTGTCTGATGTTAACAACTTTGCCAGCAACCCATAAACCGAGGCACACACCCCAGCTGGACACGTCAAAGGGGCTAATTCTCATCATCAATCTAAGGGGACTGAAAAATGTTGAAGACCCCTGCAGAACTGGTGGCTGGCCAATAGAGGGCGCTAGGGCGTCGCCCCGCCTACCCAATGATCTTGATCAAGACATAAAAAACAAAAAACAAATAAAAATTTAATTATGAAATTAAAATATTTTAAACTATATTAATATATATTTCTAGATGTGCAAGATAAATATTTAAACTTTAATGATGAGTAAAGCTGTTTTGTTTGTGGTGGATTGGTGACATATTTCTGCCCTGGGGAGTAAATATCTTCGCCCATAGGCTGTGGTTAAAAGTCGTCCATGCAACACAGTTGAGGTGCGGCTGATTGACAGGTAGAGTCATGGGAGGGACGCAAGAGAAGCTGGAGGTGAAACTGTTTGGACCTGAATGGCTGAACAAGATGAATCATCAGTCCAAAGACAGATGGAGAGGCTTCACTCTGTCTTTTTCCAGGCTCTGGGTTAGCTACAAGGCTAGGTCAGAGTTCGGCAACCCAAACTGCTCAAAGAGCCATAGTGGACCTCACAGCGTGGTTTAAGTTTTGTTGCAGTGATGAAATGATAGAAACACAATAAAGGAATCTTTTTTATGGTGGAAGCAGGAACTGGCATCCATAGGAGCAGAGCTCTCTAACCCTGAAATCTCACATCCTCCGTTCCTTGGTGATATTCTTATGTTGAGGATTTTGGGGGTAAAAATTGAAAAAAATTCACATATCTGCATCAGAGCGCTACCAGTTTGATCTCTGGATGTTTTGTTTAATCCTTGCAACCAAACTAGCAGCAGTAGTGGGAGTTTGGAGATGCAATCCACTTCTTAAATCTATCTTTGCCTCCCCTCTAATTTACCCAGACGTTCTGCAATCGCATTTTCTTTCTCTCCCTCTCAGCTTGGTGATCGGTTGCATATTTAGCCTTCCCTAGAAATGCCTTTCCAAATTACTCTTTTTTATTATTTGACAAATTATCGTGCCAAAGCAAAAATGCAGGAAATTCTTCCGCATTGATAATGAAAGCAAATAATTTTGTCAATTCTTCTCTGAATCCTCTTTTCTCATCAGCTATCTTCCTTTTTTTCCCTTTGGGTTCCATTGCCCAAGAAACACCCGCCACCTTCTTCGCCTGGCACCGCCCCGTGCTGAAATGTGCGTTGCAGGCTTTGACCTCTGATCTCTATGGCTATGACGCATTTACGCTTGAATAAATGTTAATATATATTGTTTAAATGTATTTATTATACAAATGTTTACAGCATTGGAAAACATAATGTCTGTTTGACCTCCTGCACACCTTAAGTATTAAAATACAAAAAAAAAGAAAAAAAAGAATACATTTTTTATACATTTTTGAAGGGAGCCACAAGTATGGCGCTAAAGAGCAAGCTGCGATGTGGCTCTGGAGCTTACAGGGTTGCCGGACCGCTGGTTTGGGCTAACTGCACTGCATGCACGCAGGCAAATCTGGCGCGGGTAGCGCTGGTTTATCTCGCGTGGCAGCAGGCTTAATCTCGTATGAAGTGAAGCACCGCATGCAGCGAAAGGCTAACTGCATGCAGCACTGCATGCAGCGCAGGCTAACTTCACGAAGCATGCACCGCACGAAGCAGGCGCTAACTTCACCAGCGATGCAGCGAGCGAGGCTAACTAGAGCGCAGCGCAGGCTAACTGCACCTGGCAGTTTTAACTGCATGCAGCAAGGCTAACTGCATGCTTAGCGACGCTAACTGCATGCAGCGAGGCTAACTGCGCAGCAGCGACGGCTAACCGCTAACTAATGAAGCGAGGCTAACTGCATGAGCGAGGCTAACTTAGCGATGCAGCGAGGCTAACTGCATGCAGCGCAGGCTAACTGCATGCAGCGAGGCTAACTGCATGCAGCGTAGGCTAACTGGCGCGGCAGCGCAGGCTAACTGCGCGGCAGCGCAGCGCTAACTGCATGCAGCGCAGGCTAACTACAATGCAGATGCAGCGCGAGGCTAACTGCATGCAGCGCAAGGCTAACTGCATGCAGCGGAGGCTAACTGCAAAGTGCAGTGCAGGCTAACTGCACGCTAACTGCATGCAGCGCAGGCTAACTGCATGCAGCGCAGGCTAACTGCATGCAGCGCAGGCTAACTGCATGCAGCGCAGGCTAACTGCATGCAGCGAAGGCTAACTGCATGCACCGCAGGCTAACTCGTATGCATGCACTGCACGCAGCAGCTAACTGCACGCAGCGAGTGCATACAGCGAGGCTAACTGCATGCACTGCCGCCAGGCTAACTGCATGCAGCAAGGCTAACTGCGGGCAGCGAGGCTAACTGCACTTTACGCGCAGTGAGGCTGGCTAACTGCACGCAGCGAGGCTAACTGTAGCGAAGCAGCGCAGGCTAACTGCATGCAGCTTAGGCTAACTGCATGCAGCGCAGGCTAACTGCATGCAGCAGGCCGAACTGCACCAACAGCTAACTGCACGCAGCGCAGGCTAACTGCATGCACGCGAGGCTCAACTGCGCGGCAGCGCAGGCTAACTGCATGCAATTGCTAACTGCTAAGCGCACGCTAACTGCGCGAGGCTAACTGCATGCACCGGCACGCAGCACCTAACTGCATGCACCGAGGCTAACTGCATGGCAGCGAAGGCTAACTGCATGCAGCGAAGGCTAACTGCATGCGTAAGGCTAACTGCATGCAGCGAGGCTAACTGCACGCAGCAGCGCAGGCTGCTAACTGCATGCAGCCAGGCTAACTGCATGCACCGCAGGCTAACTGCATGCACCGAGGCTAACTGCGTGCAGCAAGGCTAACTGCATGCAGCATGCAGCGAGGCTAACTGCGCAGCACGCAACGAGGCTAACTGCATGCAGCGAGGCTAACTGCATGCAGCTAGGCTAACTGCATGCAGCGCAGGCTAAGGCTTTATCCTGCCTTCCCCTGCCTCCTTTTCCAAAGGTCAGGATCTGAGCCAGCCTGGATAAAGACAGCTAGGACTGATTTAAAGCAGTTTTTAGAAAAGGCAAAGAAGAATGAACAATCTGGGATTCACATGGAAAATAATAGAATATAATTTACTTTTTCTAGATGTTTGTTCATTTGCATAGTTGCTCTTATAAAATAAACACATTCTCAGAAAAAAAATTGTTTTTATATATTAAAAAAATATAAAGCTGACTAATAACTTCTCCATTGGTAAACTGGTAAATTTTTTTAGGTTTGTGACACAATATTGGACAAAATACAGATTTACCTTCACAGCCTCAGAAGGGCAAGATTTATGGACAAAAAGTAAATCTGTACATGAAACAATGCTTTGTTTCTTATAAAGTGTATTTATAATGTTTTTTGTTGTTGGCATTCATAAAAATGTGATAACTTAGTATATGTTTGATTGGTTTTGGATTACGTCTATTTTGAATTTATAGTGCCCCCTGCAGAAAGCCCCACCAGCCGCCACTGCCATGCAGTTGTACATTAAAGTTTGCTGAGAAGGTTTTCCGTATTCATGAAAGGTTTTTCACGGTTTGCTCCAACGTTGCATTAACTGCTAGAATCATATCAGAATGATTGTACTCTTTAACAACAAAACAAGCCCACACATACTTGCAAAATGTCAGTGTTAGCATTTCTGTAAGAAATACTCTGTAAAGTGCCTCTTAAGCATGAAGGACAATGATTACAGGTTTGGACAAATGAAAGTATCTTGCTCATCACTCAGGAATGAGCTCTATAAAAACCACATGGCCTTCAGGGAAAAGAAAACATCTTCAAATGACCATTTGTTTAAGTAGCACTCGGAGCTCTCTGTGACCCAAGGACTGCGCGGCCCTGTTCCATCATGTAGATGAATATGAAACAAAGGCCTTCTCCTGTGCAAGCCAGGACAATTTGAAATGGAAAATTACTGGGATGGAAATCAGAAGCACTGATTTTTTTTTTCTTTTAGAAGACAATTGTCTTTTTTTTTAAGATTAACCTCAAATTTAACTGGGGAATTGAACTTTTTAGACCTTGCTGTTCACTGGTGGAGCAGCCTGGGCAGAGGGAATGTGTGACGAGATGTATCCCAGCATGCATTTGCAGTAACTGGAGGGGAGTCTACAAATATTCTTACTTGATTCAGTCATCACAAAAATAATTCTAAGATTAATCGTAGTGAGAGAGGAGGAGTTTGAAGATGTTTCACTTCCCATCCAGGAATTATTCCTGGTGTCTGGGCTCTTCCCTCTGTTTGGGTTTATTTTTAGGGCTTGTTTATTTTGTTCTGGTGTCTTTGTATTGATTTCTATGGAGCCCTCTCTGATTGACATGGTCAAAACAAATGTTTAATTGTGGCTAATGGCGTCTTAGTGGATAACGCGGCGCACCAAATACTTATTAATAATATCAATAAATCGCCTCCCCTGTTTCCAGGCTTATGTTAACTGTAATGACTTATCTTGGACAGGCTGCTATGTAAACGGACTTTAGTCCTTCTGCTTAGCTATATGCTGCGGTTGTTTACACATACGCCTTTTCCACCTAAAATGGCGCCTTTAGCAACAAATGTCACGTTGACTGGCGGGAGACCCTTAGACCTTAGAGGAGAAGGCTTTCGATTTGCTTACCCAGTTTTAAGCGTGGAATGCATATTAATATTATTAATAAGTATTTCTACGCCGTGCGTGAGCCACAATTATAAAATTTTTGACCATGTCATCTGAGGGGCTCCGTAGATTTCTACCAGTGCTGAGTTCTTTAGTTACCCTCTGTCGCCCCCTTGTGCTTGTTTTCCTTTCCCATTAGCTTCCTCCAGGTTGGTTTTGCACAAACCAATCTGCTGATCTATTGTCTTGGTTGAGTCTCCCCATATATACACCACCTCTGCAGTTACTCAGTGATGGTTTGTTGTTTGGTTTTTCCTTCGTCATGAGTTTTCACATGAGTTTTCCCTGAAGTTTTGGTTTTTTGGGTTGTTTGTATTTTTGGATTTTACCTCAGTTGCCTCATTAAATTAGCAAAACTATACTCTGCCTCCTGGTCTCTGCATATGGGTCCTTGAAAACTTTGGCTCAACCCTGACACCTGGATGGGAAGCTAAACGTCTTCAAACATGGAAACAAAGTCCAATGGATT
The DNA here is from genome assembly GCA_018398635.1 of Cyprinodon brontotheroides. Taxonomy (NCBI): domain Eukaryota; kingdom Metazoa; phylum Chordata; class Actinopteri; order Cyprinodontiformes; family Cyprinodontidae; genus Cyprinodon; species Cyprinodon brontotheroides. The sequence continues at coordinate 1,198,271 of JAGKQL010000017.1, read as the reverse complement.
GTTTTCTAACTTTTTTTGGAACGGCGGTGGCAGTATCATGCTATGGGGCTGTTTTTCAGCTACAGGGACAGGACGACTGGTTGCAACTGAAGGAAAGATATATGCAGGCAAGCACATAGATATCCTGGAAGAAAAGCTCTTCCTGAGTCTCAGGAGCTCAGACTGGGCTGAAGGTTCACCTTCCAACAGGACAGGACAGCACACAGCTAGAAGAACATCTCTGGGTCCATTCCTGACCGGCCCAGCCAGATTCCTGACCTAAACCCAATGGAGCACCTCTGGATAGACCTGAAAAATGGCCGTCCATCAAAGCTCACCATCCAGCCTGACAGACCTGGAGAGGATCTGCTGGAAGATCATCATTTCTACATTTTAGTTTTTTTATTTCAAGATGGGGTGCTGAGTGCTAATTGATTAACTTTATTGATTTTTGATGCAATGAAACAATGAGTGAAAATTTTAAATGGGTCTGAATACTTTCCTTTCCCTCTGCAACTTATTGCTCTTTGAAATAATGAGATTTATTGCTAATCTAAAGTGCACTTTTGCTAAACAAAGTCTGACATTTAATATCATGAAAACTTTGCAGAAGTAGTGATTACTAATATAGAGGATTTAAAAAAGATGAATTGGTTCGTTGTGATACGATTGTGTTTTTAAGGTAAACAGCAAAAATAAAGGAGAAGAAGTAACTGATTAAACTGACCGAATGATCTTCTAAAGCGCAAAAGATTTCTACTCATAATTAAAAAAGAGAAAAATATGAGATTTTTGAAAAACAGAATATTTATTAATATTGTTTAATGTTGAAAACTAGACTGAATACAAGCAGAAAAAGTCACAATAGATTTATTCCATTCTGGTGCTAGATTAACCTGCAAAAAGAAATTAACAATAAGATCTGTTTTACTAAAGATGCCATCATGCAGTTATGCTTTATCACTTCTATTGCTTTTGCTTTTATTTGACATCGTTTAATTTTTTTTTTTTTTTTCCAATATATTTTATTGAATTTTTCTCTTTTAATGTACAATAAACTTACAAACAAACTTAACATTGCAGACATGAACCTCTGCATTCTAGCATTCACTCACGCACTCAAACCTGCATTTGTTCAAAAATACAAAACTCTTTAGATTATGATACAGAAATAGTAATAAGACAATATGGAAATAAAAACTGTATTCAAGTCATCCATTTAATAAGCTCCGCCTTCAGTCTCTATAATCCTCATATATGGCTCCCAGAGGTTCTCAAAGTCTTGTTGTTTACCCATGGCGATATATGTTAATCTTTCCAGTCCGAGTGAATTTGCAATTTCTTTTTTCCAGAGTCTCAGGGAGGGGGCGTCCATGCTCCTCCAGTATAATGCAATAGATCTTCTGGCTTGAAGAAGTCCATAATCTATCAATTTGGTTTTTGTCTGTGATTGTCTAAATTCCACTGGGTATATTCCTAGAACACAGATTTTAACCTCTAATGGGACTTTAACCTTAAACACTTCAGATAGACACCTAATAACCTCCCTCCAAAACTTCTGGATTTTAAGACATTCCCATAAACAATGGAGAAGAGTTCCTTTTTCAAGTAAGCATTTAGTACACGTGTCTGGAATATCACTGGACATATGATGAAGCCTAACTGGTGTTATATAGGTTCTCATAAGCCATTTATATTGCAGGAGTTTAAATCGTGTGTTTATCGTTTGTTTTTGCGCTTTTAAACAGGCCTGGTTCCAGTCCTCCTCATCTATATCTCAAGAGTCTCTCTTCTCCAAGCGTCTAACTTGTCAATTGCTGAATCCTTAGAGGAAAGCATCAACAGATTATAAAAAACCGACAGAAAACCTTTCCCTTTTAAGTCCCCAACACAGATCTGTTCTATTTTTGTTAAGGGTGGAATATCAACTATTCCTTTCATTTTTGATGACATATAGTTTTTCAATTGTAAATATTTAAAAAATGTTTTGGGGGTATTAAATACTTCTTGCTTAGCTGGTCAAATGTAAGCAACATGCCATCAGCATAAAGATCTTTAACTTTCTGAATGCCTTTGGTTTTCCATATTTTAAATCCTCCATTTTTTCCAGGGGGGAACCTTTCATTACCCCAAATCGGAGTAAATTGTGATAGTTCTGGTTGGTCACCTACATGTTTATGTGCTGCGTACCAAGTTATAATTGTATTTTTTAAGAAAGGGTTCTTTGTGTTATTTTTTAATGTCTTTATGTCTGAAGAATATATGAAGGTGTTTAATGAGAGATCTGGAACAGATTGCTGTTCAATATCTACCCAAGCTGGAGGCGTCATCTGGCAGAAGTAATGGGTGGCTGATGTTAGTTGGGCGGCCATATAATACCATCTGAGGTTGGGGACTTGAAGTCCACCTCTTTCATAGGGCAAATAGAGTAGCTTTAGACGGAGTCTTGCTTTTCTATCACTCCAAATAAATTGATTAAATAATTTGTCCAAATTGTCATAAAATGAATCTGACAGTATTTGACATCGTTTACTTTTTACCTGAAGTGAATTTGCTGCAAAACTTAAAGTTTTGCCGCAAAACTCGTAAAGTTTTCCAGGCCCAACGATATGAGGCTGATCCCAAGAAACAAGGCGTCTCCTTCTGAGGACCGTGGACCTTTCTGGCGGTGAAAACTATCAGATATTTTTAGGTCTATAATAAATGTAACCAGGCTACGCTGGAGTAGCTTCAGTCATCCAGGCCTGATTAGCTGCTAAATGTCAAAGGAGAAGATAACCAGGATTCTTGTCTTGATCCTGGAAGATGTTGCATCTCTGAGCCAAAAAGCTTCTTTTCTCATCAAAGTTGGAAGCAACAGGCTTATAAGTTGCTGTGAGAAAAACTGCACTAATGGGGCTATTGAAGTCACTAATGGGGCAATTAGGACACGTGAGTCACCAGCTGAGTAGGTGGCTCAGCTTATCTTAATGAGGCGATCTGTTTAAAGTCAGTAAGGTAACAGAAACAAAGTTGGCTCCATGCATCAGCGTCAGAAGTAAAGCAACCTGCTCCATAAATGTTATTCATCTTCACCAGTTTACTTCCTGGGACAAATAAGTTTGTTAAATAAAAATCTAGAAAATAAATATTTTTTTTCTTTAGTGGAGGTGTGGAACTTTAAAGAAATGTTTATTTTAACCCTCTCAAGCATGAATTATGATAAACTCAATCAGGAAGTTTTTTTTTTATTATCCTTAGGAATGTAAGGATTCATTCAATAGAGAAATATTTATCTGTCCACTCCAGTGTCGTTTCTGTATTTTATACTGTAAAAAATATCTATATACCAAAAAAATAGTTACATAATTATAGTTGTAATTTAGTTTTCCACTTGTACAGTATAATGGTGTTCTGTTGAAATGGTGGTTCCTTTTTTTATTGTTGCCCTTTTATCTCCTCTTTCTTTCATTTTTTCTCCTATTTGTTTTCCTTTCCTGTTCTACTTACATTGCAGTGTCCTAAAACTCCCTGCATAATTATAATAAAGCTATTATTTATATGCATAAATCAAGCGGAACACTATGGCGATAGCCGTACTGCTCCACTTGTGAAAGTAAAATCTGTTTTTGCTCTTTATGGCATCAGAACAATTATTCTTATTGCCACATTGCCAGACAGGACACTGTAAAAAAAAAAAAAAATATTAAGCCTGATGACTCATTTCATTCACCTGCCAAGCTCCACCTAGTTTCTCATTACCACTCACCTGTTTCACCTGCTCTAGTCTCTATTTAACCAGCCGTCTTTCAGTCATCAGTGCCAGATTATTTGAGCCCTTGGTCTAGCGAGTATTAGTGTTCTCTGATTTCATATTTCATTTTTATTTATTTTTGTTCAAATCTTCTTTGTTTTAAGTTTCTGTTTTTAAGATTGAGTTTAACGTACTGCATTATTTTCAAAATCTCGCTTTCCTGTTGATTAAGCAGTGCAGATTTGGCTTCAATTGGAAGAAGTAATTTCTGGAATGCACTTTTTTATTTCCATTTACAAACTCTGTTCTTTGCTTGCTCTGAATTTTTAACAAAATTTACTCCATACAAACAATAAATGGTCTGCACTTATATTGCAAATTTTCAAGTCAGAGGACTTTACCAAAGCACTTTACATTCGCTCACACTGATGGTGGTGAGCTGCATGGTAGCCACAGCTGCCCTGGGGCTCACTGACAGAAGCGAGGCTGCCGTAGCCGTACACCTGCGCCCCCATACTGACCACCATCACCAGACAATGCGGTGTCTTACCCAATAACAGGGCAACAATGAAAGCCAGAGCCGGGGCTTGAACCGGCAACCTTTCGATATCAGGGGAAACTCCTACATCCGATGCATTGATGAAACCTACCAGAAGCGCAGTGGTTTACCTTCAATCTCTTAAACAACAACAAAATAAAGGCCATTCCAGCTACTAATAATTAAACGAAAGTTTGTCCATTTTTCATACTTTCCCAGGTTTCTTAAAGAGACTTTTATGTATTTGGTTATCTTTATCTCAAAAGCTTAAACATTAAAAATTTTTTAAAGCGGAGGTCTTCAACAGGAGGTCAGCGACCCCTAGGGGGTTCATGGAGGTACTGCATGGGGGTTGTGAAAGTTAAGGTTGATTCGACTTTTTTGTTATATATATTCCCTCCTGCAATTTTTTCCACTAATTAAATGTCTTTAAATCCACATGAACATGAATCCAACAGACTCCAGTAAACAGATAAATGGAGGCAGAAGATGTCTTTCAGTCATCAATGCTCACATTCAGCTTGACAATACACAGGAGCTCTTTCAATCTGGACACCGTTTCCACGTTTCATTGGCAACACCTGTCCCATCAACTTGGAATCAGGAATCAGAAATACTTTAATAATCCCTGTGGAGGGGATTATTTCAGTTACATTACTCCATCTGTAATAGAGTGACTATAGGAGCAGTTTGATAGAACACTATTTAATACAATATAATATATAATCAGGGGGTCCCTGCTCCATCGCCATCAGTTTACCGGGCTTTGGCCTGGAAAACATTGAAGACCCCTGATTTAGTTTTATCCTTCAACAAGTATAAAAAATGTTCACCTGATTTTATGAGCTCAGTGTTTCCTTCATCTTATCTCACTGACAGGATGCATATCTGCACCCGGAGTTTTAATTGTAAGACGAGGAAAAGTGATGAAGTTGGGAACGTTATGTAAAAAGATTTCACCCTTTTTTGCCGGCCGGCTTTCTACTTTCAGACTATCGATCTTTTAGTCTCCTTTGTTTCGACAGACAGCAGCAATTTGAACGATTTCTTGATTCTCCAGGACGACTCATTTTACTGAATCTCTACTCTTTAAGAAAAAAAAGGTAATTCCTCCACATTGACGTTAAACAGCAACTTCCAGTCGTCACATTTGATGGCAGCTGTAACCGCCCACTGGGAATCAACCAATTAAAAGGAATAAGACAACTGTTTTTTTTGTCCAGGGACAGGTGGGCCGCCACTGCTTCTCTCCTGGAGAAAACTGGTTTCCTGTGTCCGCCCTCTCTAGGTATGACTGCTCATCCTAGCAGGGCTGCAGGTAACAGGGTTTCTGGGGTCTGGTGCATCAGCAGGGAACAGGTCACCACACCCCTACCTGAAATATGTTGACAAGCCTGTTACAGAAAAACTGCCTGTTTGCTTAAAAAGATTTTAAATGATATTTTAGATGAAATTGATTCAAGTCTCAGAAGCACAAGATAAGAGCTCAGCTAACAACAGAGGAAACAGTCTGAGCTGACATTAAATCATATATGTTGGATGATATCAGTGGTGAAGGCAGCTATTTCCACTTGCAGTCATGAGAGAGGGATCAGAGGAGGAAGAGATAAGGAGTTCGGAAACAGAGCCAGAAAAGGGGGAAAAAGGATGATTAAAAAAATCTCTGGGTGTTCCTGAGGTTAATGTAGTGGATCCTTGTAAAATGAACACCGCGACAAACATCCACTTTTATCACAAAATGAGTACGAAGCGAGGAGAGGAGCTGCATCACCGAGCTTAGTTCCACCTGAGCTGGATTTCCATTGATTTTTCCTCCTCCCTCTCCTTTCTTAGCGAGTCTCCCATCCGTCCATCTCCTTTCTCCCCGTCTTTCCAGGTGCTGAATGTAATTGGATTTTCTCACTGTAAAACTGTGGGTTTAAAACTCTGCTGGAGCTGAAGCTTGGACATCCAGTCAAGCTTGACACTAAGCTGAAAACAACAGATAGAGCGACTGCAGTGATTCCTGCCATTTGTAAACAATGCTAAGTCCAACCGTAGATACCTATTTATCAGGCAGTCTGTGTTAATCCAGGCTAATAAAGAAAACTCTACTAAATAAAACATTAAAGCTGGCATAGCTAAAACAAATAAATAAAATAATCATTCTGTTGACATTTTAATTGTGAATATACAAGCACTGACTGGATTAATACACACAGTTAAACCTTTGGTCTATTTAGATGATAAAAATACACAAAGTTGTTTTTCTAAGTGTCTCAGTTTGGATTACCATTTTTTTTTAATTCAAATACTGAAAATTTAAACAATTTAATTAACTTGCAAAAAAGGACTTTATATGGAGTGAAAGAAAAAATTCAAACATGCAACGTCTATTAATAGAGCCCTCATTTCCAAAAACTCTTTCCCATGGAGGGTAAAAAATGAAATAAAAAAAAGACTATAAAATAAATAAAATAAATGTACCTTCACATAATGAGATGCGAACTAGAATAAATAAAGTGCATAAATGTGTAAATTTTAAGGGTGTTCACACCTGTGGATAGATTATAGCTCAATGTCTCAAACATGTTGCTTATTTTTACGTAGGTTTAAAAAATATATATGAAAGTTAAAGCAAAAACAGAACTTATTTAGAAGATCCTGGCATAAATTGGTGAGCGACTGTAATTATCATGACATGACATGAATTCTGAAGAGAAATGGACAAAAAAAAAGTCATTATTCCAAGGGAAACATTAGGTTAACATAAACTAAAAACGGCAGATTTTATCAAGGGAGGCTCTCTAATATGATGAAGCAAACTCTGGGATGAATTGAATCTGAATAAAAAAATCTGAATTTAAACAATTCCTTTTAGAGGAAAAGTTGTAAAGCTTCCAGGCCTGAGAGCAACATGCTAACATGCTAACGGTGAGGTCGGCTTGTTTTTGTTTTACAGCAGGAGGGACTGGTGCATGTTATCCTGGGGCTTCTGTCGAAAAGGGTCAATGCTTGCATCAGATTGAATGAAGTTGAATCTGATGCCCATACATACTATAATATGTATACATACAGTAAATACATACTTACACACACACACCGCACGCACACACTGCTTTCAAATGATAATAATGAAAAAAATATTAAAATAATATATGTTTTTGCTATTTATTAACAGCTAGAGTTCACCTTTATCTACCGCTATAGTTCTGCTG
>JAGKQL010000017.1:1148543-1176082 GCA_018398635.1 Cyprinodon brontotheroides | reverse complement strand
TATTCCTTTAAGTTTTAATTTTTACTTTGTATCTCTTTTTTCTTGAGTTGTTAACTTTTTAACTTAATTTCCAGTAGGTAATATATCATTCAAGGGCTCATCTAATTGGTCAAATGCCAAAATAAGATGTACAGCCATGTAACAGGATCTTTGCTGCTAGATCTTGTGCTTCTAGACCTCACTGAGGATTAAGTGACCATCATGTCAACTTGCCCTATAAAGGGTTAAAAATGGGTATCAGTTTTTTAAATATCTATACGTCGACATTGTGCGTCTGAACACACAGTGGGGGACAGTTGGAAGAGTCTCTGGTCCTGGAAAAATGAAAGGATATAAAGAATGCGTGCAGAAATGATCAGCACCATGGATGTCCATCCCTCGTTGATTGATTGATTGATGCTCCTTTAAACTTAACATAAAGTTTCACCGGTTAGAAGATGTCTTTGTCAGCAGGACTCAGTAATAAACCCAAAGTTTGTTAAACATAAACTACTGAATAATCTTCTTTTCTTTCGCCAAATAGAAAACTTGGTTCTTAGAGGAAGCTGAGAAACTCAAAGATAAAAATCCAGTTGAAAAGTGTTCTTAAGTGCTGTGGTGGCCTCGCAAGCCCAAAATGCACAAATAGAAAAATCAATACTTTAACCAAGCAAAACATTAAGCCGGAAGGTGGGCAGTCAAGAAGAAAGCCCTGGATTTCCCTCCCCAGCCTTTCCACTGATAATGCATTCCAATTCAGATTTAAAGGAAATTGGATTCTTCCAATTTTTAATGGTGTCAATGAGTTCAAATGCTGCTGAGTTTATGGTAATCACTGCCTGCAGGACGTTTTTTAACGGAGCATGTTTATGTATCAGACTTTTAATTTAGGCGTTTCTCTCCTTTTAAATAAGCCTGGACCTTATCCTCACTGCCTTTTGTTTTTTTTAACGTTGTTAGGAAGCCCTGAGGGCGGATAAACATCATGAAGATCTCTAACATTAATTAAGCTCCAAGTTGCCGGTAGAGCGAGGAGTTTCAAATTTGAGTGGGTTGACATTTCTGGGGATAAATCTCTGTTTTGCTAGCCCAAGGTAGTACAACAAACATCCATATTGCATTTTTAATGGGAGCGAATAGGGCCATGAATAATTTCTACACTCGAAAATGTGAATTTGTTTCTTGCAGAGACAGGATCCAGGTTGCAGTTTATCAAACTGAGTTTGTAAATGATTTTAACAACTAAAATAGCACTAATAGTGTTGCAACCTGCAGATAGTTGTTGTTACATTCAACACCCAAGAAGTTGGTGAACCACATCTTCAAAATGTCTTCCTTTTGTTATTGATGTATTTCCTCTTTGAAAGAAAAAAAACAAACTATTTACTTGAGTTTCCATATAAACTTAGAAACCCTCCGTCCATCAGGTTCCAATGAAATACTTACTTTGGATTAAGGTGTCTTTTCACCTTAATAATGGTGACTGATAAAGTGTGCAGCCATTGATCTTATAATGGAAATGGACTAACATAATATCCTGATTATTGTTTTCCATGAAACTCTAATGGAGCTATCAGTGAGTGGCTGTAAAGGTAACATTAGGTCACAGTGCAAACACAGAGGGATGATCCCGTCTCCCAACCATGTTGGAAACAAACTAATTTAATGCCTGTTTAAATTCTAAGTCATCCAGATCATATCAATCAAAAAATAAGCTTAAATCAGGGGCAACCAGACTTTAGCTACATTTTTCTATATATCTTTTAAAACCATTCCAGGACTCCTTGCAAATTCTGTCGGTTTTTTGATCTGCAATGCGGGATTCTGTCGGCACTGGAGGAAGCTGTAGTTTTTAAGCATCATGGAGGTCCTTCTTCCTAAGCACACCTAAAGTCAGTCAAAAATATTCCACCATGTCACGACCTGATCCCAGCCGGAAGCACGATCCGTTCTGCGCATCAGCTCCATCAGCTCATTTGTGCATCCAGATATACATCCGGGTCGCCCTCGATTTTATTTTAGGGCGACCTAAATGATGTTTTTCCCTCCCCAAAAATATTAAGCGTACTAAAATATAATATGTTAAAGGTTAATGTATTTCCTGAGAAAATAAATGCCTTAAAATCTGTTTTAGAACTCGTCTCTGCAGGATCTGCACCGGAAATGGGATCCTACGCTACATCCAGGAGCTAACTTTTTCAGATTTGGATTTAAACATAAATCTAGTGTTTTGGAGTTTTATTTTTTCGTTTTGTTTTGCCTTATGGTATATAGTGCGAAATCTAAAGAAAGAACAAACTTAAATGCAGATAAACGTGGTTTAATCAGATTTACTGCTGTGATCATGTCCCATGATGACGTCAGAGAAGCAGTTTAACGGAGAAAATGTAAAAAGCATCAAAATTGTCTCACAGAAGTTATAAAACCTTTTTTTAAAGATGTATATTAACATTCTTTAGTGAGTTAAGGATAGAAATAAGTAATTTTAGTACCATAGTTACATTATTTATGGACACCCGGATGTATATCTGAGCGTGCTTCCAGGATGGAAAGGGTAGTGACACACCCAACTGCCATTGTCCTGGGTTGTTGAGTATTGCGTCTTGTGTTTGGCCATTTGGACCGTGATGACATTTCTTATTCAACCTCTTCAGAATGAGTCCCAGGAGCTAACTAAACACTTAGAAGCTGATACCAGCATCCTCCCCCTCGCTTTAGTGATGGCTTCTCCCTTTTAACAAAGATGGCTTCCTTCTTCCCCTCTTTCAAACCATCCATCCTCTCCCTCCAAAACCTGAACCTTTTGTTCATCAAAGGTGTCTCCTTTGTTTCATGAGTTGCAACCTTCCCCAAAGCTGCTGGTGCTTCAACATGTGTTTGTGTAGTTCTTCCTATGTTTCTCCAATATACTGTAGGAGCCTGCAGTCCAATCCTCGCTGCACTGGACTGCACAAACAACTGCTGAGATTTGGTTTGGGTGTTCTGTCTTTGTGACGCAGCACTAATACTGTTATTCTAGATGTGGTTTCATCCCAAAGACAGAACACCCTAACCAAAGCTGCGTTTAAGTGGTCCAGTGTAGTTAGGAATATTCAGGCTCTTTTATTATAGAAAACAACCAACAATTGAGCAAAGCTGTTGAAGGAAGCCATCTTTATTAAAAGTGAAAAACCCATCACTGAACAGAGGGGCCAAACACAAAACCCATACACAACACCCAGGAAATCACATGTTGGTCCTAAATTAGCCTCTGATTTTGAATGTGCTTCAGAGGATGAGCCTCCATGCTGCTTAAAAATGTCAGCTCTAAAGGTCGCTTTAGTGCGAGTCGACAGATTTGACAACATTGTGCAAAAGTCGAATTGCCTCCAATCTAAGCCTGTTCTGTGGAAACTCAGTTAATGCCGGACATTTCTCTACCATTGGATTATAACATTCCTATTCAGCTAGAAATGGCAGCATAAATTGAGAGCGATCCAGTTGGACCAGCAAATATGAGAGAAACAGGTGTTCTGGGTAAAGCATACCTCTGTACTCCCTGCTTTGGTTCGCTCAAAGGCAAACTCCATGGTGGGCACGGCCAGCTCATTGGCAAAGAAACTTGCATCTCCAGGCAACTGCAGAGAGCTGACGTTGGGTCCAGGACAGTTTCCTCCACGGATGCAGCTCAGTAATTGTCTCTGAAAAATTAGGAGAAGAAACCAAAAACATTACAGCATAAAATTGATGAGAAAATAAGGTCCAGAAATAAACCTAAATAAAACCTGCAAAGGTTAGCAGTAAAGGTTTTCATTAATGAATCAGATTAAGAATTTTCATGAATGATTTACCTTTTATAACTCACAACATTTAGAATATTTTCTTTTGTATGTTTGAGCTGCATTGAGACTGTTTTCTTAAGAATGTCTTTGGGATTCAGAACCAGTGACTGAAACTAAACAAAGTAATAAAAATCCTCAGTCAGAGCTGTGGACTGATGCCTTTACTGTTGGTGAAATATAGAAACACTGCATCATATCATCAACAGAGCAGCTCACACAGACAACTTTTACTACAGGATCTATTTACAGCTGAGAAAGGTCAGCAGAGCTGGGCTCTGATCTTTATTTTCAAGTTTTCTCCACCGTGATGCTTTTTCACAAAAAAAAAAAAATTATATATATATATAATTATTCTATAGAGCAAAAAATATCTAGCTTTACCCTGAACATTATCTGCTCTTTGTCTTGAGAACTTTGGACAAAAAAAGAAAAAAGTAATGAAGTAATATATGATATTACACAGGAAGAAGTAAAAGGTTCGGTGCACTAAAACTACTCCTAAAAGTATATTTCTGTCAAAAAATAACTCAAGTAGTCAGGGCTTAATTGAAATTTTTTCAGGCTGAAATTTCATCCTGGCCTGGTTGCATGACTGACTGACATGACTGATTTTTAAAGTACAAAAATAAAACATGGCTGGTTTTGCTTTATGAGGACCCAAATTAAAAACTGAACAAGCTTTTATCGACCAAAGAATAAGTTTTTCTTCTATGTTTGAGTTCAGTTTCAGCTGTGAACCACATCCAAACCAAGTAGAGGAACAGTCTGAAAGTAGAAAACAGTCTTGGATCAGCTGGTTTTCACTCTCAGCTATCAGAGCTCATTAAAGCAGCTCAGGGGTCTGGATGAAAACAATTAAAACTAATTAAGTCAGTCTGACTTTAATTTCTGTTCCCAAATCATCAAGTTTAAATGGTAAAAAAAAAAGGTAAATGTCATGTACTTATATAGTCGCCTTTATTCAAGTCAGGAGACTTGACCAAAGCGCTTTATGCTACATTCATTCACCCATTCACTCACACACTGATGGTGGTGAGCTACATTGTAGCCACAGCTGCCCTGGGGCTCACTGACAGAAGCGGGGCTGCCGTACACTGGCACCACCCTCTGACCACCATCAGTAGACAAATCAGTGTGAAGGGTCTTCGCCCAAGCGACACAAGCGACACTGAAAGTCAGTCGACGGGGCTTGAACCACAACCCTTCGATTTCAGGGCAAACTCCTTACATCCAACGCCACCGCCGCCCATAAATGTTATTATAGGGCAGCTCAATTCTTATAAATACAGGTTTATAATAGGATTTTATTTTGTTTTTATTTCGATTCCTTACTAACTTCCAGGCAACATATTTATGTTGTTTTTTTTTATTTAAGAATGAAAGCACACATTTATAAAAAAAAATGCTCAAATTAAAAGATTAAGTCAAATATATTTTTTAATCTATTTCAGTTTTTGTACGTTCCACTTTTGGACAATAATCAATACTTTGACTGAGAGGGGAACTCATGGTCATTTCCTAAAAGGGAAAACAAGTCAGAAAAGGTTGAAACCATTGATCTAGAAGGACCTGCTGTGATTTCTAAGGTTGGAACATACAGTAACTTTACAGCTGTAATCAGGGCCGGCGATTGCTACAGGCGAGCTAGGCCAATTGCCTAGGGCGACAAATGTGTTGGGGGCGCCCTCTAGCGTCGCCCTTAGGCTCACTTCCCATTAATCATAGAGCGAATTAAACATTATGAAGCGTCCGTCAGTTTGACTTAACCTTACGTATATATAAATAGCAAAATATGAACAAATAAATATACCACTGTTTTTTTATTTATTTTTTCACATTTAAGAGAAAAACGGAAAAAATTATGATCACTTTTCAAGCGCCCTCCAACCCGGAAGTCGTGACGTCAATCACTGCAGCATGTCCACCAATGTTTTGGAATGAAATTGTAAGCAAACGTACTTTGCTTAACTTTTGCTCGCTGGTCGGGCCTGGGTTTTTCTAATCATCCACTCGCCAGAGTACCACTCGGTGTTTAAGCGCATTACTGTACCTTTGTAGCTTGTCCCGTCAGTTAAAAATATTAATTGTGAAATCCGTGTTGTATGGAAGCATACAAGATAGTTAGCTTGAAAAGTAAATAAAGTTTCAGCGTGCTGCGTGATGATGTGTTCAGATTGGCTCAGTAAAACGACAATTAGGTTATCATGATTCAAGTGTAACGTAAAGAAAACGGGAAATTTTGTTTTGGCGAAAACATGAGTAATACAGTTGTAACTACTGATGCCAACATTTATTAAAAATTACATTTAATTTAAAATACAATTATTTATTTGTTAAATATTTTCCTAATCACTAAAAACATGATGAAAAAGTGACAGTAGACAATACATTAACCAACAATTGTGAAAATATATTCTAGTTAGTTTTATGTCATTTCGAAGTGGCCTATTACATTAGCCATGTTTATTGAAGGCTAGAAACGTTTTTGTTATGCTCACTTGTTAAGCAATAGAAGCAATACCAGTTCTGTTAAAAAAATTTTGTTGCATCGTCTTTCCACCAAATAACAGAAAAGTATCGATAGTGGTATCGATAAAGACTCGGATCGATAAGGAGTATCGATAAAGGTATCGATATCAATAAATATTAACGATCCCCATCCCTAATGTTGACATCATTTTTTTCTCAGTATATATGCAGCAGAATTATGTGCTATATTATTAGCTTGAGAATGGGTAGAAGATACTAATATAAATAAAATATTTTGTAGTGATTATCTGCATTGAGTATTCAAAAGGGATGTACAAATAATCATCAAAATATATGAAGTTATGGCTGTTCATCATAGAATATGTGAACAAAAAAAAAACAACAACTTCAAACTTTTAATTTTGTAATGGTATTCATAAAAGCACTTTTGTTTGTAGAGGGTTAATCCTTTCTTTAATCACTAATCAATGTCAGAAATCAGGGTAAATATACCTGATATATTTTATTTAGAGGAAAATTTTGTTTATCTCATTTCTATTTATGTTCAAATGATTTAATTGAACTGGAACAGAAAATTTAATTTAATGTTTATCAATTACTTTTTATGTAGTCCTTGGTTGAAGAATTTCTTAAATTTATTATTTTTTATTGTTATTTGGTAATTTCTGAAATTGATTTATTTAATATTTGTTTAATGTGTGTTAAATTTGTTAATTGAATTCAATGATTCAATCCAGTTTTTTAGTTATACTTTACCTAAGTGTCCTTACAGATGGTTAAAAGTGTTTTTGCACAGTCCTAACTTTGAGTGTGTAATAAATTATTTAAAATAATAAAAAAGAAAAGGTACTGAAACCTATTCTGGTATTTGTCTATGCATCACTCCATGCTAAGTTACAGTTTTTTTTGAATGCTTAAACACAACCTTGATTCTTATAGCACAATTTCTAAAACTATCAATACTTATAGCAAATCCACTCACTGAGTTCACAAAACTAAAAGAACAAGCACTGCTTTGCACTCAATTTGCAATTTTGTAACACACACTTTGCACAACTGAAGGCACAATAAACACAACTCAATGAAGCACTAAACAGATGCTGGGGGCAGGGGTCAATCTTTCGCCTGGGGCAACCAAAGGGCTAGAGCACCGGAGCCTGGCTGTAACTCAAATCTATTAATCTACATTTGGCTGCATCCTCCTTCTTTAGCGCCTTTCTTTTTTTGTCTCTTTCGCTCTCTGCACCGCCTTCCCTCTTTCTTTTACTGCGCTCATTGCTTCTTATCCTCGCTTGCACGGCTCACTAGCAACACATCCGACCTCAGACACACGTCACACACCCCTTCCTCCACACTTTGCTGTCTCTGCTACTGGCCAAAGTGGCCTGGTCAGCCCCTCTCTCTGGCAGGAGCGCCGCCGCTGCACCAGCAGACTTAAAATTAAAAAACAGAGAGAGAGCGCGCAGGCCAGCAGGCCAATCCCAGGCCGGCGCTTCGGGAATACTCCCCATTCTAACTTTAGCCAGTCCGGCAGAGAATGGCAAAAAGTACTCACTTTCGTACTTGAGTAAAAGTACAGATACTTTGTGTTAAAAACTCTGGTAAAAGTGGAAGTATTGAGTTCAAACTTCTTTTACTCAAGTAAAAGTAACAAAGTACAGGCTTGTAAATTTACTTAAAGTATAAAAGTAAAAGTAGAAACCACTTTTTTCATGCCATTGCCTACATTTTAAAATGGATGTCTGCCAATAGGACTAGATCTCCGTTGTGTTCATTTTCAATCATCTCGTCGCGTCCATGCTACTATGCTAGCGCCACGCCACCAAAAGCTGCAATGATTTGCCGCCAATGAATACCGCCTCGAATCTGTCGATTCATCTTGTAGTAATGTGCGTCAAATGCAACGTAGATTCCCATCCAATTAGATTGAATTTGGTATTGATGGCGTGAAAAATAATAACAGGTAACTCCATTGAAATGATTCAAAACTAAAGTAACTACGAGACAATTTTTTAAATGTAAGGAGCAAAAGTAAAAAGTACGCCATAAAAATAAGTAGTAGTAAAGTAAAGTAAAAATATCAGAAAAATCTACTTGAGTACAATAACTTAAGTATTTGTATACCGTTACTTCCCATCTCTGCAGTCTGGATATGCAAGTAATGGTAACTGAGTGAATGTAACTAGTTACCTCTGACCTGTGGTTATAACTAGTATGTTTGCTCTCTGTGCAAAATGAAATAATGAGTTAATGGATGAATTCATCTCCATTCAAAATATTCTGATTGAATGAAAACTGTCCTCAACAAAACGCTACTATTGTGTAAAAGTTTTCCTACAGTATAGCAGCTTAAAGCAAGACAGCTGGGACTGGAAGCTTTTAACACGACTGTGAGGTTTTTTTCTTCTTGTCATAATAATCCAAAGTATAAATCCAAATGTATATTTACAGATATGTTCCCAGTATCTTCCCTTTATGTTGTCATTGTATCACAGTGGGAAAAAACAGAAACCTTAAATAAAACCTTCTAGTTTTTAACAAGATGTTTCAAATGGTGCGAAAGCTGAAGCTCTAAATAACGCTAAATAAGATGCAGAGCTCGGAGAAGCTGGGAAGTGTTGTGGCTAATTGCTGACTGCAAGCTTTTGTCACAGCAGCGCTAACACACAGCTTGTCAGCAGGACTGGATGCTTTCTGCTGTTGTTCTGTAATTGAAAGAGCTGCTGGAACAGAAATTGTTCAGACTACAGTGGGTAGCGGAAGCAAACAGACTGCAACAGTCAATCAACGGGAGGCTTATCTCTACTGTCCACATCCTCTGAGTCCACAGCATGTCACAGTGTTCCTTTGGCCCATTGCATTTAATTAGACTTTTCTTTTATCAAGGTTTGTCAAAGGGGAGAGAGCTGGTCGTCGCTGCTGTCACTGACACATCGTCGCACTATTCCGGTTTATCATTCCTTAAAGGCTGTGTCTCTGTTAACATTACCTGGGTGGTGACAGGTCCAGTTCCAGTCAAAGCAAACGAAGGGCAGGAAATGATACCTGTAACCTTCACACAGAGTGGAATTTCTCTTTGAATGCAAACTTTTCCAATTAATGCCTCAAAAAGATTGCAAGGCCAAAATGAAAAGGTGAGGCGGTCTAAACCAACACTAGACCTTTCGCTTCCAGGTTTAAAATCCCTGAAAGCAACCGGCAAAACTGCATGATCGGAAAATTAAACAGCCTCTCTCTGCGTCGTTTGAGTGATGTTTGAGACCCGCCCATCGGATGAATTCATTCTTATTGTTCCTAAAAGCTAATAGCAGGAGAAAAGTAAGAAGGAGGAGAAAAAAAAGATCCAGACTGTCACAGGAAGTGAAATTGGTTCTTTATAAGTTATAAATAATTTAAAAGGAACACTGTGTAACTTTTAGGGACGCCATACTTGTAATTTCCACGTTAAGGCCCCAGAAAGCAACGGGCAACACTTTCATTTTGGGGTCTGATAGCAGACCAATTTAGACCGACTCTCTTCAGATACATACGCAGATGAGTTTCTGATCTTGGCAGCATTCTTTAAATCATTAAAAATTTCTAAGATTAAAACTAGGACCAAAACTTTTATCTGGTTTCTTACAGTAGCAGCAAGGGTTAGGTCAACATTTCCCAACTTTCCTTGGCTGGTCCCCTAAGATTCCTTTTTAAACATCAATATTTGTACAAAAATATTCTAGAGATGGCGCTTCTCTTTAGATATTAATGTCCACAAATCATGACAGTATGAATATTTTAGTACAAAGACTGATGTTTTAAAAAAAGGAACCTTAGGGGACCAGCCAAGGACACATCAAGGAAATGTTTAATGGCTACTGCTGTAGCTTGCTTAGCTTTCATGTTTAAGGTGAGCTCAGACCGCTGTACTGCGGGGCTCTTTGTCACATGACTCATTCAGTGATGGATCCAACCCTCTTAAAGGCATGGAGCATCAATACCCGCCAAATTATTTATACCAACAGGAAATGTCTTTTGATATAATTCAATTTAAGCAAACTTGGGTCAAAAGTTACAAAGGGTTCAAATAACACTCGGGCACAGATTCACATCTCAGATGGATTCTGACTCTTTTTGTGCCAAACTTTGTTTTAGGCCAAAGAAAGTTTTTTTTATGCCTTAGCCTAGTAATAGATCTTTAAAAATGGCCAAAATAAATCCCAGACCTCAGGATGATTGAGAATCTGTGGTATGACTGTGAATTTGCTGTGCACCAGTGAATCCATTGGGCTTGAAGGAGATGAAGCAGCTCTGTCTTAAGAATTGGGCAAATTCCCAGTGGGAAGATGTTTCCAGCTTATATAGACATACCCCTGGAGAGATGAATCCTTCAGCACACTTACATTTTCTGTCTTTTGTCATATTTGTTTCACAATGAAAAATGTTTTGCACTTTCAAATATGTATATTTTGTTCTTAAGATTTTCTCTGTTTGCTCTATTTCCCTTCGGTCAGGACAGCAGCGGCTGTGGTTAAACACTGTGGCTGTTCATAAACAAACGTGAGAGAAGAAATAAACAAAAATAATTACTTAACATAAAATAATGAAGAGGTTTTGTGTTTGCTGTACTGTCAGTGTGATTATAAAGATAGGAAATAGATATTTAGTTAGAATTCAGACCTAGATCCAGTGGTGAATATCTGCCAATACGTGTCTGCATCCAAACTGACAGCGCTTCACCTCATTTGCAAACGTTTTCAGCAGGTCAAAGCTGATATAGATTCTACACTTGATCATTATCTGCAGCACCAAATTCAGTCATTCAGTTGCCGACGTACTTTAAGGCAAATTTAGGTTGTTACTTTGACTGGACCACTCAAACCCAATTATAACTCGACTCTTAACCTTTGACCTAAACCACTTCCTGAAGGTGAACCTTATCCTGAACGTTGAGGGTTTAGTGGTGTCTAAAAAGTCTATTTCCTTGTGATTGCTAAACCCATGGCCACATGTGAAAGTAGGTAATTATTATGCACTTCCATTTATCTATTCATCCTGTCACAATGATACAGCTTAATAACAATAAGTTTATTGTTTCTTTTGTCAAACATTTACATGCATATTTTCACTGGAAAAATTCAAAAAATCTAGATAAGTAATTTTTTCTTAGAATAAGTGTATTTGTTCTTGGATTGAGGAGATAAAAGAGACATTTTGCCAATGGAACAAGACAATTTACACTTAAAAATAAGAAAACACACAATTGCTTTGTCTTATTTCAAGTGCATATTATCTAATTATCTTATTTTAAGAGTAAAAATACCAATTCTATTGGCAAACTATCGCATTTACCTACTCAAATTAAGGGTAAATACACTTAATTTAACATTTTCACTCATTTCTAGATTGTTTTTGCAGTGTTCTAATTGTAAATGTGCTTATTGATGTCATTTCTGTTTTTTTATCCACTAAATTCTCATTTTGGTTTGATCATTAATTATTGTTATTATAATTTTTTTTTTTTTTTTTTGGTCTGATCTTGCATGATCCGTGGAGGTGAATGAATGGATCTTGGCCAGTCTAAGTCCTCCTTAACTCCCATTAATCTACCTGTTTTTACACAAGGAAAGTATTCTCAAAGTATTCTCCCATCGCTGCTTGAAATGGTTTAACTTATAAATCTGCAGATAATCCTGCAAATTACTGGCGGATGTCAGCAGACCATGTTTGCGTTCACCTGTGATAAAAAAGTTGACTCTTCGTACCATTGCAGTAGCAGAGCCCGCAGAATGATGCTGCCACCACCAGCCTCCATTGTAATATATGGAGTCTTTCATCCAAAGCAGCGTTGTGCATAAAAGACAAAAAGTTCAGATTTGGTGTAATTGGATTTGTGCTTTATATTCTTCTAATAACTCTTGGCAGATTAAATGAGACTTAATATTCTAGAACATTTAATTAAACACCATTAAACTATAAAAGACACCATTGCTACTCAAATTAACCTTTTTAATTTAACCAAATCAGTAGGATTAATTTTGTTTTTATTATTTTTCTCATGTTTTTGTGCTACAAACAGACTTAAAGACTGCATTTTATATAACATGTAGCCTATCTGTTGTTGGCAGCAGTGGTTTGGTTTCTAACGAGAGACCAGCAATCATTCTCTCAAAGCCATCGTGTCTCTGTGAGAATCGAATTGGACCTGTCCTCATGGCTGCATTTGTTGGGTGTTCATTTTACAAGAACATTGCTGCGGAGGCAAGATATTGAATGAACTTCATCTGAACTCCATTTACATAAATGCCTGTCGTTAAAAAAAGGCACTACTACTACTGAACAATTCAATTTGTGAGCAAGTGTGCTACTGAACGGCACCTTCGCAACAGCTACCGGCTGCCATTTCAAACCTCAAATCCATCAGTCATGTTAGAAATCGTTCTGCTGTTCTCATTAGAAGCTGGAGGAAAAAGAAACAACATTTTACATTTTCCTGATTCTCAGCAAGTTTCTCAGCGTTGAACTGCTAAAACTATCCACGTATAGGCGGCATTTAAATTACGGTGAAATGTTTATTGCTGTTCAGTTGTGTACCTGTATTATTTCGTAGCTCTATAACTCTTTGGTGTCTGTCGAGTTAAGAATATGTCCAGGATATTGGAGAAAAGACCGTCTGAGAGTAAAGCATCACATCCTTGGTGCGTAGTTGTGCAAACCTGCTTGTTTTATCAATTAACCATCAACTCTTTTAGGGGAGTGGCAGCCTAGTGGTTAGGGCATACAGCTTGGATCCCAGAGGTTCTGAGTTGGAGTCCCACTCCCACAGACTGCCACTCTGGGACCCTGAGCAAGACCATTAACCCCACACTGCTCCCTGGGAGCCGCACAATGGCAGCCCACTGCAGAGAGTGTAATGACAATAAAAGCTGAAAACAAAAACATCAAAGCTGGCTGGATGCTTTGGTTTTCTTCTAAACAGGCTTGAAGGTTCCTTAACTGCCATAATATTTCTGTTGGGAGGTGATTTAATTAAAATTTTGAGAATTTTTATATGAGAATAATCTTTAAAGTAAAAGTCCGTTCAGCAAGGATTAATCAATGGATCATTATTTATACCTAAAACTAATATGTTCGCTGTGATTTATTAAATTTAGCATTAATCAGCAAAAAATAAATAAATAAATAATTTTTGTTGCGATCATGAGTCTGGGAGCGGCCATTTTACTCAAATATAGTAGCCCCTCCCTCCTGCCATCTTCCAGCAGTGACGCCACGGTCGCGTAAGCCTAGCGCCATTCTCCCCGCTTTCCAAGCTAAATCAATGGGGAACTACTAGACACATCTGTCAATCAACAATTATTGAAGATTTCCAGAGGACTTCACCATTGAAATTCACCTCAGAGCTATAGTTGAAACTGACAATGCCCGCGTGCATGGCAGCTGGATGCCGGAATACATCGGGTAAAAGTGAAAAAAAAGCAGTTATTCCACACTTTCTGATTCCTGATCCTCCACGGACGGGTTGGTCGTTGGATCGCCAACTTGAAGAGGGAGGATTTGCCATCGAACTTCTGGCCAGAGAAAAAACCCGTAATATGTAGCCAACATTTGGAAGAAGAATGTTTTCAAGATGACTTGATAATAGCGCGTTGTGACAAAACACCAGATACAGCACTGGGACTTGATCAACAGCCGATACCGCACCGTGACAATGTCACTAACCAGTAGGTGGCAGTAGTGTTCTTTGACAAACATGGATGCCTCCAGTAAAGCACATTCACATGAAAATGACTCTGAATTAAAAAACACTGATCATTTATTGAACAGGATGGAAATCATTTCAGATTTAAAGAACTTTCAGAAGTTTGGATTCTGAATATGAGCGACTTTTCCTTTAACAGAACAGCGGCTTTATCTAAAGTCCACATCCTAATTTATTTGCAACAAAAGAACAAAAACTAAATAGCTGAAAAAGATGAAAAGTTGTTTTTCTTCAAAATTTTTGATCATCTTTGCTTAAATGTATGTATCCAACATTTAAAGTTTGTTTAGTAAGACATAAAAGAGTCATATATCTGGTTATAAGGAGGCAAAGACCAACCATTTTACTTTAAGATGAGCTATAGAAGCTGTTCTTTTCGTCCCTTACAACCATTAACAGAGCTTTAAACCTCTGAGTGGGAAGAGAAACAGTCACAGAGAGTAGAGAGTCCTTTAGAGAGGTAATATTAAAGAAGAGAGGCATAAAAATGGGATTGCAGTGGGAGGAGAGCTAGAATAAGCAAGTGAGCAGGGAGGGAAAGAGTGCTAGGGAGCAGAGAGAATGGGTAATTTCAGCCTGTGGGCACACACCGGGAATCAATATTTAATTTCTTTGTCAGCTATGATAAGGGGAGAGTAAAATCATTCGGAGATCTCAACCCACTACTCAATATCACTCAATCTACAAAATCATGTGTGCCACGTTCAAGTAGCTCGCTGGACTTGGACGTAACAGGATGAAAGTAGAGAATCTCCCAGAGTGAGTATATTGACACTGCGAGGCAGGAACATAGCTATCATAGATTTATGGATAATGTCTTATTTTGATTTCTACACCAAACAGACGGCTTCCTTTTAAACCACTGCTGCCCTATAATGCATAAAGCAATGAGTTCATGGCAAATATATATCAAACTACTGACTGGAACTAAAGTTCCTGAAACACTCGGGGCTTTTTGGAGAAAAAAAAAATGACCTGAATTTAATAGCCTTTCAAAAATCTGTTAAAAGTGTTTTATAAACTAGAAACCTCAGGTGTTTTGTCACCAGTGGCTTTGCACATTTCTAACAGACATTGTCATATTCTGTCTCGGGTAACCTTAAACTAAAAAGGGTTTTCCGTTGGATCTTTAGTTTGCATTACTGAACTTTATGTTTTCCACACAAATTACATTTTTAGAAAATTATGTCATGTGGGTTTGGAGGTTGTTTGATATATAGGGTTTTGCAAAATAATCGTCATGACGATGCATCGTGATTGTAATTTTTGTGATCTACTGCATTGATTCTTGACGCCAAGTATCGATTCTTAATTTAAAAAAATGAACAAATAAAATACATAAATGGTTGGTGTACATCAGCCAAACCAAGTGTAATACAACTTCCAGTCCAGCAGATGTAAACTCTTGCGGATGTGTTGACGCATCGCTGTCTCTCTCACAAGGTCACAAGCATTTCCGGGAATCATTCGTAAACAAAACTTGGAGGACACTGAGAAGAATTAGCCCCGCTGCTCCATCACATTTTCAAGTAAGATGCTTTGGATGCATTTTGGCTTTAAAAACAAAGAAGGTAAAAATGAAATTGATATGATGCACGTCATTTGCAAAAAGGGAAATGTCATACATTTGAATGTTTTCATTTCATTGGTTTAAAGGACCACTGAGGCCATGTAAACGGCACTGATTATCCTTATTTTGTTATTTTAAGTTTGATGAATCCTAAAGATCTGTCCAGTATTTGTTTCCCATGGCAACACCTCCAAAAAGTCGCTTTCAATAAATACAGCTATGTATGAATTCAGTTGCTTCCGTTATGTATCAATAGAAGACACGATCCAGATCACACTCCAGCCAGTCAGCCACTGGTGAGGGCTGCATCTTTTCTTACAGTGTTCAGTGAAAATATCGCATGCGCGATCGCGATGCATCACAATATTTCAAGTATCGCGGATGCATCGTGATAGAACCGCTTCGCTCATGGCATGTGAATCGCGGATTCGAATCGAATTATGACTTCTTTGCCAATACCCACCCCTACTCTGCAATATATATTTGCCCTTTCAGAATAAACTTGTGTACAGGTAATAAATAAACATAAAAACCAATCGTTCTCTGTCAACAAATAAAATAAAAAATTCCAAGCGCTCCTTTAAAAGATGTGTACTAAGATATCCTATTGTTGTTGAAATATTAATGGAAATCTTAAAGAAAAACTATAAATAAGAATTTTTAAGAAGAGCGTTTGCTGAAAGAACTGGAGAAAAGAGATAGAATGAATCAGAATGACGAAAAGTGGCCCCGTGTCTAAAGCCGGTTCCCTACGACCGTTTACACACCATGCTAGCACAGCTACTAGCCTCCTGGTGGCAATCTGCAGTACTGCTACTCTCTAGAGAGAATCAAGCAAATCAACATGGCGGCGCCCGACACACTCAGGATGTTTGGTTATAATTGTGAGATTTCGTTGTTTGCGGAGAGTCGGGCGAAGAAGGCAGCCTTTGGTGAATTTACTTTTTGGAAGTGGATGAGACAAACGGTCGTCCATATCAATGCATTCTTTTATTATTTCACCATGTTTTTTCTCCCAAACTTTAAGAAATTGAAATGTCATGAACGCTGTACAAAACGAAATGTAATTTTATATACACTGTGTATACCAAATGACAATAAATGCTGTTTAGGTCTAGTCTAATCAGGACGTACAGACGTAGGAAACAACAGTCCCATATCCACTACTCACAACACATCACAAAGGACACTTCTCATCCCGGACATTCGCCGTTTTCACTGTTGCCTTCAGGCGGACGATAGAGAACCAACCGTCTTAGAGACAGTTTTTACCCGACAGCAATAACAAAACTAAATGCAACCAAAAATAACCATTAATCATCATGGATGATGTGTGTGAGAATGTACCTACTATTCTTTTTAGTTGTTTTGTATCAGTTATTGTTATTTATTTCCTATATTATGTGTAAATGGTGGGACAGTGATTTTTGTTTTTAAGCATAGTCACTGATCGATGGCACTTTTTAAAATTTCGTTGCTCTTGTGACAATGACAGTAAAGATAAATTGAGAATTGAAAACCGATCCGTGCCGCGCTCCATTCCTAACCACCATTTACACACAACGCTAGCACGGTTCCTCGCCTCCTAGTAACGATCTATGGTACTACTGCTCCCTAGAGGTAAACAAGCAAACCAACATGGCGGCGCCCGTAACATTCAGGATCATCAGAATCATCACGGGAAATCGTACAGCATGGTAGGGAAGCTAGGACTTCTATGAACGTCTGAAATTTCCTGATTACAGAGGCCGACTGTGAGGAGATGAGGCGGTCTGATCATGCGCTCTTTGTTATCTGAGAACCGAGCCAGAACTGAACCACGCCGATAACCTGAGCCACTCTAACTATAACCTATAGTTCCTTTATAAAGGAAAATTTTAAGCCTAGCCTTAAAAGTAGACAGGGTGTCTGCCTCATGGACTAAAACTGGTAGTTGGTTCCACAGGAGAGGAGCCTGAGAACTAAAAGATCTGCCTCCCATTCTACTTTTAGAAACTCTAGGAACCACTAGTAAACCTAGCCTAGATTGGAGGCTGAAGTGCTCTGTTAGGAACATCAGGAACAGCTGTGGTGAGTAGCTGAGAGGAGGGGGAAACATAATGATTATTTTTTACTATGGCTGCTCTAACGTGACTGAGCTAAAGATAATTAAATAAATCAAACACCTGCAAATGGTTTTAAATACTTCAAGACCAATTAATATTTCCTACTTTCCAAACAAACTCTTTGACACCTGTTTGCACTTGGCTCCTGTTAGATGAATGTGGGAGTATTTGGCTTCCTCTCATAATCATATCAGTTAATTAACTTGTCATAATTATTATACAAAACAGTTAAGTGGTTTTCTCCCATATGCAGATTTGAGTTTCTGTGTAAACTAGTTTACTAGCTCATGGACACAATGATAAAAATGATAAAGATGCAAAACACACAAACAGAAGTAAGTCACAGTTATGTGGACATAATCAGCATTTGGGAAAAAAAACAACAACACACATGCCGAGGCTTTCCTCCATATTTGATCCAAGTTAGTCCTTCATTAATTATATCTTCAACCAGAAGCTGCAGAAATAACCTAACTGACCTGAATGCAAAAACCAGCATTGAGTTCAGACATGATCTATTAACATGTTTTAAATAGTATTACTAATTACTGGTCGGTCGCAGTAAAAACAACAATGTGGTTTAAAACCTGAAAAAGTAAGAACATTTATGGTAAATGGTAAATTTCCTGTACTTATATAGCGCCTTTATTCAAGTTAGGAGACTTGACCAAAGCACTTTACACTACGTTCATTCACCCATTCACTCACACACACTGATGGTGGTAGCTACATTGTAGCCACAGCTGCCCTGGCGCTCACTGACAGAAGCTGGCTGGCTGCGTCACGGCCATGCCACCGGCCCCCTCTGACCACCATCAGTAGACAATGCAGGTGAAGTGTCTTGCCCAAGGACACAATGACGCTCAAAGTCGGGAGGCTTGAACCGTCAATCCTTTGATTTCAAGGGCAAACTCCTTCATCCAACGCCACTGTCGCCTTTATAATTCACAGTATAGAGCAACTTTTCCTGTCTAAGTCAGTTAGGATTACAAATTGTTGGTATGAGAGGGCCAGCACGCATGCGCCACCTACTGGCGAGTAGGATTTAAATTATAGCTCTCTCCTTTAAAGGAAAAGTCCGGTCAGCAAACAATAACCAATGGATCATTATTTATACCTGAAATTAGTGTTAATCAGTAAAAGAATTATTATTTAAAACAATAATTTTTGTTGCGATCACTGAGTCTGGGAGCGGCCAGAGAAAAAACATGTATGTTTAACAAGATGACTTGATAATAGCGCGTTGTGACAAACACCAGATACAGCACTGGGACTTGATCAACAGCCGATACCGCACCGTGGACGTCACACTAACCAGTAGGTGGCAGTAGTGTTCTTTGAAAACATGGATGCCTCCAGGTAAAGCACATTCACATGAAAATTACTCTGAATTAAAAACACTGATCATTTATTGAACAGGATGGAATAATTTCATCCCCGCTAACAGCGCTGACGTCACAGTCGCCTGTTAGAAAGTGCGGCTGATTGACAGGTTTATAGAATTATTTAGCTCCATGTAGCGCAGGCTAACTGCATGCAGCGCAGGCTAACTGTAGAACAGCGAAGCTAACTGCATGCAGTGAGTCTTACTGCATGCAACAAGCTCTGCTAACTGCATGCAGCGAGAGCTAACTGCCGGCAGCTTAGGCTAACTGCATGCAGCGAAGCTAACTGCATGCAAGCTTTCAGCTAACTGCATGCAGCGCAGGCTAACTGCATGCAGCGCGAGGCTAACTGCATGCAGCGAGGCTAACAGCATGCAGCGAGGCTAACTGCATGCAGCGAAGCTAACTGCATGCAGTGCGGCTAACTGCATGCAGCGCAGGCTAACTGCATGCAGCGCAGGCTAACTGCATGCAACACGGCTAACTGCATGCAGCGAGGCTAACTGCATGCAGCGAGGCTAACTGCATGTGCAGTGAGGCAAACTTCATGTAGCTAGGCTGAATAGATGCAGTGAGGCTAACTGCATGCAGCGAGGCTAACTGCATGCAGCGAGTAACTGTGTTCAGCGAGGCTAATTGCGTTCAGTGAGGCTAACTGCGTTCAGCGAGGCTAACTGTGTTCAGCGAGGCTAACTGTGTTCAGTGAGGCTAACTGCGTGCAGCGAGGCTAACTGCATGTAGCGAGGCTAACTGCATGCAGCGAAGTCTAACTGCATGCAGCGAGTCTAACTGCATGCAGCGAAGGCCGGCATTGCATGCAGCGCAGGCTAACCGCGCTCTCAGCCAGGCTAACTGGGCGCTCAGCGCAGGCTAACTGGCGCGCTCAGCGTGAGGCTAACTGCATGCAGCGAAGCTAACAGCATGCAGCGAGGCTAACTGCATGCAGCAAGGCTAACTGCATGCAGCGCAGGCCGGCATTTCATCAGCAAGCTTTCCCTGCCTCCTTTTTCAAACGCCAGAATCTGAGCCAGCATGGATAAAGACAGCTAGACTGATTTAAAGCAGAACATCTTAGAATGTTGTTGGCATTCATGTAAATATACTGCTGTGATACCTTAGTATAAATTTGACTGGTTTTTGGTATACGTCTGTTTTGAAGATATAGCCCCACTGCTAACGACATGACAACATGTTGAAATCTTTAAGCAATATCTCAAGGAAAATCAGCCAGGATGTCAAAGCTTGGACAAAAATATGTATTCTCAACACATCAATAGCCAAAGTATTTCAAATGAAATCATTTGGAAATACTACCAACTAAAAAATTGTCAAGTTTTAGTCAGAGATAAAAAGAGTCAATGAGAGAATGTATGTGAAGCTATTGTTTTAGCTGTGCAGACGACACCTGTAGCTTTTTCTTTCCAGTTCTCCACAGACTTTTTGATATAAATATAAAAGATAGAAATAAATAAATGGGTTTTAAAAATATGTGTGCTTTAGATTTTAAACTACCAGAGTGATGAGTGATGACAGATTATTCTGCATATGTTGTGTCTTATTCTTTATTGTAAAGAAATATTTATTTGAAACTATATATATATATATATATATATATATATAAAGACACATAATGGTAGAATATATATATAATTTTAAAATAAAAAACAGAGTAGTTTACATGTGTGTTTTAAATAAAACTGCTTATATGAGTTTTTATTACTTTTGTGGCATTTTGGCAAAGTTTTTATATGAATGTTTTTACTTACATAAGATATACAGCGGGAGCATTCGTAGGTTGAAAGTGTTTAGCCCTAAACCTGAGCAACACACATTATCAATCTGACTCAGCAGGTTAGCATGAAAATACATCCAACCATGTAGAGCGGAGGTCATCAACAGGGGGTCCGCGACCCCTAGGGTGTCCACAGAGGTACTGCATGTAAGGTTCGCAAAAGTTATTTGTTGATTAGACTTTTTTTTATATTCCCTCCTGCAATTTTTTTCCACTAATTAAAATGTCTTTAAATCCACATGAACATGAATCCAACAGACTGTAGTGTAAACAGATAAATGGAGGCAGAAGATGTCTTTCAGTCATCAATGCTCACATTCAGAGCATTTCACACAGGAGCTCTTTCAAGCTGGACACCGTTTCATTCACAACACCTGTCCCATCAACCAGGAAGTCAGGAATACTTTAATAATCCCAGGGAGGGATTACTTTTAGTTACATTACTCCATCTGTAATAGGAGTGACTATAGGAGCAGTTTGATAGAACACTATTTCATACATTATATATAATCAGGGGGTCCCCGCTCCATCGCCATCAGTTTGGGGTCCTTGGCCTGGAAAATGTTGCAGACTCCTGATGTAGAGCTTAATGCTCAGATGGCTGCACTGCATAAACAATATATAGAAAAATAAGTACAAAAAATTCCATAAATTAAGTGCATTAACCTTTAATTTGTGTAGAAGCAAATAAGATGATTTGCCAATAGAATGAGTATTTTTACTCTTAAAATCAGATAATTAAAAATATGCACTTGAAATAAGACACTGCAAAGGTGTTTTTTCTTTTAAAATGTAAATTCCCTCTTTTTCATTGGTGCAAAGTGTCTCACTTTCTCCTCAGTTCAAGAGGAAAATGACTTATTTAGATTTTTGTTTTTTGCAGTGTGCTGAGACCTTCCCCTCTTACATCTCATATCCAATTTTTTTTTCTCCAGTTTTAGGATTTTTTTCTTATCCAGCTTCTTGGTATCTCTCATCTTCACATTGTTATTTTTTGGTATGACTCTCTGACCCTGCAGACAATCAACCTTCAAAAATACATGAAAAAAAAAGTACGGTAGCTTTGAAACTGAAATTGATTAATTGCAATATTACATTTTTCCAAGCTCAGTATTGTTTAAAAATGACATCATAATCAGTCTGAAATTAATTTATGGGTCAAGTAATTAGCAGAATAAATCTGGAGTGAACCTTTGGAAATGTGATTGCAGGCGTCTGTGTTTTAAACAAACAACGCACCTTCTATTGCCTCTGCAAAGCAGACAAGCCACAGAACTGCTGTTGGAAAAATGCATCACATCACAGCAAATGACAAATGTCAGAGCCAGGAGTAATGACAGTGCTCATTCCTCACCTAACACACATTTTCATATGCGTTCCCCTACTTATGTTCTGTCGCTGTGATATGAAACTGTGATGGAGGGGCCACGCTGTCAGCTGCATAAATGCCTTTGAGGCCGAGCGGCTTCTCCTTGAGATTATGCAGATTCATGGAGCCTGGCAAAGTCACACAATGCCTTTCCTGACAATACAAGAACTATGGTAATTCAAACATATTGCCAACAGTGTACTATTTCAAACATTATGCCAAGTGCGCTGTCGAACCGTCTTGGATGGCTGTAAAGTCACACGCTCATTCTGCTGATTTATCATCGGCTTCCTTCCTTCTGGCTTTATGTGAGGAAGCATATAAATTAGGCATACTTGCATATTCCTTCATTTAGATGATGTTCAGTTTCAACACTTATGATGCGAAGCCAGAAGGATGCCGTCCTGGAATTCACTTTAAACCTGTCATGGTACCTCAATCCAATTAAAATATTGGCCCTATTTATTCACTGAGCTTGCACAAACATTACATTTAAGATAAAATGTGTGAATTTTTAAACTATGTTAGATGAAAGTTAGAACTCTGGATCGTTTTAATTTTGCCTACTTTGTTTTGTTGTGTATTTCATATAAAGTCTTGAATATTTCACAACACTATAATTAAATTTATGCCTGTTTTTCTAATTGTTGTCCCCAAATTCATTGGGGCCATTTACAGGCGGCCTTTCTGGATCTGCTGTTTTTTATAGTGAGTTTAGCTTTTCCTTTGGGATTTTATGTGAGTATTTATTTTCTTTTGTTAAGTTACACACTTCCTAAGGAGCAAAGGTCAAATCTATGTAGAATTTCCTGTTTTTCTCTTTTCTTTCAGCTTCTACCCTGTTAGTTAAAAGGATATCTACAACATATTTACTCAAACGTAATGTACCCCTCATTCCCTTTACAAAGGGCATTCAGTTGTGCGTTTCAGTACATTACACCAACACTAAAGTGCACTTCCCATTTTTTTTTCTTCTCATTCTCTACTTTGAAGCCACTAAAACCATCTGAATGACTGGATCATCCGTTCACCACGACAGCAATTAGGAACTCTATTCTCTTTGTTTGAGAGGCAGCTCCTTTGTTTTCCTTCTGTCTGTAATCGGCTGCTTTTGCAGTTTATAACAAACGATATTAGAAATCCAAGTTGTTAAATATTACCAACAGGAAACCAGTAATGCACAGAATAATACAGTTATTTGGTTTTATCTGTTTTTTTTGTAAAGAACAACAGCAGATGTTTACAGACAGACAGACAGACAGACAGACAGACAGACAGACAGACAGACAGACAGATAGATAGATAGATAGATAGATAGATAGATAGATAGATAAAATACACAAATGCAAAAAGGCAGATAAAAAAAATCAGATATCTACCATATTAGATTAGAACTATAACCTTTTTTCCCCTTAAAAATGTGTCAAAGCTTCCACAGTGCGTCAGTAACGTTCCTCTGAGGTTTCACTTTCTGCTGCTATTAGATATATTATGACATTTTGAACAAAACTGTCACATAAACTGTCTTTTTATAAAACAGGATTATGAAAACTCAGAGAGTGAAATAAAACATCGTGAAGTTACTGTGGATTTTTCCGCCTTACGATCCTACATGGTCAGTGTTGCCAGATTGGGCGGTTTTTCTAGCCTGGTGAGACCATCCTGATCTCGCGAGCTTTCAAGGTTTCACTCGTAATCAGTCTGGAGACTCTCCGTAGAAGAAAATTTGGAGCCGTTCACCAAACGAACGTCCAATCAGCGTTGGCTTTGAGGCGGGTTGAGGTGTGACGCAACGAGAAGCGCGACAGTTCAGTCTAAAGAACATGGCGGCTTCAGCCGATGAAACTAGCGTTAGCGTGGCTATCGAGCAAGTTTTATGGGAATTACAGAATATTTCTTCACTGAAAGAAGAGCAAAACACTGCTCTGGAGGCTTTTCTCAGAGGAAAAGATGTTTTTGCTCTTCTCCTGACTGGTTTCGCCAAGAGTAGCCTGGCTTGTGGTTGTGTTTTCGTTGTTGCTCTGTTAGTACGTCATATGCTTCGTTGATCTGATTGGTTTATTTGGCCCGTCTATCACCAACATAGGCCAATCAGCTAACCAGTATTTTCGCCCCTTCCCAAAATTACTTCAACGGAAGGATATGCGGAGCAAATCCATCTGGTGAAGTCAGGTTACGGTTTTTCACCCAATTGGGCGTTTTTCATTTTGATTTTGAGGATAAATTGCTTTGGTCGGGTGGAGATAATTGGGGCTGGTTTGGAGTCAGACCAGCATTTTTAAGTTAACCTTTTAAAACAGATGTCCACCTATCATTTATCATTACTGGTTCATAGCAAGGCCTCCCTGCATTTTCTCCATCCCTGATTGGCTAATGTCATCTGCCAGGGTGTTTAAAACACAGAACTATTGGCGCCCCAGATAATGCTAGTTTTAGCGGCAGGTGGATCTGCTGTGATAAACCTCGCTGGAAGATGCCGAAGTGGGGAAAACATAAGAAGAGTTACAGAAAATAGTGGGGAAGCGACAATGGTCTTAAATCATTGATTTCGCCTTTAAAAATGATTCAAGTAAGGAAGGCTCACTGCAAGTTTTGCAGTACGGACATACGGCCCCTCTAAATGACCTTAAGGACCACGGCGAAACAGCATGCGGCGTCTTCCCACGGTCGATGATTTCATGGTGGCATCAGTGAGTAATGCTAGCAGCGGGATTTGTGACGACCAGAAATGCTGTAAACTCTGCATTGCAACATACGCAGCTTCCAACATTTCCATTAATGCCATGGATGACTCGTCTGACATTCTGCAGGATGAGATTGGAGCCTTTCAGATACACAGAACCAAACCTACGGCTGAAAACTAGTCCGTTTTAGATCCATACTTCCGTAAACAACTTCGAGAGGACATCAGCGACTGCGACCGCTGCTTTCAGGATTTAGCTCTTGGTTCAATTAAACTCCTCCCCCGCCCTGTATCAATGCTCTGCTGAAAGACAAGTCCAGAAATCTCATGGGCCTGCCGATCCTGTCAAGGTTGATGGATGTGCGAACTGGACTAACACGGAATGGATGGACATCAGCAACAGTCATGTTCACAGTAAATATAACCATATATTAATTGGGCGGGTTGCTGAGTGATGTGGTGGTTTTTAACAGATGTTTGGGCTGGAAAACCACTAATCTATCTGGTAAGAACATGGTACACATCCAGACTGAAGCAGTCATAAGTAGCCTGAGACACAGCCACTGTCACTTGTTGTAAACTATTCTGTGTAAACCTGAGAAATAATTGTTCAAAAACATCCCAGTAGACTAAAAGTTTCTGAAACATCCAAAGCAGCCATATTTGCACAAATAAGCATCTCAAGAACATTCTGGTCCTCCAAAGAATGTCCTTTGAATGTCCATCAGGTGTAGATGTAGCGCAGAGTCTTGCCCAGAGGAGGGCGCTCTTCTGTGTTGGGCCATGCGTCTGTGGAGAGGTTGTTTGGTTTCTCCAATATAAAGATCAGAGCATTCCTCGCTGCATTGACCTGCAGACACCAGATTAGGTCTTTAGGATGAAACTAGTCTCTGTTTTAGGGTCTGTTTGGTTTGAATTGTTTTAGGATTTAGTGTTTGGAGAAACAGACTTCAGCAACAAATAGGATGGAGATATTTTTGCGTTTTATCTTCTCACCGTTATATTCTGCTGCAAGTCTTTTGGATTTCCTTTTCATACTCATTACGCACGTGGTCAACTCTTAGTGGACCTACTTAGAGTTGATTGAACTGATGGATAGCGGCCGTTAGGAAACTGAAAACTCACAGTTCCCAACTTTAGTCTAGATCAGTTTAGAGTTACTGATTTGAATCTGAGTTTGTTGAACCTGCTTCGTCAAACAGACCCCATGTCCTCCTAACAGTGGCAGAGATACATTTTACAACTGTTCAGTTCAATCAAATGGTTTGTTTCTTGTAGGAAATACACCTTCAATGGGTCAATGAAAGGTGGAAAGAAAGAAAGCTCAACATTTTTTTCTCTCTTATAATAAACGGAAATTAACTCCGACCAAGAGGATGAAAAAAAACAGCAAACTGCTGTTTGTACAAACAGGGCGGGGCTCTGATTGATCACTTACTGGCCTTGTAAAGCTACCTCCAGGGGCTTTAAAATACAAGAAACAACTCTGCATAACAAAACCATTTGTGGAATATAAGTTGTGTTAATTATCAAACCTCAAGCATGTTGGATGTTAACGGATGTACTGGTAGCCTAACAGCTAGCTTGTTATTTTTATGTGTTGTGAGATTTTTCCCTGACTGCTGCTGCAGTTGAAACAGAAAATAAGTGTTTGGGGAAACCATAAAGGACAGGCTTCGTCAGCTTCATGACTTTCAGCGACACAAATAATAAAAGAAAACAGAAGCACACACAATGCATAGTAATGAGACGTAACTTTGAAGTGTGTTTGGTCTCATTATACAGCTGCCCTATGAATCCTTAATCTGAACCAGAGGGTGTAACGTGTCTCTGAGGAATGGATTTCAACTCCTTCTCCGTCAGGTTGAAGTTGACGAAGCACAGGTGCTAGACTCCACAGACACAGAACCCCGACCAGTTTAATATTCCCTCTGCCATGTCTCCTCTGGCTTTGATCCGCTGCAGCTCCTTCCTTCCTTTTGCATCTTTCTTTTTCCACACAAACATCCATCTGTTATAACCATAACTGTTTTAAGGTGATCAATAGGAAATAAGCCATTTCATTGCATCTTCTCTATTTATTCTGTTTTACAAACTCTGCCTTAAAATTAAGAACATTTCAACATGATTGATTGTAGCTGAAACCTTAAAGTAAAAGTTTGGTCATCAAGGAATAATCAATGGATCATTATTTATACCTGAAACTAATACGTTCGCAGTTATAAAAATTAAAAGCAATAATTTTCGTCCTGATCACTGAGTCTGGGAGCGGCCATTTTTGCCCAAATATAGTAACACCTCCCTCCTACATCTTCTGGCAGTGATGTCACTATAATCACCAAAATGTATCTGGTTGTTTATTGGAAATGGAAACACGTCTGATAAAAGATTCATTCAAAACCAGAGATGGGAAGTAACGAAGTACAAATACTTCGTTACTGTACTCAAGTAGATTTTTTTTAGATTTTTACTTTACTTTACTACTTATTTTTATGGAATTTTTGACTTCTACTCCTTACATTTTTACACAAATATCTGTACTTTCTACTCCTTACATTTTAAAAAATTGTCTCGTTACTTTAGTTTTGAATCATTTCAATGGAGTTA
>JAGKQL010000017.1:1086166-1138543 GCA_018398635.1 Cyprinodon brontotheroides | reverse complement strand
TCCCACAAGGGACTAATAATGATTCTGCCCTTTGGTAGAATTCAAATGAGCCATTTTAATCTAGATTAATCCAGATTAATTCCAACATATATGCTACTGACTGACTGCATGTAAACCTGAGGGCCTGACGCTCCAAAAGCTTTACATGTGAACACACCATGAGTCAATTATTTATAAGCTACTGTCATTAACTATTGTTCAGCTGAAGAATATCACTTCCTGTATAACAAAAAATAAAAAGCTGGATCACAACAGTTCGCTTGGAATCATTTATTCACTTTTCCCTTTAATTGAGTAAACTGGAAGGACGACGTTTCCTCGTGAGGATTGAGGAAAGTGTTGCTGCACTGAGTTCATTAAGTCACAGCAGAACAGTTATTTTTTGAAAAAGTTTCAGAGTTCAGATGCTATTTTAAAAATCAGATCATGTTTCTCTCTTCATTATGTGGAACAAAGCAGGCTGGGCCTTCCTGCTAATTACTCTAAGCTACAGCAGAGGGGTAACCGCACTAATGGCAACCGCAGCCTTTCGCTTTTTAAACCAGGGCTCTTTCTAGATCCGTGGTTAAAAGGCTGATATTCTCTGTGGATAAATGACGAGGAAACAAATATCGTTAGTGTTCATTTCAAGCTAAAAAGAAAAAAGCAGCCAGAGAAGTGAGTGGGAGACTTTAATGATGTAAATCAAAAGGTGTGGGGATGCAGAGCCCAGCGGTGTTGTAAGAGGAGATTAAGAAGTGATATTAGAACAAGGAAGGTGAGGAGAGAGGGATGTAATGCTTGGTGAGCAGGAGACGGGGAGAAAGGGACGGAGCGCGTTGATGAGGAAGATCTGTGTTTTTATAATGAAGGAGCAAAATTTTCTCCAAGGAAAAAGCGACTGAAGAAAATCAGGAAAATACCTGTGAGGGCAGATCAGATTCGCAAAAAAGGAAACGGAGAGCTGCTGCAGTTGGCTGGCCTTCGCATGTTTATATGTTCTCTGGGTAACGGCTGAAGTTGTCATGTCTACAAGTGACGGGATAAAGGAAAAAGGGACATACTGGTTTGCAGCATGCACGGGTGGCAGGGAGC
Source organism: Cyprinodon brontotheroides (assembly GCA_018398635.1). Classification (NCBI taxonomy): domain Eukaryota; kingdom Metazoa; phylum Chordata; class Actinopteri; order Cyprinodontiformes; family Cyprinodontidae; genus Cyprinodon; species Cyprinodon brontotheroides. The sequence continues at coordinate 1,137,469 of JAGKQL010000017.1, read as the reverse complement.
CAGTGGGGACGGAAGCGACTGTGTTGGGATCTGGAGGTCTGTTCACTTTTCTCCACCAGAGGGCGTGCGTTTCCATCTCCTGGAGCTGGTTGCACCACCTGTGTCTCTCATCTGCTCATCAGGAGATCCAGATTTAAGGAGGCGGAGGGCTTCTCTCCAGTGCCAGAGTGTTTGCCAGTAACGACTGAACCTGTGCCTGAAAACCTGGAAACCCTGAAGAGTTTCTCTGCTGGTATTGATCTGCCTGTCTCGCGCTCTCCAGAAGACATACTGGAAGGGAAACTCCCTGAGAATACGAAGTCTGCCTGCACTCAGCCTGGCTCTGCCTCCACCTAGCCCTCAGCCTGCAGAGCAGCCTCTGGACCCTCAAAGGTTCCCCCCTCCAGCTGCTCTGCTCTACTCAGAACAGTGAACCCCACTGCGTGATGAGCCGAGGTTCCCCACTGGAACATGACAGACTGAACCCGACCCGGTGATGGTTGCCCCCCCGCATGCCTCACCATGCCTCACAGGGCCGCCCGTGTCCAGAATACCGGCACCAGCTCGGATTCGGTCGCTCCGTCCCCCGCTGGCTCCCTGCCTCCGTCCACCTGGGTTCCCGGACCAGCAGCCATGTGCTGCACTGTAGGCGACCAAAATCCTGGATGATTTTAAAATTCCCTCCCGGATATTTTTTTTTTGGTATGAAAAGTAGGACATGTCCGGGAAAAAGAGGCTGCATTAGGGCTCAGCCCAACCAATGTTACACACCCTATTAGAGACCTTGAAGGACCAGATACCCCATAGAATCATTCTATCACCCTATTAGAGACCTGAAGGACCAGATACCCTATAGAATCATTCTATCACCCTTTTAGAGACCTGAAGGACCAGGACCAGATACCCTATAGAATTATTCTATCACCCTATTAGAGACTTGAAGGACCAGATGCCCTATAGAGAATCATTCTATCACCCTATTAGAGACCCGAAGGACCAGTTACCCTATAGAATCATTCTATCACCCTATTAGAGACACACGAAGGACCCGAATACCCTATAGAATCATTCTATCACCCTATTAGGGAGCCACGAAGGACCCAAACACCCTATAGAATCATTCTATAAGCCCTATTAGAGAGACCTGAAGGACCAGGTACCCCCTATAGAATCATTCTATCACCCTTTAACAATTGTCTTTTTGCTTGCAACAACAATGAAACACACAACCCTCCATGCAGTAGCCCCTACCATTATTTTTTCACAATTTCAGAACCACAGCGGTTGTGATGCTGTAGGGATTAAGGATTGAAACAATACACAATATCCTTTCAGCAGTGAGATTCCTCCAACCGCAAGCCTCCTTGAGAGAAAGATTCCACGCCACGCCACACTGCATCATCAGTAAAAACGGATTTATCAAGGACTAAATCATAACATTTATTTCTAGTTAACATCCCGGATTAGGGGAGTGGTGGCCTATGGTTAGGGCATAGAGCTTGGAATCTAGAGGTTCTGAGTTAGTCACTCTGGGTCCTGAGCAAGACCCTTAATCCCACACGTTCCCCAGGCCAAGACAATGCAAAGCTCCCCACTGCCTCGAGGGAGAGTTAAACGTGCAGAGATCATTTCGTTGTTCTGTACTTTTATGACAGTAGAATGATAATAAAAAAGCTGAAAAAAAGAAATGAGACGGTATTGGAATAGATTTTTGTGTGAAATACGTTTTTTCTTAGAGTATAAAAGACATTTTGTTTTATATTCACCAACTGCAGCCCCCCTTCTGGCGCGAATGTCCTGTCGGGGTGGAATGACATCACCAAGTTTCCTGGTGTGTCACATTTAGGCATTTTTACTGCAAATGAGTGTAGAAGCTAGTTGCCAGTTGACTATAGTTTAGAGTCTTAAAGCTGTGACCTGTGAGGTAATTCTGTCACAGATGACTTTATTCTGTTTTCTCAAATATAGAAACTGGTGAAAAAATAACTTTGATTACTTTGCATTTGAAGATTTTAGAAGAATTATTTGGCATAATCAGGCTAAAAATCACATCAATTTTTAGGAAAAACTTTAAGTAGACATCTTCCTTATGTGACGTCATGGAAAGGTTGAAAAGAAATCTGCTAAGATTTCACAATGACAATATTTATAAATGTATTAAAAATTAAGATTTCTGTTTACATTCACACCGTCTAATGCCATCCATCCATCCATCCATCCATCCATCCATCCATCCATCCATCCATCCATCCATCCATCCATCCATCCATCCATCCATCCATCCATCCATTCCATCCAGTCATGTAGGCAGCAGTCTAAGCAGAGATGCCTGTGACTTCCTGATCCTCCGCCTCCAGCTGCTCCCCGAGGCGCAACAATTGCCGGGTCAGAGAAAACAGGACTACACTGAAAACAGGCCAAGCCCAACATCCTTAGAAACAAAGGTGTTGATGGCAACAGCACATTTACAGATCAGAACTTCTATGTTCCTTCTACTGCGTTCTGCATCTGTCTCCTTGAACCCTCAGTGGGCCCCTCAGCAGATGGCCACACTGAGCCTGGTTCTGCTGGAGGTTTCTTCCTGTTCAAAGGGAAGATTTTCCTCTCCACTGCCGCTGCATGCATGCTTGGCTTGGTTTGAGAACAGAAACACAATGCAAGCTCTGTCTACTGTTACCGCCAGCTCATCCGAAAGGAGTGTCTTGAGTCCCGATGCAATCAGCTGGTTTTGCTTTAGATGGAAAACTTTGAATCAATCTGATTGAATCTCTGCAAATTGCTTTGATGTAAAATGTGTTGTTAACTAACTATATATATATATAAGCTGAAATGAATTGAATATATAACACAGAAGCATGACACATATGCTGCCCTTAAGTATGACAATATCAATAAATAATAGATTTATGCCTGTGTGATCTGTTACTGTCAGGAAGCCCATAGTGGAGTGCATCGGGAAGCATTGTGCAGGTAATCCAGCAGTAGGAATTTTTTTACCCTCTGAATATCTGAAGTGAGCTGCAGCAGAGTCGGAGATGCTGTGGCTCCAAGAGTCCTCCGTCCCTCGAACTGGAGAGTTCAGACTCACGTAGGCCACAGCGCTGCTTTGAAGGACGACGCTGTTATCCTGAATAAACAACAAATAAAAATGGTCTTAATGGGGTCATTCAAAAGATGTTTACCATAACAGCCATAAATGGAACCTGAAAGGCTGCATTTCAGGATCACATAAAAACTTTACTGCCCACAAAACAAGAGCTTAACTTTATGTCCATCTAACCATCTTTTGGGATCCCAGACTTTTTCATGATTTCATTTAGCACCAAGGTTAGCATTAAAGCAAACAAATCTTCTTTTCTCTGACCTTTCCCCATTCGTAGGAGCCAATGTTCCCCAGGGCCGTGCCTCCCCAGGAGCAGAACACAGTGGTTCGGTCCGGCACCCATCCCTGTTTGGTTTGCTCCGTTAGCGCTGCGATCAGTTGAGTCGTAATGGCTGAAGTCCCACCTCCCCGGTTACCGTCATGGCGACTGCCAACCAGAAGGTGGCGATCTGATAACAGAGACGAACAGCATATAAACATTGTGAATAGATATCCCCCTCCCTCCATTAAAGACATTTCATCCCAGCGCTGTGTGTCCCGAGCCCGTGACATCATCAATGACCCCTCACCCCCCACCATGGACTGTTCTCCCCAAGCTGCCCTCTGGGAAGAGGCTTCACAGCATTCAATGCAGGACCAGCAGGTTCTGCAGCAGCTTTTTCCCCACCGCCATCACACTGATGAATGTTTTGTAGAATGGGTTATTTTTATTGTATTTTTATATATTATATTTATTATATTTATATCATATATATATTAACGCTTTAACTGCTTTTAGACTATAATGCCGACATTATTTTTTAATGCACGCAATCACAAGATCAAAACAAACGCATCGTGGCGCTTTTGATCTTTATACTTTTTCAAGTAGCTCGCTGTACTGTTTGTTTTACTCCTCGGCGCTTTCCGTAGCTTCAGGAACGCTTAAGTTTTGGGAGAGACCGCAGCATAACAGACCCGTGCTTTGAATGAGCAAAAATGGCCAGCAGACAAGGTATCCTGAATGATACGTTTCATTTTAAAGTTATCCCAGAAGGCTGTCTGGACAAAACCTGAGTCGTCTGTCTATGTTGTCCAGAAGAAACCAGCGTCTCACTGGCTTAGTGCCAACAAGACAAAGAAATAAATGAAGTCATGTGGAATGCACTGCTGCTGCACTTCCTGTTCAGACCAAAGGAATATTAAAGCATTTTGAAAATGTTCTACATGTAAAATGTTATGTTGTTGAGATGACTGCAAAGCCCAGTTATTGTAAATTCGTTTGATTTATTTATTATTTTGTGAGTAACTTAATTTTATTTGAATTAAGTCTGAATTTCATAACGGAATGTGCACTTTATTTTAACAGTACATCTTTATTTTTGTCCTATGTTTGAGAAAAACTTAATTTTATGGAGTTCTTTGAAGAAATGTTTACTGTTCTGTAGTTTTGTAATTTTTTTTTACAATTTTTGAATAATTATTGGCCGGAATTTAAACCAGGATAGTTTTTTAAAAGTGCTTTAAAAAATAATAATTAAAAAAACTTATTGTATAAGCAAGTTTTTTTTACATTATTGCACATTTGCATTTTTTAAAATGCCCAAATAAAAATAAATAAAATAAAAAGATAAAATATGCGATTAATTTGCGATTAATCTTGAGTTAACTGTTGATATTATGCGATTAATCGCGATTAAAATTTTTAATAGTTTGACAGCAGTAGTATATATATATATATATATATATATATATATATATATATATATATATATATATATATATACTGTATATAACTAAATTTCTTTTTGTTTTACACTTTTTGTAAACAAAATGACAAATCTACAAGTCTAAAAGGTTTATTTAAGAGCCAATTTGAGACAAATTCATTTATAGTTTTAAAAAGGGTTAAAATACAAGATTGAACATTTTGTTTGTTGTTAAGATTATAATTTAAGTTTAAAAACTCTAATATTAAAAGCATAGAATATAGAAATGTAATTTGAAATGCATATTTTTGGGCTTCCTGCATGCTTTAAACGTATGTGTTTGTTTTTTACATGTTTGCTTGTACGTGCTGTACAGATATGCTGGAAGCAACACAGTTTTTGAACGAGTTTATATTATGAGAATGTGGATGTTCTCTTATTTTTGTTTCCTCTTAATAAACATCACAAGTTGAAGAACATTATCTGGAATTAATCGTGTTTCAATACTTGTTGCTATTCTGTTTTTCTATGCGGAACAGAAGAAACTAAAGAAGCTGAAGTGCCGCTACATTATATAGCATAGTTGAAATTTCACAGGCTTATTTATGGGGGCTGAAAAATGCAAACACACTACAAATACATACATTCACAGCAAACAAAAAGCAATGAGCTCACCAAAATTAAACCTGTAAAAGTATAAATGATTGCTAACACATAAAGCAGATGAAAAGAAGAAACTCTGAATGCAGCAAAAACACCTAAAAGTTAAAAAGGGTTGAAAACTGGTTCTGGATAACAGAAGGCCTCCAGTCTGCTAAAGTAAAACAATCTTTAACTCATTAACTGGTTGCTGTTGTTTGATTGTTGCAATTATTATTGTCATTATTAAAAATATAACGATGATGGTTCCTGAAAGAAAATATACATTTTGATTATACTGATGATAATGTGATTATAATTGATTTTATTATCGTGATCTCGGCACTTATGCTGGTCTGATTCCTCAGAAGACACACCTGCTCAGAACTGCCCCGTTCTAGTTAACACTCCACCCGTACCTATCTATATATAACCAGCCTTCAGACCAGACATCAGTGCCAGATTATTTCCAGCCATTGGTGAGATTTATTCCAGCGTTCCGTTCCTGACTTCCTGCCGTCCTGTTTGCCTGACCTGCTCTGCCTCTTGGTACCCGAGCCTGACTGACCCCTGCCTGATCTGTAAGCCTGCCTGTTACCGGATCTGTGCCCCGACTCTGGATTGGATTTCCCCCTGATTCTCCTCTGACCCCGGATCACCCTAACCTGACAACAGCCAGATGCATGTCTCGCTCCGCCTAGCTCCACTCACATACATCTGGGAACCTGCCATAGGAATTGCCTTTATTGAAGGCTGGGCCTTATCAAAACTCCTTGCATATGATTGGATAAGCCACTTGTCTGTCATCTTTATCGACATGCTATTTCAACCACTCACACGGAGCTAACCCGTGACGCTGTGAGAGCTAATGCGGGAAAAACAAAACAAAACAGCCGACATATCTTGGATATAGCAACAGTGCAATCAGCGCAATGTCGGTAAATGATCAATGTCGCTTTGTGCCATGAAAATGTGCGGATAAAAGGCAACATTGTGCACAGCAGACTTATTTTAAAAAAAAGCCAACAAAAAAAGTATAGACGAACAACTTACAGAACTGAAAGCTTCTCCACTACGTCACATCCAGGAAACACCCGCCCTGCATCCTGATTGGCCAGACCATAAATTTGGTTGTGGAAATCACTTTCAATGAGCGGGTTCCCAGATGTATGTGAGAGGAGCTAGGCGGAGCGAGACATGCATCTGGCTGTTTTTAGGTTAGGATCACCTGGCTCTGACCTTGGATCTCATCTCTGTCTACGGATTCTTCAAATGTCATTTTGTCTGTTCTGGCTGAATTCTGGGTCCTTACTCTCTGAGCATAACAATAATAATAATAATACATTTTATTTAAAAAGGCGCCTTTCTGGACACTCAAGGTCACCGTACAAAAACATAAAAACTGTGTCAGAAAAAATAAAATATAAAAACATTTAAAAATACAGAGGCTGTGACAGTGAAATTGATATTTAAAGAGAATAAGCAATCTTGAACAGATGGGTTTTGAGTTGCATTTTAAAATGGAGAATTGAGTCCGTGTTTCTAAGTTGGGGTGGTAGCACAATAACATTTATAATGATAATTTTCTTGTTTTTTTGTGATCCCTCCCAGTGGATGTCATTATTTTATCATATATTCTGTTCATCTTTGTTTTGTTGTTTTATACATACATATGCATCTGTACATAAATATAAATTCATCCTTTACACATTTCCAATCAATCAATAAAATGCAGTATTTGCCAGCAATTTTTTTATTTAATGTATAACTGGGATGTTTTTTTTTTCCCATAAGACTCAATATTTAATATTAATGTTAATTAGAGAAATCCATAGAAGACTCCAGTTAGTTCTGTCAGTACTTTGAAGACAAACATTAATCCTGAGAGGAAACGTTGCCTTACCTTTCATGGAAAAAGAAATGCAGTAAAATAGGCTGTTCCTGCCGCTGCACCATTCAGTCCAACAGTTAATACTTTTTATCTTGAATCCAAATGTAGATTTATATCCGCTAATATGATGATAGGAGGATGAGTGTGCAGAGCCTGGGATGATATTATTTTCTCCATTTTGCTTGTGTGTTTTTCTTCTTTATATCTCTGCCACTGGTAATAACATCATGTTTTTCTCAGTATCATTTCATATTCAGATGATGCATATATAATAGCCTTCTTTGATAAGAACACATTAAGCAAAGTACCTAATGTTCTTTCATTTCTCTCTGCAGCATGTTGCTCTAATTCCTAATGATTAAAAAAGCGCCATCTTTTCTTATAAACCTCCTCCTAAGAGGATTTTATTGATTCAAAAGGACAAGTAAAAAAAAATAAAAAAAATGCCTGTTAAACCTTTTAAAAAATAAAATGGAAGCAGCCACCTGCTAGCCAGACCACAGAACCACTTTCCAAACCCATATTCTGAAAAACCAAAATACTAAATTCCGATTTGTGTGAAGCTGCAGCGATGCCTCTAGACACAGAGACGCAGACTTCACATCGCAAGGTCACCCGCTGTTTGAACAACTTAATGATGCGCACCTGTTGTGAACGTCTATGCTGGGTTAAATATCAGCATTCAGGAAAAGCACACAATGATAATGTTGGGAAAATGACAGGGGGACAAGGCAACCTCTCCACAGCAGAGACACCATCTGTTCAATATTTAAACACCATCAGGCTCTCTGGCTTTTATTTTCCTCCCATTGGCCATGATTTCAACAGATATGAGTAAAAGAGAGCATTTACGCTACAGTTCTCTCATTCATGAATTCACTTGTCTCAAAGTGGTGCGATAAATAAAACCATAAAAAAAACATTAAAAAAAATTTTTGTAATGCCAATGAAAAGACAAAGATGCCTGATCTCCACTAAACATGGAGGAAACAAGAAACACAGAATGATGGTGAAGATACTCAGTCATGCAGGTCAGAGTCGGTCCAAAAAAGTTAAAATCAATCCTCTAGACTTTGTTTTCTAAGTTTTAAGACGTTTCTCTTCCATCCAGGAAGATTTTTCAATCCAAAATGTCAGAAATAGCGTTTAGTTCCAGGTTTTATCCAGCAGCCCAACAAAAGCCTGGTTTTTTAGTTTAGAAAACATGCAAATAGAAACGGATGAATGGGTCTCAACTGCTTGGAATGGGGGTCGTTTTAGCTTCTTTGTTAGCCTGCAATGCCCCATACCTGTCTATGTCTCTGAAAGGGGGGTCGCTAGAGGGAATTGTTGGCTTGACTGAACAGGGAGGTTGTTAGGGTTACAATTATAAAATGAATGTGTGTGCAAATGAAACATTGAAGAAATAAGATGCTACATTTCTGTCCTGTGATTCAATCAGGAGGGTCATAACCTTTTATGACCTGCATCCAGTAGGTCATGAGGCAGAGTCACACTGTTGTGTGACTTCCATCCAGCCAGATGGTCATTTCAGGGTCATTTCCTTTATGACCTGCCTCCGGCCAGTAGGTCATAAGGCAGAGTCACACTGTCTTATGACCTGCATCCTGCCAGATAATCATTACAGGGTTTTCTGTTTAAGACCCGCCCTACTGTGTTGTAAACTGTTAATAAAAGGCTCTGCTGTGAAGGGAACTGTGAGAAAAGGTGCTGGTTGTGAGCCAGCAGTTCTTCTCCCCTGTGCAAAGGCTGACGTTGCAAATCCCAGTCTGTATCTGATCATTTCGTCTTCTTAAACTCTTAAACTCTCACATTTCTCTGGATTTAAACCCAACAGAGCTGCTCTGCTCCCCTGCATGGGGCTGGGGGCTGCAATGATAGCGTGAAGGAATCAACTCTATCGCTGCATTGTAGGTTTTTAAAAACTGAAATCTGGGGTTAGGATGAACTAGTCTCTGTTTTAAGGTCTGTTTGGTTTCCAACCAAACCTCCAACTCAACACTATTTCTGACATTTTGAACTGAAAAATCTTCCTGGATGGGAAGAGAAACGTTTTCAAACTTGGAAACAAAGTCCGGTGGATTTTTTTTTTTTTACTTTTTTCAGAAGAGACACAGACTCATGTATTATCATGCATTAAAATCCCTTTTCATATTCACTTAAATGAAAGCAGGAAGCTGTGCCTCAAAACGCTATTTTGTCTCCATTTTAATAATTATGAGTTATTATGATGGGAGTTTGACTCATGCAAACAGGCAGCATTAGTATAAAACATCTCTGGTTGGATAAGATCTCCCAGTTACGGAGGAGTCATCACGTTTTCTCAGCTGTTGCATCAGGGAATCCTCCATGTAAACGCCGATAACGGCATAACGTCATCTGCAAAGCTCATTTTCAACCATCTGAAAATAGCGAAAACAACTCTAAGGTCAAAGTGTTGTTTTGATGTGTTAAATGTCACCATAATCACATTTGTATTCACACTCCTTTTTCATATTCAAACTGTGTATTTTCTTTGAATTTTATGCTGTATAGAAGCATAACTTATGGTATAACTGGGAAGCAGATGGAAATTTAAATTAGACATTTGCATAAAACACATTAGAGTGTTATTTAAAGACATGTTTTCTCATTTTTATCTCTTCCTACAGGTAATGAAAACACAATTTTTGCTTTAACAAACAAAACACTGAAATATGTTAACGTTTTTTTAAGAACATTAAAGGAAAAGTCGCTCATATTCAGAATCCAAACTTCTGAAAGTTCTTTAAATCTGAAATGATTCCATCCTGTTCAATAAATGATCAGTGTTTTTAATTCAGAGTCATTTTCCTGTGAATGTGCTTTACTGGAGGCATCCATGTTTGTCAAAGAACACTACTGCCACTGTCGTCTATAATTCTCTTCTTGACGACTTAAAATTGAAGCTAAGTTTTATAAAAATTCAAAGTTCTTAAAAAGCAGAAAAAGACTCAAACAAAGATCAAAAAAATTCAGGCAGGGGCAGCTGAGTCCGGGTCCAGTGTGTTTATTGCTAAACACAACACATTCACACTGAGCTGGTCACCGGTGAGCCGAAGCTGGACAACTGGTAAACACAACTCCCTTTTATACATTTCTTATCGGTGGAAAACCCCTTCAGAACATATTTCAGTCTTTGGTAAAGGTCACATTGATATTTATCTGCAAAACACGGTGACATTCATAGACACATCTCATTCTTGTGAGAGCAATCTCTCAGGCCATGAAAACATCTGGTGCATTCAAATCAGAAACTTATGACGGTTTAGTCACAAACATGTCAGAACACATCTTTCCCTTGCTTCAAGCCATGTCAGTCTGGCCTACTGCTCCCCCCTCGTCTCTTAGTCAAAGCATCACCCTTTCTGGGACCATTACCGCTCCGTGTGCCTTGAAAATAACAACTCTTTTTGTATGGCCAAATTTTGCTGAGCTGGGCAACCTTGAGATGTCAAATATTTCATTTTTATTGAGTGTGCTTTCTTATCACTAAGGGGCCTCAACCCTGCATTGTCCTGCAGATTACCCTCCTCTTGGGGCCAGGCACAAACAGTTACACATACTCACTGCTCTGTATTTCTCCTTTTTGGCCTCGAATGGCTCTTATAACAGTATTTGGGAAAACAACTTTAAACTTATAAAACATTAACTTTATTTTATCTTATGATTAGTGCAGATTAATACACAACACCACCTACTGGTTAGTGACGCTCACGGTCGCGGTATCGGGCTGTTGATCAAGTCCCAGTGCTCTATCTGGTGTTTGTCACAACGCGCTATTATCCAAGTCATCTTGAAAACATTCTTCTTCCAAATGCGTTGGCTACATATTACGGGTTTTTTCTGGCCAGAAGTTCGCATGGCAAATCCTCCCTCTTCAAGTTGGCGATCCAACGACCAACCCGCGTCCGTGGAGGATCAGGAATCAGAATCATTGATTTTGCTTGTAAAGCAGAGAGAATGGCGCTAGGCTTACCGGAACATGACATCACTGCCGGAGGATATCAGGAGTGAGGCGTTACTACCGTATATTTTGGCCAAAAATGTCTGCTCCCTGATTAACACTAAATTCATTCAATCACTGCGAACGTATTAGTTTTAGGTGTAAATAATGATCCATTGATTAATGATGCTGAGTGGACTTTTCCTCTAACAGACTATGTTAATGCAATTTGGACTATAAATTTAGATTTAAAATGATCAAATAAAGGTCCTAAATGCAAATGTCTGCCATAATAATTCAGTAGTTTTTTTATATATTTTAATTAATATCCCGTAATTTCCTCACTCAGGTATTTTTCTTTGTTTTTTTTTACAGAATGACGTCTGACTAAAAAACACTGAAGGATCTAAAAATTATTTTGGTGGAGGTTAAATGCAATCCATGCAAATCATTTCAACGCTACCTTTGCATGTTATGTAGTAAATAAATCAGATTATATTGGGTAAATTCTACATTTGAACAGTAGCAAAAGCAACATAGAAGTTTTTTTGTTTTGTTTTTTTTTATCTGCCCAAAGATGTTGGACAACAGAATTTCTCATGCACCAAACAAAGACCTGTTGAACCATTTAGAGCTGGATAAATTTGCAACAGGAAAGCAGCAAGATGTTCAAAACTGGTTCCCTAAATCTAACACTATATAAACGGTCATAGTAATATTTTATTATTTAAGCATCCTGTGAGCTTTGATAGCTGCTGAAAGTGTCCTGGATGGTGGAGCAGCACTGATCCCATCCAGCCAATAGCTTTTATGTAAAAAAAATTCATTTTCAGTGTTAAGTAGATTTTACCCAATTTCTCTTGATGTTTTACAGCCATTGAAATTAGATTACGACTCACACTGTTTTGTGGAACTTTCAAGGTTATTTTTTACATTAAAGCTTGTGGTTTTGTATGAACCAGAAAAACAGTAAAACATATATTCATATTTATATAATAACGACGCTCAAATGTCCGACCTTAACACAGACGTCAACAGCTTTAGCCAGAAGTGTTAGGTTTCTGTTTGTTATGTTTTTCTTTTGAGTATTCAGTCTTACTTTATTCCTTGATTTCTAGTGTTTAGTTTTCTTTTCTCCATGTTTTATGGTCCTAGTTATTTGATTATCATTTTGTTGTTATTTCCAGGTTTCTATTTGTTGCTCTCTGCTGCCCTCTTGTGTTCTCCTTCTTCCCTAGCTCTTTCCCTCTCTTGCTCTGTGCACACCTGCTCCCAGTTTCCTCATTAGCCCCCTCTTTGTCTCAATCTCCTTTGCTGGGTCCTCGTTTAACACCATCTGCATGCTCCAACTCCTTCTCTCTGTGCCTCCTCGTTATGTTTGTGATTCCCCTGATGTCCCCATGGTTTCTGGGGTACGCTGCCTCTTGTTGTTCTCATGTTTTTCATTTTTGGACTTCTGGTTTCATGTTTGTTTGGACTTGTTTTCCTTTGGATTTTTGGATAACCAGCCTCAGTTTTCTGTTAAGTCATTATTAAAACCACAACAGATTCCACTCTGCCTCTCTGGCTCTGCTTTTGGGTCAACACTCAATAACCAAATCCTGACAAGAAGGTAAATAAATCAGATTCCAGAAAAAATGATGTTATTCTTATAAAATGCCAGATTATGAAACATTTATAAAGTGTTGGATATTGCAATCTCTGAAGAGGTGGGATTTTATATTTTAGGCAATATCTTTACGTCCCAGTGTCCCAGACAGAGACTCTATGAACCCTAAATCACTGTATAACTTTTAAGACCCATGATCAAAATGTTTCTCTTGTTCAGAACACCTAAATGAAATAAATCGGCCATAGATAGGCCTCATGTTGCACGGAGGAGCTGATTCTACCCTTTAGTCAGCTGTATGGAGCCGACGCATCGTAAACCTGTCAGTTTCCGACTGTTAAGGGTGGAGCACAGTGCTGCTCTTCAATACTTCTAAATAGTTACCCAGTTTCACCATGCATGCTCAAAATGTGCATGGAGATTAGTTTCCGTGTATTAAATAGAGCTGCTGGCAGCGGTATTTACCAGAACTGTGCATCCTTCTTTACTCATTTCACGCAAAAACAATATCCTGCCTCTGGTCTCATGGTTTCCTTATGGTTGAAATAAACAAAGCCTTATGTTTACTGGCAAATATAGCAAAAAATGAAGTGTGAAACACAGAAGTGGTATTTTACGGTAAAAGCCAACAGGGCACCATATTTTAATTTGAAAGCTTTTGCATGAAACTGGAATAAGTTAATGACATAGAAATGGGAAAAATCACAGAATGTGAAACCTTTAAATCCTGTCTGGAATAAAGTTACAGCCAGTAAATATTTGAGGACAAATGTTCTTTAGGTTGGTGCATGCAGTATAAACAGACAGCAGGCACCAGTGGACATGCTTTGCTATGACTAAATAAACACTGAGGCAAATTTATTGTAAAGTCATTGCATCTGACTGAACAATGACTGAATTATCGACAACATACCTCTACAGTCTGAAACATGCAGGATGGAGGATGGATGCCCTTTGAGGGCCTGACTGGCCCTCTGATGTTTTGGGTGATCTTGCTGATCTGTGGTCGACCATCCAGGACTGGAAAATTACCTGCATGTCTGCTTCTGTCTCCTTGAACCCCAGTGGGCCTCAGCAGATGGCCGCTCACCCTGAAACCTGGTTCTGCTGGAGGTTTCTTCCTGTTCAAAGGGAGTTTTTTTCCTCTCCACTGTCGCTACAAGCATGCTTAGTGTGAGGGATTGCTGAAGAGTCAATGAGTCGATGCAATCAGCTGGTTTTCTCATAGATAGAAAACTTTGAATCAATCTGACTGGATGATCTGGTGGCGAACTGTGAGATGATGTGTTGAGAATTGGCGCTATAGAAATAAACTGAATAGAATTGAGACATTTGTCTCATGAGTCCCAGAATCCTTTTGACTTCAACTTCACTGACCACTCAAATGACCTCCCTTAACCCTTCATATCTACAGGACATTCAATATATCCTCTATCATGGCTGTAGGCTCGGGGTAATAGAGAGAAAGTGACGAGCGATAACCAGCTGACATTCTGCCGTATCCGCCATCTTTTATAAGCTTGTTTCCTTCCTCCTTCATGTGCCGGTTTCCTCCTGAGATACGTGACATTATCAGCACCAGAGAAACCCTGCTAACATGATCACCGCTATTGCATTTGTTGCAAAATCCCCAACGTTTTGACAAATGAGAGGTCTGAACCTCTACAAGCAGATTTCTGAGTATTTTCTATGTTTTCTGGTTTAAGCAACAGGAAAGAAGACCAAAGACAGCTGCTGTTAGGATCTAAACCTGAAATACATTTTAAAGCCTTTAAGGTTTTACCTGAATGATTGGATCTTCAAAGTCAGGGTTTAAAATTCAGAGACATTAAATGATTAAGAGACGTACAGCAAAGGAGCTGAAAGCACAGGAAGAACAGATGCATCGTTTCCAAGGCGGCTCTTAATGATCCAGTGACTGGGTTCATGCTTTTACTTCTGCTTCAGAACGTAAACCTTTTAAAATCATCAAATGTTACTTTGACTGAATGATTTACTGCCTTCGCCTCTGCAAACAGGCACTGATAGCTTAAAATCTATTATAATAATAAGATAACATCATTTATCAGCTGTTGGTGAGTTTAAACAGGTATGAAGTAAATTTCAGTAAATCAGTTCATGCAGAACCAAGCATATAAAAATGGCTCCTGGTGGGGGGGTGCTCAGTGCTGGACCTAGGGACCCACTGTCCTGCAGCTGCTTCAGCACACCTGATTTAAATGATTGCATGACCTCCTCAGCCACCATCAAGGACGTTAGAAACCTTTTAATCCTCCGTTAATTAACGTCGGCTGTGTGGCTCCTTCTGAACGCGGTAAACTTGACCTCCTAACTTCTGTTTCCTCGCCTTCTTCGGGCAGCGACAGTAAGAACACTATTGTAGGTGGTCGGGATGCAAGATATTGATTATTAAATCCATCAATAATTGATCCAACCTTAAGAATTAACCAATTATATCAAATTTCATATTTATTATCCATTTATATCCATTTATTTCAATTTTAAAAACTCAAATTCAAAACTAATCTCATCAAAAGACGATTGTTAAAAAAAAAAGTTGATTGCATCGACTCATTGACTCTTCAGCAATCCCTCACACCAAGCATGCGTGTAGCGACAGTGGAGAAGAAAAACTCTAGCAGAACCAGTGTGAGCGGCCATCTGCAGACACCACAAAGAGGTTCATATTTCTATATTTGTTACCCAATAAACATATGTTTTAAACTTATTCTGAAGATATAAAAAACAGGAACCTCTGAAGTTCATGAATGAATGGATGAAGATCTCTACACCCTCGTAATATGTAGCCAACATTTGGAAGAAGAATGTTTTCAAGATGACTTGGATAATAGCGCTGTGACAAACACCAGATACAGCACTGGGACTTGATCAACAGCCGATACCGCACCGTGACAATGTCACTAACCAGTAGGTGGCAGTAGTGTTCTTTTGACAAACATGGATGCCTCCAGTAAAGCACATTCACATGAAAATTACTCTGAATTAAAAACACTGATCATTTATTGAACAGGATGGAATCATTTCAGATTTAAAGAACTTTCAGAAGTTTGGATTCTGAATATGAGCCACTTTTCCTTTAAAGACAGAGATTCTTTATGAATATGTTTACATGCTATATTCACATTTTTCAGCCTTAATCAGACATGAATAGCGTAACCTTAAACTTGGAGTCAGTTCAAACGTTTTTGAATATGAAGGTTTTTTTGTAATGTTTCTTTTAATCTTTTTATTCGCATATTCAGAGCTAAAGTGTTTGACCTATTTAAGCCATTTGAAATGGCATCAGCAAGTCTAAGTCTAAATTAATCAGCTCTTTCAGAACCCTGTGATGCACGGAGATGAAAGCTTACAGTACCAGTCTGAAGATCAGATGAGACAAATTACAACCTTAATGAATTTTAGAAAAGACATTTTAGGGCTAAGGCAGAAATTTCCTGCAGATTATTCTCAATATTCTGGTTTAAAATCATTCTGGCTCATAGAGTGCAGTAAAACTTTCGAAAAGTTGATTTATTTTAGTGAAAAATATGATATAGATGAGATCCACACAGACCAATGGTTTCAAGTCTATTATTTTAAATGTAATGACTTCATTCAAAAAAACATTAAAGATAAAAACATCACATCAATTTGTAGCTTTCAGGATTTCTGACTAGAAAAAAGGGCAAAATGAAATTAATGTTGAATATATATATTAATATTATTTGTTATTTTTAATAGGTAATTTAAATATGATCAATACATCTCATAGGAATTTATATTTTAATTTAATGAATGACTGATTTATCAACGCAATCTCTAAAAGGACATTTTTTCTGGGGAAATAACACGATTATCGCATTCGTTCCTCCTTACAGACACTTTGCTTAAACAGTAACATGTTATGAATAAACCTTGAGAAAGAATCTGGTTTGTTATGTGAAAAAGTTATGTCTGGTCTACAAACTGGTCTACAAACACACTATGAGCCTGTATGATTTGAAACCAGGCAAATGAGAATGTGGGCTTTTGCTCTATAGATCAGTCTTTATATTCCTACTGGAAGATTAATCACATCTAGGACTCTCCTTTGCCATAGAAATTTCAACTAAACTAATAGGAACTACTTTAAGACGATGCTAAACTGGAATAATATTTTGCAACATTTAAATTTTAAAATATATTTTAAAGGACAGAGGGCTTTATCTGCAAAATCATGCCAAGGACCATCCAAGGACCAACCAAGGGACTATCCATGGGCCAGCCAAGGACCAGCTAAGGACTCATCAAGGGAGTAGCTAAGGACCATCCAAGGGCCAGCCAAGGACCATCCATACAGCCCATCCTCCATCCAGATTTAGCTAAGACCAAACAAGTAACATGTTATGAATAAAGGGCCAGCCAAGAACCAGCCAAGGACCATGAAAAAAGCCATGTCTGGACCAACCAAGGACCAACCAACACCATCTATGACTAACCAAGTATGATTTGGAAAGCAGGCAAATCTGAATGTGACCGCAATTAAAACAAAGTATTTTAAAAAAAAACGCCAAAAGTACTACTAAATCTAATGAAAACTAAATTAAAACTAGGTATTCTCAAATAATAGTAACTAACAGAAAATGGCAAAACTGGTTATAAAAACTGAATGGAACTAGTGAAATTATTAGAGAAAAGAAAATGTTACAACCAAGTAATAAATTCTTATAACATTAACTTTAAATGATTCCAAAATCCACCACATACTCATCTGTAAATGTGATGGATTTGAAGTTTTAATCTTTTTTAGTCTTTACCTCCATAAAAACAGAAGCAAGATGTTAAGATTAGAGTTTAAATGGAATTTCTTCTCTTTTAACGGATTTTAAAAGAACTCTGGTTGAAAACTTTCCCTTTAGTCCGTAATGAAAATAAAAGATACTTGATCTCTTTCTTTATCAACCAAAACACAAAAAAACACCATTCAGATAGAGAATATATTACACATGATTTGATATCTTCAGATACTAATATTAGACTAATGGGATTAAAAAGCAAACTTAATCTCAGTGCATCAAAGCAAAGTTTCTTCCACCGAAGCCTGTAGTTAAGGAGATGCTGTATGAGTCATAATTAGTTTATTATCTATGTATATCCAATGTTTTCTAGTAACAATTGGCAATAATAACCAGGACTGAGGTCAGCATCTAAATACAGGGATTTTCAAACGTGGAGCATCAAAATAAAGACTTTAAATTTTGTTTAAATTTTTTAAACCAAACGTTAATTCAAAACAACAAGAAAAACCAAATGCAGCAACTGGAGCAACAGCGAATGTAAAAATCCCAGAATCCAAATCTAGTCTGCAGTAAAATTGGATTATTAGAAATTGTTTAATGCTGTTTATATTTTCATACTTTCTGATTGTTATTAACATCAGTCTAACTGCTTTGGCTGCCGATGTGTTCGGACCGATTCTTGGAGCCGATGTTGCTTTTTTCCTTCTTATTACATGATAAAAATCACACAGATGTCCGAATTCAAACAACCAAAAATTAACTTCACTGATGAATCAAACTAATGAAAATTTTGAGTCATTTCTTAGAGGTTTTTGTAGCAACATGTAGAAATCCCAGTTTAATGATACTGCATCATTTAAAGCTGTAGCCTTTCTTACACACATGTATAAAGTGGCTGAATTCAGCCTGGTTTGCTTGGATCTTTATGAGCCTCATCGAGAAATGAGCCTAACCTTAAGTGGGAAGAGATTTTTTAGAAGGTGTCAACTTTCACCAGGCTCTCACCAAGACATCATATGAACTTCTAGAGATAAAAAAAAAAAAGTGCCAGTAGGGCGACGTGAGTGAGCAGTCAGTGGAAACTGTCACTGGCAGCTCTGCCGCCTTGCTGGACGGCTGTGAGCTCAAGGGGCCTGATGGCTGGATATCTGAGGGAAAATACAGACGAAACGCCAGTAAAGATGTGAAGCAGGGTCTCAAACTGTGTGTGACAGAGGTCCCCTGCCTGCAGCACCACAGCATGACAGCCCACTTTCCCAGCTCCACTCCACACAGCTCCTCTGCTGCGTCCCTCCCAGTCCGCCTGTCTCCTTGCCCTCTCACTCCCGTTTAATACATTATAAAAATTCACTGCTCTCTCTTATCTGAGCCACATAACCCATTTATCACTTTTGACAATGGCCACAAATGACTACGGCTAAAGAGAGGGGATGGAACATGTGGCCCTTATGTGTATTCAGGCTGCAGACATGCAAGCAGAAGCCAAGAGACAGATTTGTCGAACAGCGATTCCCCTTCATGATGAATGAGTTTACAGATGAGGAGCAGAAAAGAGGCGACTTACTGTTTCACATGTGATTAAGTTATTTAAAGTCGATAAGATAGTTTCCTTTTTTTAAGAAACAAAACATAGTGTGATATTTATTCATATAAACTGTAGCTAATACAGTCAGCCATCTGTTTTTATTAGTTCATAACATGGAAATGGTAAATGTCCTTGTATCTTATATAGCCTGAATATTTAACTCAATGGAGTCTGACAAATACAGTAGCAGCCATTGAAAATGGCGCCTCCCAGTCAAACGCCAACCCAATGGCGGCCATCTTCCATCCAACTTCCAGCCACTGCAGTGACCCCCCCTGCATATTTTTTCAATCTGACTCCATCCTACCACTGATTTACAGGGTCTGACAAGGAGATGGCGCTTCTCTTTAGATCTTAATGTCCACAAATCATGACAGAAAGAACATTTTAGTACAAAGATTGATGTTTAAAAAGGAATCTTAGGGAACCAGCCAAGGACCATCCAAGGACCAGACAAGGACCTGACAAGGACCAACCAAGGCCAGCCAAGGACCATCCAAGGACCAGTCAAGGACCAGACAAGGATCAACCAAGGGCCAGCCAAGGACCATCCAAGGACCAACCAAGGGACTATCCATGGGCCAGCCAAGGACCAGCTAAGGACTCATCAAGGGAGTAGCTAAGGACCATCCAAGGGCCAGCCAAGGACCATCCATACAGCCCAGGCACCATCCAAGGACCAGCTAAGACCATCCAAGGACCACCCCTAGACCATCCAAGGGCCAGCCAAGGACCAGCCAAGGACCATCCAAGGGCCAGCCAAGGACCAACCAAGGACCAACCAAGGACCATCCATGACTAACCAAGGACCAGCCAAGGAAAGCAGGGAAATCTTGAAAAAAAAAAAAAAAAAAAAAAAAAAAAAAAAAAAAAAAAACGTCAAAAAGTACTACTAAATCTAATGAAAACTAAATTAAAACTAGGTATTCTCAAAATAATAGTAACTAACAGAAAATGGCAAACTGGTTATAAAAACTGAATGGAACTAGTGAAATTATTAGAGAAAAGAAAATGTTACAACCAAGTAATAAATTCTTATAACATTAACTTTTGCCATACAACAATCTGTTAGCAACTTTAAAAAGTAAATCCTAAACAAAAAGGTTTAAATGAAAAAAAACTATTGTTTATTGTAGGTATGCTAAACTTTCTTCCTGTTAAAAAGTTTTTCCCTTCCACTGTCGCTAGCTGGGCATGCTTGGTGTGAGGATTGCTGAAGAGTCAATGAGTCGATGCAATCAGCTGGTTTTCCTTAGATAGAAAAACTTTGAATCAATCTGACTGATGATCTGGTTAACTGAAAGTGACCTGAGCTGACATGATGTGAATTGGAGCTATAGAAATAAACTGAATTGAATTGAACTTCCTCTAATGAAAATTTTGAGTCATTTCTTAGAGGTTTTTGTAGCAACATGTAGAAATCCCAGTTTAATGATACTGCATCATTTAAAGCTGTAGCCTTTCTTACACACGTGTATAAAGTGGCTGAATTCAGCCTGGTTTGCTTGGATCTTTATGAGCCTCATCGGGAAATGAGAAGAACAAAAATAGAAAGAGATTTTTTAGAAGGTGTCCAATTCCACCAGGCGCTCACAAAGACATCAAAAGAACTTCTACAGATAAAAAAAAAAAAGTGCCAGTAGGGCGACGTGAGTGAGCAGTCAGTGGAAACTGTCACTGGCAGCTCTGCCGCCTTGCTGGACGGCTGTGAGCTCAAGGGGCCTGATGGCTGGATATCTGAGGGAAAATACAGACGAAACGCCAGTAAAGATGTGAAGCAGGGTCTCAAACTGTGTGTGACAGAGGTCCCCTGCCTGCAGCACCACAGCATGACAGCCCACTTTCCCAGCTCCACTCCACACAGCTCCTCTGCTGCGTCCCTCCCAGTCCGCCTGTCTCCTTGCCCTCTCACTCCCGTTTAATACATTATAAAAATTCACTGCTCTCTCTTATCTGAGCCACATAACCCATTTATCACTTTTGACAATGGCCACAAATGACTACGGCTAAAGAGAGGGGATGGAACATGTGGCCCTTATGTGTATTCAGGCTGCAGACATGCAAGCAGAAGCCAAGAGACAGATTTGTCGAACAGCGATTCCCCTTCATGATGAATGAGTTTACAGATGAGGAGCAGAAAAGAGGCGACTTACTGTTTCACATGTGATTAAGTTATTTAAAGTCGATAAGATAGTTTCCTTTTTTTAAGAAACAAAACATAGTGTGATATTTATTCATATAAACTGTAGCTAATACAGTCAGCCATCTGTTTTTATTAGTTCATAACATGGAAATGGTAAATGTCCTGTACTTATATAGCGCTTTTATTCAAGTCGGAGATTCTTGACCAGCTATGCTACATTCATTCACCCATTCACTCACACTGATGGTGGTGAGCTAAGCATTGTAGCCACAGCTGCCCTGGGGCTCACTGACAGAAGCCGGGCTGCCGTGACACTGGCCACACCCTCTGACCACCCGTATCAGTAGACAATGCAGGTGAAGTGTCTTGCCCAAGGACACACAACGACACTGAAAGTCGGAACTGGGCTTGAACTGGCCAATCTTTCATTTCAGGGCAAACTTCCTACATCCAACGCCACTGTCGCTGGGCGTAATATGAAACTATTACACAGGGGGGCCCAAAAATAGCCCCAAAGAGGGACTACAGTAGCCTCTCGTGGAGACCATCCTGATCTCGCTGAGCTTTCAAGGTTTCACTCGCTAATCAGTCTGGAGACCTCCGCTAAAGAAGAAAATTTGGAGCCGCTTCACCAAACGAACGTCCAATCAGCGCTTGGCTTTATAGCGGCGTGGTGTGAGGCTGATCGTCCAGAAGCCGCCAGTTCAGTCTAAAGAACATGGCGGCTTCAAATGATGAAACTAGCGCTAAGAATGCGGCTATTGAGCAAAAGTTTTATGAATTACAGAGTATTTTTCACTGAAAGAAGAGCAAAACACTGTTCTGGAGGCTTTTCTCAGAGGAAAAGATGTTTTTGTCTTCTCTCTACTGGTTTCACCAAGAGTTTGATCTATCAATTGGCTCCTCTTCGCCGTCACTCCATTATGGCCATATGCTTCAAGGATCTGATTGGTTTATTTGGCCCGCCTATCACCAACATAGGCCAATCAGCTAACCAGTATTTTCGCCCCTTCCCAAAATTACTAACGGAAGTGTTTCTAGATGGATATGCGGAGCAAATCCATTCTGGCGGAGTCAGGTTACGACTACAGAGCCGCAAGCAGCCATGAGTTAGCAGGTAGCATTACTCATTAAAGCAAAAGTCTGCTCACATTCAGAATACAAGGAAGGAAGTACTTTAAATCTGAAATTATTCCATCCTGTTCAATAAATAATCAATGTTTTTAATTCAGAGTAATTTCCATTTGAATTTGCTTTACTGGAGGCATCCATGTTTGTCAAAGAACACGACGGCCACCTACTGGTTGGCAGAGATGGCAAAAGTACTCACTTTCCGCGTACTTGAGTAAAAAGTACAGATACTTGTGTTAAAAAAATACTCTGGTAAAAGTGGAAGTACTGATTAAACTTCTTTAATTTCAATTCAATTCAATTCAGTTTATTTCTATAGCTAGCCAAATTCACAACACATGTCATCTCAAGGTACCTTTACAGTTCAACCAGATCATCCAGTCAAATTTATACAAAGTTTTCTGTCTAAGGAAAACCAGTTGATTGCATTGGACTCATTGACTCTCAAATACAATCCCTCACACTAAGCATGCTTGTAGCCACAGTGGAGAGGAAAACTCCCTTTTAACAGGAAGAAAACCTCCAGCAGAACAAGTAAAAGTACAGTACAGGCTTGTACCTCATTTCTAAAAGTCTAAAAGTAAAAATAGAAAACCACTTTTTTCATGCCTGCTACATTTTAAAATGGATGTCTCGCCACATAGGACTAGATCTCCTCTGTGTTCATTTCACAATCATCTTGTCGCCCATGCTACTATAAGCGCTAACGCCACCGGCCAATTGAAAGCTGCAGTAAATTATCGGTAATGAATGAATCACCGAAATAATCTGTTTGCGCCAATTCATCTTGTAGTGGTGAAAGGCCAAATGCAACGTAGATTCTCATCCAGATATAGATTGAACTTTGGTATTGGACATGACGGTAACTCCATTGAAATGATTCAAAACCAAAGCGAATTTTGTGCAATGTAAGTGCTAAGGCAGAAAGTACAGATATTTGTGTGAAAAATGTAAGGAGTAGAAGTAAAAAGTCGGGCATAAAAATAAGTAGTAAAAGTAAAAGTAAAAAATATTCAAAAATCGTAGCTTGGAGTACAGTAACCAAGTATTTGCAGATGTACTTCGCTACTTCCCATCTCTGCTGGTTGGTGACGTCACGGTGCGGTATCGCTGCATGATCAAGTCTCCAGACTCCAAATGCTTTAAAACTGGAGGAATTTGCTTTTGGGAATTTTGGTTTTGTTATTTTCGCTGAAACCAGCTGGGTGCAAGCGCACCAATGGTCGTACCGTTGTGGAAACTGTACATATTAATTGGTGTATTTGCGCAAATAAAGTGACACGCCTAACCGTTCTCTTATGGTGCGAACATGTGCCAACTTAGACTGGCGTACCAGAAGGATGTTCCCCTCAATGGAGGATCCTGCGTTAAATGAAGCTAAATAAGGTGGTCAGGGAAAACACTGGGAGCCGCCAAGATTCTCGTCAGCTCTGCTAAAGAGCTCTCCAGAGGAGGCGCCTGGAAAACAGAGTATTGATATTGACAGATGGGAAACTTCGAGAAAAATTTAAATGCAGACAAAATGATAACCATGTTTTGGATTTGCAGTGGAGAGGCTACCATATTTAGGCCGATACATGACTCTTAAATGGGAAAAGATCTCGAAATTTGAGACTCAAGTAGGAAGAGCTGAACCAGTGTCATGATCCCCACAGTCCTTACAGCTGAGTCGCTGAGTAAATAAAAAGCCGCAGCAGCTTTGGGGTATTTCTTTCTGTTACTCTGTCTGATTTTAAATTCAGCTGTGTTTTGTAACCTGCAGGTGAAAAACTGAACACAGCTCAGAAAAAGTAGATGTTTTGTAGAAGAATATCCTCACCTGGCCAGACAGACTACCTATAGCACAATGCTCAAAGGCAGGATAACAGAAACAGGTAAGAATCAACCAGATAACTATGTATGTGAGAGGAAAACATCTTTAGAAAAAAAAAAAAGCTCTTATAGCAGCTTCGTAGTGGTTGAAATGTTGATGATATAGCTGTAAAAAGCTCTTTAGGGACATAATAAACTGCAATCTTAACTGTTATTGTTACAGAAAATCACTGCTGCCTGCCTCACTTGAAAAGTTCAGTTTAGACAACAGGATGTGAAGTCAGTCCTGGGGCGCTGACTTTGGGAATGCCTTGGCCAGTCTACACTAAAAAAAAACACTTTGTGGTCCTGTCAATATTACATCAGTTTTTATGTAAAAATTTACTGCAAATTTCCATGATAAGTGCCTAAAGAACTGAACCTTTTATCATTTTATTTGTCTTTATTTATTTATGTTTCTAGATGTTGGAGTTTGGCCTGTTTTCCAGTGTAGTCCTGTTTTCCGACTGTGACTAACTGGATGTGCTCTTCTTCATCCTCTGACATGGGGAGAGCTGGCTCGAGCTCGCCTGCCTGGCTGTGTGTTTCCCTGGACGGGGCCGCTCCCGTGGAGCTGGTTGATGTGCTGCCTTTGTAATTATGCTTCTTTTCATGTGTCTCGTTTCTGTCTCCTTGAACCCCAATGGGCCTCAGCAGATGAATGGCCGCTCACACTGAGCCCGGTTCTGCTGGAGGTTTCTTTCCTGTTCACAAAGGAAGTTTTTCCTTCTCCACTGTCGCTACAAGCATGTTTGGTGAGAGGATTGCTGAAGAGTCAATGAGTCGATGTAATCAGCTGGTTTTCCTTAGATAGAAAAACTTTGAATCAATCTGACTGATGATCTGGTTTTCTGAACTGTAAAGTCTTTGACATGACTTGAAAGTTGTGAATCGGCGCCATATAAATAAACTGAATAGAATTGAATGTAAATTTATCTATCAAAAGACAACTACATTTTATCTATCTTACCAAATAGTTTTAACAAAACAATTGAAATAAGTTCCCATTTTAACAGATGAAATCATAGCATAGCTTAGCATAACATAGCATAGTGTTTTTAATAAGCAGCTCTCTGAATCTGACCAGACTTTTCAGTTTGAATTTTATTGAATGACTTGTATATAATGAAAATAAAAAGATGAAAATAGTATACAGCTGAGATTTAGCAAAAGCATATCTTTTTTCGATAAGATAAATTTATTTTATTTTGTTTTTTAAATCAACTTGACTTGATTTTACTTAGTAAATTTTGATTTGATTGAGTGAAAGAACTTTTAACCATCACTCCAAATTTCCTTTAGTGTAGGAATTTCCTCACAGTCATAATAATAAAGCATACAGTAAAGGGTGGGGGGCTTTAATGATACTGGTTAAAGTTTCTTAAATGTCTGTGGTCTCAAAGTGACATAATGCTCAGTAAATCCACAGATTTTAACCTTAGCAAATACACAGTACATATTTCTTTAATGCCAAAGCCTAGATGGGGTAATGCGAAGTTGCAGCAGACAGGGAATAAAAAAAGAAACAAACAAACACACAACTAGATAAATAAATAAATGTGTTCTCACCAAAAAATACTAAAACAAACTCACAAAATCTTTTTTAGCCCCACAGTCTGACATTCTGAACATTATTAACCAGAACAGATCAGGAGAAGATAGAGTTATACGGTGCAGGAGCAGGGTTCTTTTTGGTAATTAAATTCACTTTTAAAAGCTAACTTTTTTACCGCCCCTTTTTTAAACAATGTGAACAGGACTGTAGCCGATACAAAATGTGTTGATTACAGTAGCAGCCATTCCAAATGGTCCTTCCCAGTCAAACGGCAGCAAAATCCCCTCCAACTTCCAGCCACTGGTCTTCTCCTGGGTTGCATATTTCTTACTCTGACTCCACCCTTCACTGAATAACAGGCTACCATTAATGTGCGTTTTTTTTCACAAACTAACTTTCAGATCAGGACATTTCCTCCTGCTGTGATGATCTGCCCTGATAGCTGGCCCTAAGTGTTCCTGTCATTCACCTGCTTTATTCTGCTCTAATCATCTCTGATCTCATCCACCTGCAGGTTCTGCTTGATATTTGGTTCAGCCCAGCTATCTAGGCCAGATCATTGTTTGCCTTCTGTTAGTGTCCTGTCTGTCGGTTTTTTCCAAGTTATTTTTTAACTCGTGTCTTCAGGCGAGTTTATTCCCTAACCGGTGGTGAGAGCGTTTCAGCGTTTCCTTTGTGTTTCTTATTTCTTGATTCCGTTCCCTCTCATCCACTGGTCCCGTCTGATCTGTTCGCCTGAACCATCCTTGGACTCCTGCTGGATTCAGCCGGTCTGCATCTGTGTGTGTCCTTCTGGGCACGCCGTCTGAATCATCTTCTGCCTTCACGCTCTGAGGATTCCTGGAAGTCTGGATCCCTCTCTTCTGGTTTGGGTCGGAACCTCTGATAGAGCGGAGTATTCCGTTATTCCTGAACCGTTCCTGCCTGCTCCGTCTTCCCCTGACCTGGATCGGCTTCCTGCAACTTCTCCAGGGCTTAAAATGTTTGTAAAACCCTAAGGTGGAACCATACATCTCTGAGCCTGAGTCAGACTGAGAAGCTGAGGAAGTGGAGCCTCCTGCTCAGCCAGCAGGGATGCAAGTTGTTTCTGAATGGAAAGAAAGTTGCCGGTTTCTATAGATGTAGCATTCCAGAGCTAAGATGCATTCCTGCAGAGATAAACAGTCATCTGAACATCTGCCTGTGAGTGAGAAGGCTTGGAGCTAGAGATGCTACTTAATAGAAATGGAGAGATAAATAAGATGCTAATATGGTTAGCATCCCTATTAAATCTAACATTAGCATCCTGCTAACCGTCATTAGCCTGTGCCCTTTAAAGTTGTTGTTTAGTGTAATTACATGATGCATATTTTTTAGGCTGCATCATTGTTAATGAAAAGTTGTTTAAGTGTTTTATTCTAAAAATATTTTCAATTATATTTATTATTTATTCATATCTATAACTTATTATTTAATCACTAGGTAAGGGCATGGCTCAGCTGGGATTGATGTCATTTTCCACAGGTTTTTTTAAAATAGCTTCTTTTCTGGAAAAAAACAAGACCTTTAAAATTCCGTAAAAGTTTAAAAAGAAATCCACTGGACTCGGTTTCCAAGGTTTGAAGGCGTTTCGCTTCCCCTCCAGGAAGAAAGACTGATCTAACCTGAGACGCACTGCTCTGCCTTCTTTAAAACACAGTTGGAGTTTAAGGTTTTTAATTGAAACATAGAGCTGGGTGTTTAGAATGGCACGCCAAGAGTGTTTTTCACTTAAAACGACCATAATATATTTCAAAGTAATGTTTTTTCCTCAGATAACAGAATGAAAGTAAAACAAACAGAACATATATGTTTTATGTATTTTACTAAATGTTTTTTTCCATAGATGTAAAGCTACAGCCTTTTAAAATCTTCATCATTTACATCAGTGGTTAAACGAAGATCACGACTTTACAGTGATAAATACATAAAACTCTGATTTTTGGTTTGTTTGTTCCATCAATGTGTGAAAACGAACCTTTAACCTGCATGATAAAAATACGATTTAATTTGAAAACGGCTTCCAGAGAAATATATCAGATTTCAGTTAAATGAAAAAAATGCCCTTATGTAACCATCATTATACATTTCTTTAACAAGATGTTCTAGGATGACTTTTGACTTTAAAATATAAAAAACTCACCAACATGATGCCAAATAAGATTCACAGCAAAACATTTTTCTATGTCGTGTAAAGTCAATGCTGCCAAAGCTCATTACAGCTTTAAACTCCGTGCAGCCGTATGATACACTGCTTCCTGTTTAAGGACTTGATTCTAAGCACTAAGTTTGTTTTTGTATAATGAATAATCAATAAAACCCTTTAAAGGAAAAAGTCTGGTCATATTCTAGAAATCAAACTTCTAGAAAATACTTTCAATATGAAATGATTCCATCCTGTTCAATAAATTGTCCAGTGTTTTAATTCAGAGTAATTTTTCATGTGAATGTGCTTTACTGGAGGCATCCATGTTTGTCAAAGAACACTACTGCCACCTACTGGTTAGTGACATTGTCCCGCGGTGCGGTATCGGCTGTTGATCAAGTCCCAGTGCTGTATCTGGTGTTTTGTCACAACGCGCTATTATCCAAGTCATCTTGAAAACATTCTTCTTCCAAATGTTGGCTACATATTACGGGTTTTTCTCTGGCCAGAAGTTCGATGGCAAATCCTCCCTCTTCAAGTTGGCGATCCAAATCGACCAACCCGTCCGTGGAGGATCAGGAATCAGAAAGGTGGAATAACTCTTTTTCACTTTTACCCGATGTAT
Source organism: Cyprinodon brontotheroides (assembly GCA_018398635.1). Taxonomy (NCBI): domain Eukaryota; kingdom Metazoa; phylum Chordata; class Actinopteri; order Cyprinodontiformes; family Cyprinodontidae; genus Cyprinodon; species Cyprinodon brontotheroides. Next base: position 1,108,764 of record JAGKQL010000017.1, on the reverse strand, counting down.
TCCAGCATCCAGCTGCCATGCACGTGGGCATTGTCAGTTTCACTATAGCTCTGGTGAATTTCAATGGTGAAGTCCTCTGGAAATCTTCAATAATTGTTGTTGATTGCGAATGTGTCTAGTAGTTCCCATTGATTTAGCTTGGAAGCGGGGAGAATGGTGCTAGGCTTACCGCACCGTGGCGTCACTGCTGGAAGATGGCAGGAGGGAGGGGCTACTATATTTGGGCAAAAATGGCCGCTCCCAGAATCAGTGATCGCAAAGCGAAAATTATTGTTTTTATTTTTACTGATTAATGCTAAATCCATCAAATGATTGCGAACATATTAATTTTAGGCATAAATAATGATCCATTGATTATTCCTTGATGAACAAACTTTTCATCTATAAAAAATTTGATGATAAATCTATTGAGTCAATCAACTTTTTAGAGTACGAACGTAGTACGGGGTACAGTTTAAGACAATATTATTGTTATTAGTCTGTCTGCCTGTCAGTGCTTTTTTTAGGGGGAGGGGCTTGCTCACTCACTGCTGACTGAAGACAGCAAACAATGAAGACAGAGAGATCATTAGACTTGTTGCTAGGAGCTTATTTATATATTATAGTGAAAAAATGGCAACAGTTGCCTTTAAAGCTGAAGGTTCAGGTCTAGCGCCCTTAGTGGCTCAAATTTAATATGTTTTAAATAGCCGCCATGGAATGAAATGTTCATTTATCAATTCTGACATTTTGTCAGGTATATCACTGCATCCACAGTGTATTAAAGGACCCGCTATCATTTATAGTACAGAATTAAAATACCACCAGAAAGGGATCAAAGTTTTTATGGTTTGTTTTGCTGTGGAATCAGCAATGTTGCCACTTTTAATTTTAGATCGGCAGTTTATGTATAGCTGCGCTACAAAAAAAGAATGTTAGGTGATTTTTCATCTTTTGCAAAATACAAAAATAGAAAAAAAAAAGTCATTCTTTCAGCCTTGACGTCCCAGCAATCAGCTGCCATTAGCTCCTTTAAGCAGCTACTCAACCACAATGAACATTAAATTATTCATGCCCACAAAGCAGGGGAAGGAAATTATTTCACAGTATCAATTTCCACAGACTATTAAGTCATTTAAAAAACATAGGTTTAAAATAAAGTTGGAAGTCAAGGAGCGAAAGAGGACTGATAATGTCCGACCATAAGCTCTACCCGACTCCAGGTCCATTTTAGGTTATATGAATTAGACTTGGACTGACATCCCGTTTCCTCTGCACTCTTCGGCAACATGAAACCAACAACAAAGAAATATGGTATGAAATAAACTTATTTTGCATAACTATAGCAGAGGTATCAGCAGATGTGCGCTTGATCACGTAAAAATGGGTCAGCGATGATGAATGGCTTACAAATATAGTAAATATCACAGCAAAAATCTTTGCTAATAATATAAAATGAGGTTAAAATGAGATCTCTGGATCGCTTTAAGGCCGTCTTTCCCATGGCGTTCTCCAACTAGTTTGTTTGTGACATTCACTTCTGACAGCGATCCAGGAGGATGACGGAGGGAAGCGGTTATGGCGACGCTAAACGGGGCCGGTGGGGATTGCTGCAGTGATTACAGTGACTTCTGTTTGCCATGGAAGAGACCATGCATGGGTAGAGAGGTCTGTGTTACTAAGGAGTCAGACTTGGATGGAAATAAACAGAAACAGAATGGTGTAAATATAGGAAAAAATATCAGATATTCAGAACTAGTAATACATCCTGAACAGAATACAATAAGAAACCATTTAAAGGAAAAATCCGGTTATCAAGGAATAATCAATGGATCATTATTTATAAATAATAATACGTTCGCAGAAGTTAGAATTCTGAATTGTTTCTAGATGTTGGAGCTTGGCCTGTTTTCCAGTGTGGTCCTGTTTCTCTGATCTGACTAACTGGATGTGCTCTCTCTTCATCCTCTGACATGGGAGATGGCTGGGGGCACAGATCTGCCTGGCTGTGTGTTTTTCCCCTGGGATGGGCCGCCTGTGGAGCTGGTTGACAGTTGCCTTTTGTATCTATGCTTCTTTTTCTATGTCTGCTTCTGTCTCCTTGAACCCCAGTGGAGCCTCAGCAGATGGCCGCTCACACTGAGCCTGGTTCTGCTGGAGGTTTCTTCCTGTTCAAAGGAGTTTTCCTCTCCACTGTTGCTACAAGCATGCTTAGTGTGAGGGATTGCTGAAGAGTCAATGAGTCGATGCAATCAGCTGGTTTCGCTTAGATAGAAAACTTTGAATCAATCTGACTGGATGATCTGGTGAACTGGATCTATAAAAGAGTGACCTGAGATGACATGATGTGAATTTTGGAGCTATAGAAATAAACTGAATTGAATATGACTGAACTTTTCCTTTAAATGGGAAAAAATGTTTAAAATAGTCGGTATGTTTTTCAATATCCTCTCTAAACGACATTTACCATAAAAAGGAAAAATTAACCTATCTTCTGTGCATAGAGCAGGGTTTTATAAGATAATAGTTTCCAAAATGTTTTTTGTATCATTTAAAAGGTACACTATGCAACCTAGGTGTTGATTTTTCCAGCGAGGCTCCCCCAGAGGGCTTTGCACTTTTATTGCACTGTCAGAATATGCTCAGCTGTTCTCCTGGTTTCTCCGCAAGCCAGGCGCCGGTTGTTTTGAGCTTAGCAGACAGGCGAACCAAACGAATCAACGAAGTTCTACTTTGGTAAGTGACTATTTTGTTCCAATTTTCGAAGTTTGAAAATTTAGCATGTTTTCTTACATTATTTGTTAAGTGCATGTGTCTAAATAACAAAGAATGTAGTTAGCCAAGTTGGAGTTTCCCATATTTTATCCGACTGTCGGATGACATAGGCTTTTAAGCTGTTTTCTCGCTGGAAACGCCACTTGATAACTGCACAAATATATAGCCACTCGCCAGCAGCAATGAGCATGCCTTTCACTGGGGGCGCAGTTCTGCACCCGTAAGCGTAAAGCAAGACCACTCTCGCGATGCACAAGCACTGAGCCTGTGAGGCGGGCCGAGGGCTCCTGCAATTGCAAGTAACGGTATTTCCCCACAGACCACCAGGGCGGCGAGAAAACCTTTGTTCGACCTGAAAATGACCTCATTTAATCATCCAAAACGTTATGGAACACATTAATTAACTGAAAATGTTGCATAGTATGCCTTTAAGAAAAATAAACAATAAACTCCTTTTACTTTAGTACTTAGGAACACTGCAAAGCCTGTACTTATTTACTTTTATTGAAGTAAACACGCTCAGTTGTTATTGGTGTTGTTATCAAATGTCTGTATTTACAGTAAGGAACTTCAGTAGTTTTCAGACTTTTGGTTTGTTTTTCTTTTTAATTTAAAATTCATCTTCTATCTTCAACTTTGCAGTTTTTCTTTCATTGGTTGCATTATCGCCATAAATCAGAATAAAATACGCCACAGTTTGTGTTTACAGAAAGTGAAAAAGAAGCGAGTAAAAGTTTCTGTAAACACTAGAAGCTGCCCTTAGAGAGAAAAAGAGCGGCGAGGTTGAGGCGGCCGTCCCGTTACGGTCCGCCGATCTCAACAGCGGCCCCTAAGCAATTAAACAATGACCAGCAAATGCAGTCACCTCTAATTGAATTGGAATTAAAAGAGGAAAAAAAGTGGGAAGAAAAATAGAAAAAAAATGAAAAGAGGGAGGCAGATTGAAACAAATGATAGTGGGATCCCTGGTGTGTTCATGGGTGCAGCTAATCGATGGAAGACAGATTACATCTCTTTTACTCTCGGTCTCTGTCTCTGCCACCCGTTAGCCGTTCCCCCGACTTCAGACTCATTTGATGAAATGGAAACACTTGAAGAGGAAAAGAAAAGTTTCTAAATGTGTTCAGACTGTTAGAGAGAGAGAGTGTTCAGTCTGTAACTTTTAGCAGAAACTTTGTTAGTTTAGGAACAGCATCTACCTGAGCTTTCACAACATGACACTGGAAATAACTAAAAGAGAAAAAAAGAGAAATCAATGAACTCTCCTTTCACACCAATTAGAGATACTTACATGTGCTTCCAGTGGAAAAACAACACATCAGAGAGCTGCAAACACATGAAACCACCTCCGCACTCAAACATCAATACTTCTGTCGCTGGTCTTAAGGGGGGGGGCAGTTATATCCTGACTCCTCCAGACAGCAGTGGTGCAAAGCAATGACATGTTACCTTGTGAGTTCATGTGTATATTGCTGATATCTGAGCACCGGTGGAAAAGGCCGGCATGCTTTCCAGTCACTGATCAGCTGCACGGATTTACCGGTGAAATAAATGAAAATGGACGAACTTTGGACACGTAAGAAGAGGGAACATGCCGTCAGCAGCAGATCAGATAAAGGCAAGGATCACAGGAGGGTAACTGGAGAGGATATTTATTGGTTTAGCATCTTTAAACTCATTTGCAAATATGCTAAAAGGGGGAATTCTAACATCTTAGTCAGAAGTATCAAGATTTACGGATTGCATAGAAATATATTATTGGATTAACAATGATATATGGTTTATCCTTTAATGTTATTTATTTTAATCTTTTTAATATATTGGTAGCTTAAACTGTATGGAGTAAATTTAGTTCCATTAATGTTGCAAACAAAGGACATGTTTAATACATCTTTAATTTTTCTTTATGTCTCTTTTTCAGATTGAGTTTTAGGAATTGCATAATTTTTAAATTACGTTTTACGGATGACTTTCTCTTCTCTTTGGGGCCAGCAGAGAAAAGCAGAGACATATTTCTATTAGTCTGACAAAATGTTAACAACATTTGAAATGGGCTTGAGATGAAATAAGAAAAAAAAGCCCAGAGGAAATATATCTGTATAAAAAATTTTTTAAAGAAAAATCTTATATAAAGAATAAAATAAAATAAAATTTATTATGAAACATAAACATGCAGCAGAGGAATTCTCAAAATACTTTTTTTGTTCAAATTATTGTGGATTATCGGATATCGTGCATGAAAGCTATGGACGCTGTCCCCCTTGCTCAGACCTATAATCTGGATTGCATTTTTTTTTCCCAACATGCCTGCTGAAAATCTCAGTCATCTGGATCACGGCAACCAGAGACAACATTTGGACACCTACAGTCTCCAGAAGTTCACTTGAGTTCACGTAGAATTTCACGCTGAGCAACACGCCCAAAATGTAAATGAATCAAGGATGGGGCACACAGTTTTGACCCCGTCTTACCAGCAGGCGGCAGTGACGTCATATGGGTTGTACAGAGGGAAGGCGGAGAGAAAGGACAGACAATACTACATGCAAACAAACGTGTTTTATTTTGACAAAAAAACAGGAAGTCTTTTAGTCATTGGAAAACTTCCCTGTTTGTGCCGTGATATCTATGCAGAGCTAAGCGCGGAGGGCACCGCACGCCGCTAGATAAAGCTTCTTTGCTGAATTTTTCTGCAGCGCTGAGTGTATCAGAATCAGCAGCCGGACAGCTCAGCAGCCGTGAGAGAGGTTTACGCCTTTTTAATGACTTGGAATCACTGCGGCCGCGACCCACCGCGACCGCAACGGTAAGACCTGAGTCGGTGTGAGCTGGGGTCAGACGTCGGTTTTTTTTTTTTCCCAAACATGCCTGTGAAAATCTCAGTCATCTGGATCACGGCAACCAGAGACAACATTTGGACACCTACAGTCTCTAGGAGTAATTGGCCATTTCTCATTTCACAAGAATGAAAAGTAATAAACTCGTAATTTCATTCTTGACAAGAACACTGGAAAGTCTGGACTCTGGGAGAACGGGAGCACCCAGAATAAATCTGGGTCAACTGGAACAGAAACATACTGATGACATCACCACACGTCATCTGGAGCTGCATTTCACCTCCTGTTCTTAATAGTCTCTAGATAATAATAGATTATTATTTAATTTAGTGAGAAATAATAATGAATACGGTTAGATAAACACAAATCAAATGAACATTTTTGCCAAATAAAACAAAAAAATAAATCTTCATCAGGGCCAGCAGTACTTCACACGCGGCTATGTTGCGAATCCCTGGCCGCTGCAGACGGCTAATGTTAGCCCTGGCCGCTGCAGAGGGTTAACTGCTAGCTCTGGTTGCTAGAGACGGGCTAACGCTAGCCCTGGCCAGCTGCAGCCTCTCCCTGCCCCAGCCACTGCACAGGCTAACGCTAGCCCTGGTCGCTGCAGAGATGGGCTAACATTAGCCCTGGTCACGCTGCAGACGGCTAACCTTAGCCCTAGCCACTGCAGACGGGCTAACGTTAGCCCTGGCCGCTGCAGATGGACTAACATTAGCCCTGGCCGCTGCAGATGGGCTAACATTAGCCCTGGTCGCTGCAGACGGGCTAACGTTAGCCCTGGCCGCTGCAGATGCCATAAAATGCTCTTTGCTGGGCTGCAGATCTGCTGCTAACGCTAGCCCTGGCCGCTGCAGACGGGGCTAACGCTAGCCCTGGCCGCTGCAGACGGGCTAACGCTAGCAGCTGCAGACGGGCTAACGTTAGCCCTAGCCACTGCAGACAGGCTAACGCTAGGCCTGGCCAGCTGCAGATGGGCTAAAGTTAGCCCTGGTCCTGCAGACGGGCTTCACTCCTAGCCCCAGCCACTGCAGACAGGCTAACGCTAGCCCTGGCCAGCCGCATCTTCCGATCTAACATTAGCCCCGGCCGCTGCAGCAGATGGCTAACATTAGCCCCTGTCCGCTGCAGACGGGTTGGACTTTAGCCCCTGGTCGCTGCAGACGGGTTAATGTTAGCCCTGGCTGCTGCAGACGGGCTAATGTTAGCCCTGGTCAGCTGGAGACGGGCTAACGTTAGTTCTGTCGCTGCAGACGGCTAACGCTAGCTCTGGTCGCTGCAGAGCGGTAACTTCAGCCCTAGCTGCAGACAGGCTAACGCTAGCCCCACGCCGCTGCAGATGGCTAACATTAGCCCTTCTGCTCGCTGCAGACCGGCTAACTTTAGCCCCTGGCCGCCGCAGACGGGTTAACGCTAGCCCCGGCCGCTGCGAGATGGACTAACATTAGCCCTGGCCGCTGCAGATGGGCTAACATTAGCCCTGGCCGCTGCAGACGGGCTAACGCTAGCCCTGGCCGCTGCAGACGGGTTAACGCTAGCCCTGGCTGCTGCAGACGGGTTAACTTTAGCCTTGGCTGCTGCAGAAGACAGTAAGCTAACGCTAGCTCTGGCCGCTGCAGATGGGCCAAATATGCCAGCCCTGGTCGCTGCAGACGGGGCTAACTAACTTAGCCCCGGTCGCCGAAGGCGCACTAACATTAGTTCCTGTTGCTTAGCAGCACAGGCTAACGCTAGCCCCAGTTTCTGAAGACTCCACTAGCTGCTAGCCCTGGCTGCCAGGTTAGCCTTGGTGGTCCGCTGGTTGCTGTGCCATGATCCTCTTAACATCTGAAAATTTTTTTAAATTATTCGCTAAATCAGAAAATGAGCCATATAGTAATGTTCTCGCCAAAATAATCTAAAAATGTTCTTTTATTAAACAACAGAAACAGCAACCTGGAAGCTGCTGCTGCCCCAATGCATGCTGGGACAGTTGTCAGTCTGGAGAACGAACAAGTTTGCTCTGATGCATGCTGGGTAAAGAGGGAGGGGCCAGAACAACATTCCTGAGGACTTTGTCTGTTCTCGGTCGGCTGTTCTTGTGAATTGGAAACAGTGCTAGCGCTGAGGATGATGACGTTTTTTGAGAACAAGAACGCCCAAGTACACAAATTGAGAAACATTTGTCATTCCGTCAAAGTCTAGTTGGAGCGCTGATGTATTTGTGCAGCATGGAGGACCAACCTCCTGCATGCATTTCAAGTCAGATGCTTATCAAATAGTCACCCTTTGATCCACTGGATTGTTGGAGACCTTTTTTCCATCATCAAATATTAATTTACAAATAGTTTTTTTTTTGTGGAGAATTTACTTAGAATTTTCAAAGTTACTTGCTACTAACTAAAAAACAATGTGCTCAGTAAAAAGGGAAGATGAATTGAAATGCACATTTGTACACTAAAAAGAAAAGCTGGTCTTACATTCGATATCATAAGTGCAATCTGGAGAAAACATGTTTTGAATCTTCCACCTTTACTTGATGTCCTGCACAGAGACGAATGAGAGAAAGCTTCTTGAAAGCTTTGGCCAGTTGAACCTGAGTCGGCCTGCCAAAGAATGACCCACCAAAAGGAAACAGCCCAAACTCCTGAGTACGGCCCAAATGAAAACCACTTCTCCCAGTTTATTATCCTGCAGCTGCACTCAGAGCTGACCAAAGCGTTTTCAATCTGCCAGCTGTGCTCTAAATAAATGTGTGTTTTCACAAATCAACCCTACAACAAGCTGTTAGCTATTACTACACCAGATCAAAAAGGAGACTTACATTCATATTTGAGGACATCTTTATTAAAACAGATCATGTCATAGTTGGGATTAATTGACTGATTTTATATAAGTGTTATTTACCGTCAGTTGTTTTAAGATATTCAAGATATGCACTGCATAAATATTGAAATTTGCTGCCTTGCAGCAAGAAGGTTCTGGGTTCGATTCCCGCCCCAGGGTCTTTCTGCATGGAGTCTGCATGTTCTCCCTGAGCGAGCGTAGGTTCTCTCCCACAGTCCAAAAACATGACTGTTAGGTTAATTGGCTTCTCTACATTTCCGTTAGGTGTGAGTGTGAATGGTCGTGTTTCATGTTTGTCTCTGTGTTGCCCTGCGATGGACTGGCGACCCGCCTCTCACCCACTGACTGCTGGAGATAGGCACCAGCACCCTCGCGACCCCACTCAGGATAAGCGTGCTAGAAAATGGATGGATGGATGGACACAATACACACAATACACTTCCTTCTCTCCCAGCCTTTACATAAAAAGCAACACATGGAAAACTGTCCCCTTCATTTTAAGATTGTATGACGATCATACAAACATTGTGTAAAGAGGCTGGAGACGTAACCAGAGGACAGGCCAGTAGACCAGCAGCCATGCAGGAGCCCATAGGAGGGCAACAACCCAGCAGCAGGACCACTACCTCCACCTTTGTGGAGGAGCATCAGGAGGAGCACTGCCAGAGCCCTGCAGAATTACCCCCAGCAGGCCACAGATGTGCATCTGTCTGCCCAAACTGGGAGAAACCAAATCTATAAGGATGCTTGGTATTTACCAGAGAACACCAGGATTAGCAAATTTGCCACTGGCAAATTTTTGTCACTTTTACCCAATTTATTCAAAAATCTTCAACAATTGTTGTTTTATTGCAGATGTGTCTAGTAGTTCCCATTGATTTAGCTTTCTGTAAAGCGGGAGAATGGCGCTAGGCTTACCGCACCGCGTGACGTCACTGCTGGAAGATGGCAGGAGGGAGGGGCTACTAGATTTGGGCAAAAATGGCCGCTCCCAGACTCTGTGATCATGAATATTATATTGTTTTTATTTTTTTACTGATTAACGCTAAATTCATTAAATCACTGTTAATGTATTAGTTTTAGGTATAAATAATGATCCATTGATTATTTCTTGCTGACTGAACTTTTCCTTAAAAAAATAAAAGGCCTGAATAGTGACAACCAATTAAAGTCAAACAAAAGTGAACTATAAAGTAATAAAGAATAAAAATGTCTTTACAGCAGACTCATCTCAGAGTAAATTTTAAACTTTCCATTTTTAGGTTTACAACGAAACAAATCATCCACTCTGCTTTGAAATGATAATTTACAGGCGTCTCCTTATCTTAAGCTTGGTATATCTCACATGTCCTCTTATTCTCTGCAATATCAACACTGCAAACAACTGTTGGACAGCAGTAAATATTATTTTTAAAGCGTTAGCACAATACCTATTCCAGCTATTCCAGTAGTTCCTTTGGTGATGGTTGCCATTTAATAAAAAGAAAATAGTCTGAGAAGGGTGTCAAGATGTTCCTGTTAAGTCATTCAAACCTTAAACTAAGTTGTTTAAAGTTGTTTCTCAGCTAAAACAGCAGATGCAGCCATTTGGTTTCATGTTAAGATGGAAAGGATGAATTTCAATGTCTGCAGTATCTGGATAGACTCGTTGCTATCTGAGGTCTACGTCACAATAAACTCTTAACTATATGTTTATTATTGTTGTCCTGTTGATCAGGCTTCCTGCTCATCATTCAATATATTTTTCCTCTGTCTGTCAAGACTTTTCTGGACAACAAAAGTAATGAAAGCTCACATTTACACAGTGACCTGAGGAGTAAGGGTGTTCACCCTTTTTTTTTAGCAGTAAAGGTTTATTTCCATTAGTGGTACATTCGTAAAGATAATTCCCTTCCTAGTGGTGCAGCAGTGTTGGGTTGCAACCATGGAAAACTTCATCCAGGTCTCTGTGGACCTTGTTCTGTTCTCTGGGCCAAACCTAAACGATGCTCACAAAGTTACTGTAGGAGCTTCACAGTTGACCAAAATGAGAGTTTTTCCACTGACACCTATGGTGCATCCCATGACCCACAGCTCTGAGATGACTTTTACTTCTAGGCTGACTGACTATCATTCAGATTTGTTTCCACTTTCTTGTAATACCAACTCTTGAAGGTGGAAATTCTAACAACAAGTAAACGTTTGGACTGGATTTATTCTGCAGGTGATAGAGCTCCTTTCCCTCCAGAGAACAACCTATTCCCTCATAAATGTTTGCAGAAGCAGTTTGCATGATGCTGGATTTCATACACCTTTGGTCATGGAAGTAATTAAAACAGCTAAATGTCATTATTTGGATGAATGAAGATGTATTTCTAGCCTTTAAGAACATTTTGGCTTCACTTTGCCTTTTCAACAAATCTTAAGCTTCAATTCTTTGCAGAAAAATGTTGAATTACTGGAACCAAAACTCTTTCGTCTAAAAGAGGTTTGACTCTTTATATTTTATTTCCAGTCTGACACAATACAACTGTTTGATACTACTACACTGTATAAAATGATAATATACTACAAAACTAATTATATTGAGATCAATTATTTCCACTCTTATCGGTCTCGTCAATATGAGCAATCCTTTATGAACCAATAATCAGAAAATTTTACTTAATCGTCAAACTGGCCTGTAATGAAGGGGAATATATTAAAATACCTTCTTCTGACATGTCTGATATTCTTTTTTTAAAACTTAAATGAAAATATACAGTTGAATTAATTTATATCTTTAATTTACAGGTATGCTTTCAAAAGAGGACAGGTGAAAGGACCTTAAAAAGAAAACCTTTTTAAACGAGTGCCGTTCAGATTTCATGTATCATCATTGTTTCGCTTTCTCTGAAACTTAATGCAGTTTTTCATTCATTTCTGTGATTATTTTTCCTTTGCTTTTCAATTATAGTTCATCTTTTCTCCTTATTGTATATATTTATGTTTCGGGGACTTCCCTGCATGCTTTGATTGGCTGTTCTCCATCCCACTGACTCACATTCCTCCACAATGCAACAATAAACAGTATTGATATTTTGTTCTATTTCATTGGGAGCTTTAATTACTCGTCTTAAATCTGAGGGAAAGTTTTTAAGAGACTAGCCAAGAACATTTAAAAAGAGGAAAACTTTTGGCTCCAATCAGAACTGTTAGAATCAAAGAACTGGACGAGAACAGATGCACTTAATGGATCGATGTTCAGACCTTCTTGTTTCAGACAAACTAAAAATGAAGCCTCTGTTAGAATATTAGTGGCATGAGCTCCAGTCAAACACTAGACCTCAAAAAGACGGGTTTGTGTTCAGAGTCCCTTATCAATTATGTATTATTTCTCATGCAATGTTTAGAAATTCATTACTACTCATGAATTAATCATGCCTTTATTCAAATTATTGAAATAAACTATGTGAAGGAGATTAATCACTTATAGTAAATATGTTGGCATGTATTTATTTAGTGCTTCTACAGTTACTAACCACATTATGTTGGTATTAGCAGTTACCTGTTCCACTGATCAAACAGTAGCGTGTTTTAGTACCTCAATACTTCCCATGGTGCGTTCACACTAAACTTGTTTTGTGTGTCAATAAGCTGTTCAGGACATTTGTCCTTGACGCTCTTGATGTTTTGGGTTTTGCAAAACCCTGCATTCAAATAGTGTTGCTCTCGCCGCTCCTTGGCACCATCTCCCATAGACTTTGCAGGTAAACGAGACATCCTGATGCTCAAAATGTGTTTGGTGTGAACGCACCATTAACTGAGAATGTCATAGTCTGGGTGCTGATGGCTGGTTTAATGGTTTACTCTTTCCAACTGTCCAATTGGCCTGGTTGTTCAGTACCGTTCCTCTTATCCACCTGGTTCCTGCTGCTACTTATGCTGCCTGTTTGCCTGCCATCTGAGCCAGATTATTCCAGCTGTTTGTGAGACTAACTCTAGTGATTCTATATCATTCTGATTTTTTGATCCTGACCCGTTTCTGCTTTGGAGATTTCTAAGTTTTGAGGTGTCAGAACTCTGTGGGCGGCTCCCGCCTCAAGCTGTGGAGAAACCTCCGGTGATTCGACTCCTTCCTCCGGGATCAAGCTGAACTCAGAACCAGGTTAGTGACTAATGCTCACAGTCGAGGCCCGTCTTAGATTCAAAGTCACTAACCTGAGTTTCTATCTCTATAGAGTATCCAGTGAATCCGCCCCAGCTGACGAGTAATCACACATTTGTGATTTAATAAATGCTTGTTTTGAAATCACCCTGTTCTGTCTGCTTGAATATTAGGTCCTAAGTGGTTAAGTACTGAAAGGCACAGTGTGTAAAAAGAAAAAATAATAAAATGCAGCATAAAAATATGATATAACGCAATAATATATATTTGTTTAATAAAAGTAAGTCTTGAGAAGAAATCTTAGAAACAATTTGGCAGGGGAGGAGCCTCCCTAATGGAGGCTATTCCATAAACGCGGAGCAGCGATAAAGACGGCTCTGGCCCCTCTGAGCTTCCTGCTTAAACGCCACGGTACGATGCGGATCTGCTGTTCTGCTGACCTGAGTCTTTTAATGGAGGATTATCAGCTGATCTCTAGACGAACAGCCACAGCTGATGCAGAAGCTTTGCTTACACTTTAGTTTCTCTTCTACTAAAAATCAAAAATAACAAAGATATAGGACTGTTATATACTAAGGAGCAAATTGTTATCTTACTAATAAAAAAGTTGAGAGAAAGAGAATCAGTTTTACATCCGGTTTCTTCTTTCAGCCTGCACCAGCGAATAAACTCCTTTTCAGGATCTACTCTTGCTTTTATTTAATCGAGTCTTTCTTGACGTTTTCTCTTTTTAGTCTCAGGAGGTTTAAACTTCAGGGTTGCCTCAGCCATGACCAGAGATATAGAGCTAAAGTCTAATGTTCACATCTAAAGCAGCACGAGTCCAGCAGAAGCAGCTGGTTTACATGCAAAGTCAAATCATTAATGTGCATAAAGGTTACAGCAAAATGTCCTGCAGCACATTTTAAGCAGTAAACCTCATGGAGTTTCTGATTATCTGACGCCATGGCAGCACTTCAAGAAGCAGCTGCTGGACGGCGCCACATCATCCAATCAGAGAAGCTTATCTGGGAGACTACAGCGGGGAGTCAGACGCCCAGCACTGCTGATGCAGAGCGCCATGATCACTCCTCTGGAAACAGTTTATTAACGCCAAAATTAACTTCAAAGATGCCGAAACCGCCGGCCAGAATATCATCATGTTGCTTTATTATCCTGCTGCCTGCAGTTTGTAGCACAGACCTGAAAAACGCTAACATCTACTTCCAGCCAGCCACCTCAACAGGGAGGGGAAAACCCTGGAGAGGCGAAGGGCACAGAGGCAGCTGCTGCTGGGGATTCCCAGTGACAGCGCGCCCCGGTAATAATGGGGGTCTGGCGGCTCCCACAGAGAAATAATCTTTGAGAGGCAGGATGGTAATCTGGATGAACTGACTACACAGACCATGTTTTCCAGGAGGACTTTCTAACTTTAACATAGATTCTAACTACTTTCTACCCGCTGATCACAGCTTATATGGCTCGCCATTGTTCCAGGTGCAGAGAAAGGATAGGGTAGGCTCGCCTTCACCACGTGTCGGGTAGACTCACTTTTTGACTGCTTGAGCTAAGAGCAGTAAAGATGCTTCAACCATGAGTTAAGGACTAAACTTGTACAAGCATAAAAAATGAAGCTGAATGCATTGTTTTGCTACTTGTGACAATGCACCAGGCAGTATTAGTAAGCTCATGATGATATAAGAGCCTGTGGCACAGCAAAAGAGTGATCGCAGTGTTAGCCATCGCGTTAACTTTGAAAAAAGTAATTAGTTATAGTAAACTAAGTTGCTTCTCCACAAAAGTAACTGAGTACACTAACTGAGTTACTCCTCAATAAAAGTAACTAGTTACTAGTAAAAGTAACTATTACGTTACTTTTGCGTTTCTCGCCCCCATAACCCTCCCCACCCAGCTCCCCACCTTCTGCAGGTGTGTTTCCAAAGCCAGCTGAATAGAATGGACGACAAAGACAAAAACCTGCAGAGAGTTTAGCATTTATTGCAGCTCAGCGTCAAGAAACATCAGGGCACTTCATGGAAGGTTTATAACAAGTTCCAGAGATCGATGAATTAATAACTGGGGATAATACATAATTCTGGAAATCACTGTGTTTGGGTTCAGTATAGATACTGCAATATCAGATCTAGGCAACGTTTTTCCAATCTATCTATCTATCTATCTATCTATATCTATCATCTATCTATCCATCTATCTATCTATCTCTATCATCCATCTATCTATCCATCAATATGGATATACTCCTGCGTGTGACTCAAAATATGGATCATCCCACACCTTACAAAAGAGGCATCAAATAATGTTTAAATTAAAAAATACAGTAGGTCGAGAGCTAGAATATCCATCCATCCATCCATCCATCCATCCATCTTTCTCCCTTTCTCTAAAATAAACAATGATCCTTAGCTCTCCGCGTTCCTCCTGTGGGCGACACGTTTCGTGGCTGAACGTAGTTTCCTGTCTCTTGGCGGTGGTGTGCGCTTCTCGCTGTGTGGAGATGCAGGAAACGTATCTGATCGCGAGCGCGGCAGATGGCGGTATTTCCGGCGGAAATGCTGTTTTGCTGTGGGGGTCCTCCTGACTCTCCATCTCTCTGTGGCGTACTTCGTTGGCACACCGGCAAACACACCTACCCGGCGTGAGACGGAATCTGCTATACAAGCCATTCTCATCCTCCCTCTCTCAGCAGCGAAGCGCCTCTGGAGAGGCCTAAAAAATAATCTTTTGGCTCTACCCAAACAAAGTAGCACAAAAATAACTGCAAATCTGCACTATGTTGCACTAACATTCGGTCTATTTTAGAGTTTTTTTTTTGACCTGGGTGGGGGCCTCGGCTACGCCCAGCCTAAGAATATTTTTGAAAAGGTTCCATTATTGTGACCCTGAGTATAGCGCAATGCTTGGGGTGTCTACTGGTAGTACAACGTTATAGTTTACAGTTAAGTAATTAGTTAGATTACTCGTTACTAAAACAAAGACGCGAAGCGTTAATGCGCGTTAACTCCAACGCCGTTGAGTCCCATCACTGGTGACCGCGTTCTTCCGATTACTGGCCAGGCCAACAATGAGTGCGTCTTCTCACGCATATTGTGGTGTTTTGAAGAGGAAAGCCCGCTGGTAGCATTAATAGTGTAAGCGCTGCATATTGGGCTGATGAATCATTTTAAATAACTCAAATGCATCGTACTCATTGGGTCACAGACTCCGCGGTGTGCCTTTAAGGATTCACAAAAGGGCAACATTTTTACTGCCTCAGATATACGACTACAACTCCTGCATATGGCACTATTGGCATACCTTTATTCAATACCAAAACATTGTTTGCAGTCAGCAACATAAACTAACAGTAAAGTTAATTATATCGATCCCAATTTGCAGGTACTGGACTGGGCATCAGTAAGGTGTTTAAATCAAAACAGTTTATGATCATAAACATTTCATTTAACAATCAAATGATTTAATTAAACTTAAATTCAATCTCTTTTTGGATTTTGATATGTTTCCTCTTTACATATTTTTAATTTTTGGTTTCTGGATGTTAAAAACAGCTAAGGTGATGCATTTCATCATCATCATCTTTGTGTGTGTTTACCTGTGTTGGGAGGCATAGATAAAGGAGTGCAGGCATCTGCTTCCTGTCCCACTGATGAGGAGGACAATAAAGTCTTGGCAAGGAAGGCGGAGATGGGCTGAACCAGCAGAGATGTAAGACTCCCTCCAGACCCAGCTGGGACAGAAATAAAACAAACAGGAAGCAGAAATTTTATTATAATGATTTCATTTTGAATACATTTACCACAAGCAAATTTACACGTTAAAAGTATTTAGAGAAGTTTAATATATTTCAATGTTTCCTTTCAATGCTCATAATGGAGGCCCTTTGATTGAACTGATGGATCCATGATATCCAAGGAAAGCCAGTATCAGTGGAACGATTTGACAGAATAGTTAATAAAACTCCCGACCATTGAAGGCATCACTATAGACTGTTCGGTAAATATTGTTATTGCACAGCTGCCATTGAATACTATTCATTTCGGTTTATAAATGTATTAGATTTTGTTTGGATTCAGAAAATGTAGGTTTAAAATAAATAGAAATTGAGCCTGCACAGGAAAGAGATTAAGAAGCAGCTTCTGCAGGAGGCGGAAGGAAAAGCCCAACCCAAGCTCAAGCCTTCTCCCGGACCTCCCTCCTGCAGCCAGTCTTTATTAACAGGAACAGTAACACATGGATTACAAAACAGAGTATTGTTCTGACAAACACAATTGATCAGTTCATGAAGACAGAATGCTCCATCAGAATGACAAGGCAGGATGGTCTCCTGACTGCATCATGAGACAGGAGTGGAGCATCCCCTCGCAAAAATGTTTCATAGGCACACATTAATTTTATAATCATCATTGAATAAACCTAACAGGTTTGTGAACGTGTTCATTTGATGCCCTAAATATTTATTTTTCTAATGAAAATTTATAGAAAGAATCAGACTCTGTTCATAGTTGTGACTTTAATGGAAAAGTTTAGTACACTAAGGTAACCTGGTGTAAATAACTAACAGTAAACAAAAAACAAATATTTCACTGCTCATTAATTAAAACTTCATGTTGAATTATTACAGTGAAGATTAATGATATTGATAAAAAATATTTGTTATGGTTTTGAATTGGACTCAGACTTATGAAAAAATATAAAACCAACATCAACGTCATTGGTACCAGTACGGCTTTATATGGCAGAACTGCAGGAAAAAGCACAGAGAAAAGACGGTCATGCAATAGATGATCCCCGGTAAGAATAAAAAATAAAAAATAACAGCTGCATCAAGGATTAGCTAACTACAACTGGACGCTTATGACACACATCGCTCTGAGCTTGTCGACTGTACTTTCTAAAGAGTTTTCTAAGACTGATGGATGGAAGTCCTGACATTCCTTCCGTTTTCCATGAAGGAAAGTATTTCCAAACACGGACTGTAATTAGGAAAAAAAGACAGTAAAAGATATCCAAACAATCAAAACTAAATATGGAATAAGAGCACAACCTGTAGCCTATGTCCATGAAACGATACAGAAATACATTTAGGACAGAATTAAATCTAAGAAGAACACGACAGACAGAGAGATGGGAGGGATTAACTAAGTAAAAGACTCTGCGCATCATTGCTGAAGACATTCCTCTCACTTTTTATCATATATTCTCTCAATAATGACGAAATACCTTTTAACTCCTCACCCTGAGTTAGCATCAATAATTTATTTTCATCCGTTTAAAATTTAAAGCGTGACACATTAACGTCTTGCCACACCTGCTCCTTCACACTGTCCACTCTATAACTAGAAAAGCATCAATAAAAAACAGAAATAAAGGATTGAAAACATTCGTCTGTGTGAAATAACTCTAAATGGTGCTTTATTTAATGAATGAGTGACTGAAATTAACCACATTTTTAATTATTTTTTTATAATTATTACATGTTATATTATTATGCATCATATTATAATATTATTAAATCGGTTAGCTGTTAGCCTAGCCTCAGGGCACAGCATTTAGAGAGAATAGCAGTAGCTGTGTCTGACTTCCATGGATGAACTCGGTCGGCTGTGACATCATTCAAATATCTGAGTCCTCTAAGCTAAATATAATGCAGCGGTGATACTTTTATAAAACCTGAAAGCTGCAGGTGCTCTGAAAGGTTGCTTTATAGTCTTCGCCAATCTTTGCTGACTATATAGCATCAGGAACAATGGGGTTGATGTCAGTTTTAGTTCTGAACAGGCAGTGCAATGAACGTCGATGGAAACTAAGAGATTTATAGCAAATAGAGCAGTTTTCTCCTACTTGAAATGTGTTTCACAATTACAGCACAACTGCTGAGCAAATAGCAGCTCTATGATGCTGAAGCTCTCGCCTGCTTACAAAAGCCTTTAAAGTTTTAGTGCAAATTCTCTTCATTTGTGTTTTTACACGGTGAAAACATCAATGGAGGGAAAGGAATGAAGACTGCATTTACAGGAATGATGGATAGAACATTCAAACTACGCTTCTATTGACCATTGAATTTGATGCTTGATGTAGCTTCATCTATTTACTGTTCATATCTGTTCACACAAAAAGGTGAATTTGAAAAAAAGATGAAAAGCTGATGTCATTATATAAAATACAACAAAAAGCGTATTTCTGAATGAGGTTAGGCTGAACTGGTGTTAGTAAAGAATAGGATCTGGTAAATTGTAAACCAGAAATCTTTCACTTACTGGTACCTTATCTTAAGACGATTGCTCTAAAGTCTGATATTTTCACTTTAGAAAAACATGGATTGATTGGCAGCTTAACTGGGAAGTGCAATAAATAGCAAGTTAACGCAGTAAGCGAGCAAATCAAACCATAACCAAAGGAAATAGAGACATTTTGACGCCTTGAGCCAAAATCATATTCAAACCAAACATCAGCTTTAGCTAAACTTGTCACAGCTTTTGGTGACAGAAAGGAAAGGATATAAAAATAGATGCTCTATGAGAATTTTCACAAGTTTGTCTCACTTGGATTAACAGAAAATCTTTTTTAACTTGACAGACTGGTCTGAGATTGTTAAATTGCATAAAAAAAAAATGCACATAAGATGTGAGGAATATCTTAAAGCAACAGAACTTCACACCAGGTACAAATCATGTTACCTAAGAATTGGAAACAGAAGCTCTGATTTACATAGATTCACCAAAACTAGACAGTACAGATTAGGAAAATGACAGAACAATGCTTCAATGGTGTGAATAAAGTAAAAGCAAAGCTTCCTCCTACTTGACTTTATATAAATGGATCAAGATGATGGTGCAAAATGGTCCTTCAGGTAAAAACCTAATAATGTCTGAAACAACTGATAATATTTGACCAGGTCCTTTACGATAACAGTGCTGCTACAGCATGGCTTGATGGAAACCTTCAGGGAAATGCAAAATTACTCACAATGTCTCATAATCTCATAACATCTCTTTATATGGTAGCAAAGAATTTACAGTAGTAGCCATTCAAAATGTCTTTACTTTCCTTGGCTGGTCTCCTTTAATTCCCATTTAAACATCAATCTTCGTACTAAAATATTCTGTCATGATTTGTGGACATTGCGATCCAAAGAGAAGCGCCATCTGCTGGTCAGATCCTGTAATTCAGTGAAAGGGTGGAGTCAGAGTAAGTAAATATGCAGGAGGAGGCGGCCAGTGGCTGGGAGTTGGAGGGAAGTGTGCTGCCATCCGGCTGGGTAGGTATATTTTGAATGGCTGCTACTTTATATGGAAATTCTTGCCTTGGAGATGCTACATTCATGTCGGTCACTCCTCCCTCTAGCGAGTCATTGACCAACAGTCTTATCATGCAGCCTCTCGACCGACTTGCAAAGCTTGGAACTGCATCAAAGCAGGTTGTAAAGTAAGCCTTGGTTTCCTAGTCACTGTTACTAATGGAATAACCTGAAAGGGACACGAGCAAACTGTAAAGCCCTGAGTTGGTACCAATGGCCATTAATAAACAACCAGAACAACTTTGTGATTATTGCATCCGATGCATCCACTGATTTTCACTGCACATCACATTGCAGTCTTTAAGATTGCATCTAAAGGTTGAGTTTGGCTTGTATTGCATCTAACGCTGCTGTTCTTTAGGCCACATCTAACTCTGCATCCAACAGTTTTTATCATATCCATTGCTGCATTCAGTTTACATTGCATTTCACGCAGCATTCAGTGCTTTATGTTGCTGCATTCAATGGTTTATGAGACATGAAATGCTGCATCCAACAGTTTATATTGCATCTGATGCTGCATTCAGAGCATCCGACACTGAAGACACACACTTCCTATTTTACATGTTGATTTATGACAAGATTTCCACTTCCTGGCAGCGGAAACCGATTCTATCTGAATTCTTTGGAGGTCAGTAACTACTGATTGGTGACCTCTGTGCATAAAGCAAGTCATCAAATTCTTACTTCACTTTGAAGTTTATATGGCTCTAAACTTCCAGAGTTAAAGTCATTCATATTCACCCTGATATAATACTCCTGAAAGCTAAATATTAGATCTATTGTACCAAGCAAATCGTAATGATTAATTTAAAATTTTAATACATGTTTAAATAAATGTTTTTGTCAAGTATAACAAATGCTTTTTTCCTCTTAAGATCATCATGATAGCATAATTTTTAGATAATAGAAAAATCATGCTGCTTATAACATGACAGTCATAATGGGGGGTTTTTGATCAGACTGCATCTCTGGGGTGAGCTGATAAATAAAACATTTAAATAAAAGCTGTGAGACCTACAGCAACGACAGAAACAGACCTAGTAAACTGACATGTTAAAATGAAATGAAAGCATCTAGACGAGGAAAAAAAAAATGTCCAAAAACCTAAATAGTAATGAAACAAGTGAGTGGCATGAGCGTGATTGGCAGGCTAAAAGCTGAACAGAAATTACTAGAAACTAACTTCCCTGGCAGACGTGCAAACAGAAAGAATAAATGCACAAAAACAAAGAAGCTAAAGAACAAATATGTGTAAATACAACCAGACTTATTTCATAATGAGAAAAAGAAAATTAAATGGAAAAAAATTAAGAGCTGCAAACAAAACAAGAAATAACTGAAAACATATTTTGAGCATAAAGTAGTTTCTAAACTAAAATATGAAAAAAACTATTTAATATAAACAAGCTGAATAAAAACGGAAATGATTAAGGAGAAATAATTTACAAATCATATCAAACTATAAGCATATGGCATCAAAATGTTTTAGATTAGATTAGATTAGATGAGCTTTATTGATCTCACAGCGGAGAAATTCACTCGTCACATATTGGCATAGAAGTTACAGAAGGTGCAAACATGGAGGAAAAAGGTGCATTAAGAATAAATATATATACAGTATATCAAGATAAATAAGGATTAAGGTGCAAAAGTACATGTATCGCACACAATGAAAAACAAAATAAAAATAAGAGATTAAAAAATAAGAAATAAAAATATGTACAATCCGGATGGCTTATATACAGTTGGAGAAATATAATACTGTATGCTGACTGTCAAAATACGTACGATTCTTAATAGAGTAGCAGCGCATTAAAATGGCCCCTTCCCAGTCAAACGCCAACTGAATGGCAGCCAACTCCAGCCATTGCAGTGAAGGGAACCAGCCAAGCTCTGACCAACCAAGGACCAGCTAAGGACCAAATCTCAAGGACCAGCCGATGGCGCGACCAGCCAAGGACCAAATCCAAGGACCAACCAGACCACAGCTATGGACCAGCTAAGGACCAACCAAGGACCAGCTAAGGACCAACCAAGGACCAGCCAAGGGACCAGCCAAGGACCAAGAACAAGGACCAGCCAAGGACCAAATCCAAGGACCAGCCAAGGACCAGCCATAACCAGCCAACCAACCAGGACCAGCCAAAGACCAGCCATGGACCAACAACGGACCAAAGCCAAGGACCATCCAAGGACCAGCCAAGGACCAACCAAGACCAGCCAGAGGACCAAGGACCAACTAGACCAGCTAAGGACAATCCAAGGACCAGCCAGGACCCTCAGAGCTACAAGGACCAAATCCAAGGACCAACCAAAGACCAACCAAGGACCAACCAAGGACCAAATCAAGGACCAACCAAGGGCCAATCCAAGTGACCAGCCAAGGGCAAACCAAGCACCAGCCAAGGGCCAACTAAGGACCTCAGCGGACCGTCCCAAGGACCTCAGCCATGGGACCAGCCAAAGGACCAAATCCAAGGACCAGCCAGAGACCATCCAAGGACATCACCAGCCAAGGACAAGGCAAGGACCCCATCCAACATCAGGCCAAGGACTTCAGCCATAACCAAACCAAGACCAGCCAAGGACCAGCCAAGACCATCCAAGGACCACCAGCCAAATCCAAGGACCAACCAAGAACTGTGCCAAGGACCATCCAAGACCATCCAAGGACCAACCAAGGACCCAAACCATGGACCAGCCAAGAATCCAGCTAAAGAGGGACCAGCCGCAATCACAACCAAGGACCACAGCTAGCAAA